>OZ012660.1:81707735-82076632 GCA_963942545.1 Oxycera nigricornis
ACAACTGTTCGTAATTCGTGGGAGTCAATTTCTGTGAAAAGATGTCAGCATTTAATAGAATCAATGCCCCGTCGATGTAAAAATGTTATTAACAAAAAAATTTTCGTCTGGATATCAAATCAGGATCAGAAAACAAAGAAATGAAGTTCAAACACTTCGAATCTGTATTAATGAAAACTGCTATTATTTTGCACAACCTTAAAATGCAAGAAGCCGCGAGGTGTGGCCCTTGAGATTCACACGGTCAACTTCCCAGTAATATTTACGTAAATATTAAAAATACTAAACACAATAATAATTATGAAAATAGTACTACTTTAAATAATAATAATGAGAGGTACTAATAACAGTAATTGAAACGAGTTAATATTAATCGTATCATCTACGGGAGCGTCCATTGATTACGTAAGAATTTTGGTGGATTGATGGAATATTCACGCGGATCAATCGGAGGGAGGACAGTTTACAAAGTCCTTTCTACGTTATTTGTTATTTTCATATCGATGCTTAAAGGACAAATGAGCGCTAGCAAAAATAAATGGAGTTTTTGTGTATTAAGCCCACTGAAGAGATTTTGTCGCATGGTGGCTATTTTGAATAGTTGTGCTTGAAATTGCCATCACTGCGTCAGAATCACTGAATTTGTATTTTTCATGATTTTACATCAATGAGACGAATACTTATTTCTTATTTCCAGTTGCTCTTGAAAAACATTGAAATTCCAGTCAATAATCGGTTCGATTGCATGTGAAAAGTAAAATGTATTACAAATGATGATAGAGGAAGCAATTGAAATCGTACAAATACTAAAGAACAAAACTTCAATTTTTTATTTGGTGCAAGCTTCTTAAGCATATGATTCTGCAAAGTATTTACTACAAAACATTTTTCCACTCAAAGCGTTGATTACCACAATGCAAATTTGATTGAATTTTTTTGGTTTTCAGAATTTAAGCAGTTTTTTTATTTAAATTAAAACACTGAAAACTATTCAAAATCTGCTAAAATTATGCAACTATTAATAAACGTTAATTGACTTTACAACAATGTCTTTAGAATAAAAGATATAAAGTAATATCATTCGTATGAACCCTTTTTTACACGGTAACTTTGAATGAATTTTTATTTTAATTTAGCTTTTTTTATAATCATGCAAAAAAGTTTTGCTGGTTCTCTTCAAAGACTGATAAGAATGTTAAATTTTATAAACATTTATTACTGTGTTGTGCAAATCAGGTTGAAAATTTATTGTTTATGGAAAAAACTAATTTTTTGCACATTTTTTAATAAATTAAAAATGGCTCCAACGATGATTTTGAAAACTTGATAGAATTACACAATTATCAATACGCGTCAATTGATACCTTAACGATGCAAATCATATGTTTGGTTCGTGAGATATAGCTCATGACTGAAATGACCTTCAAAGGGTGAAAACAATAAACTCCCCGACCGAAGTGTCTCTAACTAGCTCTTAAAATTGCAAAGACGCTTCGAATGACACCTCAACGAAGTTAATACGAATTTGTTTATGTGAGCTATGCTTGAAAAAACTGTACACGAACGTACGTACGTCGTCATCTCATTTTCTAAAACACTATAAATATACTCTAAAGACCTCAAAACGTAAAGAAATGTTGAAAATTTCGATTTTCGAGGCGATTACAAGAACTTCCCATGTACTGGGAAGTTATAAATGTCTTAAAATGTATCAATTTTCAAATTCCAAATAATAATTTTTTTTTGAATAAATCAAAACGAAGTACTACTTTATCACAATAAGAAAGAATTAATTTAATTTCAATGTAAAATCAATATAAAGTTATAAATTTTTACCTGATGCTATTATTATATATATATATATATATATATATATATATATATATATATATAAATATATATATATATATATATATATTGCCCACACTGAGAAAGTGATGTATTCGGGATCAGGATCAATGGCACCATCATCGAGTTTGAAAATAAAAACTGTCCTATATTTAACTTGCATTATGGTAACAATATTTAAAGGCTTAAGTTATAATATATTGAGACAACTATGAACAAATATGAATATTTAAGCATTTTGCGAAATAATTTAATGAAAAGTGTAGCCAAAATGGGTCTCGATGTAAATACTAGGGATGCATCCGATACCAATATATCAATATCGGGGATATTTTTATGGCCGATTCAACGATACGTTTCAAATTTCGCGCATTAAAAATGATGTAATGTAAACGGCCGTGTTACCTCGTCTATTTCATTGTAAACGAGTCTCGAACTAACTATGCTCGGAGAATTCCCGCGCTTTATTCAGTCTCTTGTTTTGCTAAGTTAACTGTTGTCATGCGTAGTATTTTTCCATGCAAATAAAATTAAGAATTACATATCGTAATTAGCTTATGTGTGTATATAATTTATAACTAGTTGTGTGAGTCAAATAAAGTAAATTTAAATAGTATTCATGTCAACTTCAAAACACAAATTATTGGAAAACACAAGAAGTTCGTCGGCAGAAAGGGAGAATTCATCGCAATCGAAAAAATAGCGGCTGATTTGGTATTGGCTCTTAATGAAAAATTTGATGGTTTGGAAAATGAAGAAACTAGCCACAAATCCTTGATCCTCGTTACAAAGCACAAATATTTCAATTACAGTCAACTATTACTATCCCGAAAAAGCGCCTTGTTCAATTACTTGATCCTAATGTAGCACTGCATTCCGAAACTATGTCAGACACGGTCACACCTACATTTAGTACTGTAACTGTAAGTTCTGAGATGTCTACGAGTGGTGGGAAGATGAGCCCCTGTCTACTTTGAGCTATGATTCTCTCAAAAAAGCAGTCGAGAGATACATAAGGTCTCCTAATATATCGAGAGATGCATCCGTTTGTTTTCTGGCGCAATGACGTCTTATACCCAAACTTGAAAAAATGGCGCAGAAGTACTTTAGTTTTCAAATAAGTTCTGTCGCATCTGAGAGATTATTTTCCACCGCAAGTCTCATTGAAACAGACTTGCGAAATCGCTTTTCTCTGCAAAACTTAAGAATACTTTGTTTTTTAAACAAAATTTTTATAAATGTTAATTTCAATTATTAAAACTATTGTATCGGTATCGGTTTCGCCTATATTTTTATAAGAGTATCGGTATCGTATCGGCAAAATGGCGTATCGAGGCATCCCTAGTAAATACATTTATGTTTCACCAAGACAATGACCCGAAACATACATAAAAAATTGTAAAGGAATGTTGCATTTACAGGGTTCCAAAACAAATAAGTTCACCCTCAAATCACCGGATCTGAACCCAATAGATAATCTGTGGGATTTGTTGGATCACCGTTTTCGTAAACATGTGAAAACCTCCCGCCGATCTCTTAAAGATGCTCTGAAAAGTGAATGGGACAAAATAACACCACGAACCACGTCGAAGTTGGGGTGGGCAGTATGCAAAACAGATTATGGGCTGCCATAAAAGCAAAAGGATACCAAACTAGATATTAAGAAAAAAATGTTAAATTAAAATTATTCTGTAATTGACATAGGTGCACTTGTTTGTTAAGTTTTAATTTCTTTTTTATTTATAACGTTTGAAGTTGTTTTGTTATGGACTATATTATTCAATTCATCCCTGATAATAAATCGAAAAACCTGGATTGGTAGCTATAAAAGCCTTTAATTTATATAGAAAGGTTCAGAAAAATGGGTAGTGTATTTAAACTTTTTTGATTACCATATATATATATATATATATATATATATATATATATATATATATATATATATATAAATATAAATATGGACGGGATGTCCATGTAAAAATTTCAAAAAATCCCTTGAAATACGATGTGCGAGTTGAGGTTGTATGATTGATACCAATTCCTACAGAAAATAAATTTTATTTTGACGATGAAAATGCTTTAAACAATAAATAGAACAAAACAGTAAAAGTGCTAAAATTGAGATTTTTTTTTGTTTCTTTGGTAATTAAATAATTCATTTAGGATTCAGAATAAAATTATTTCGTAAGCGTACATTCAATTGATATTATATAAATTATTGCCAGAAAATAAACAAAGATGTTAATATATAATTGAACCATTTTAAAAAAAAATCATTTCCCGGATCGACTTTCGACCATGATTGCACTGAAGAAAAAATGCAACGAATTTCGCAATCTATATAAATGTGGTTTTCCTTGCAGTAGTCGTATTTGAATGTATTTTTTATAAAAATTCAAAATTGTCGATTGTTTATTTCTGGAGGTTAAATATGATTCATTTATGTGTGACCAACTCGCGCAAAACTAATAAGTACGTTGATTGGTGCATTTCGAAGTTGCAAAAAATCGCGGAGCTGCCCCATCTTGTAAATTTTATCGACAATCGGCGGAGCTGAATGTATCGTGTTGTGATATTCTACGGGATCTTCATCGTCGTTGTCACTTTCCTCCAATGAAACACTTGGCAAAATGTGCTCATCGGTTAGGTGTTCGGCGCTAATAAGATCCTCGTCAACTCGGATGTACTCACTGAACTTTACGTCTATGCCAGGCATGTTCGTTTCGCTACTTTGTCTCAGCAACTCAGCAAGGGGAATGTCGTCTTCTGCATCGAATCCGTCAGCATTGTAATCTTCCAAAAATTCGGCATGAGCGTAACAGTTCGCTATTTTTCGTGTCGAAACTTTTTCGCATGCCATGTGAAAAAAATTGATTGCATCTAAAAGGCTAACAGCAAGCTTGTCTTTGCCATCGTCAATAGCATGAATCCACTTCGCGAGAAAAATGCGCCTGTAATTGCTTTTCCAGCTATGAATCACCCTGATCCATTGTAACTTCCCCCAATGTTTGGTGGCATGAAGACCAATTAAATGGATCTTAAATCTTTCAGATGGGGGTGAGCAGGGCAATTATCCAGTAATAATAAAATTTTCCGATTTATTCTGGTTAACTCTTTATTTCACTGCCGTGAATGATTCGCAAAAATATCAGCCGTCATCCAGGATCTAGAATTAGCTTCATAGTCGACGGGTAGATTCCTATTTTTGAAGCATCTGGGATTTTTAGATTTGCCAATGACCAGCAATTTTTTTTCAGTTCCCAATAGATTGGCTGCAACGAGAACCGTTATTTGCTCTTTGGAAGCTTTCCACCGCAGCAGGATTCTCCTTTTAGTGTCTTATTTAGCGTGAGCTTATAAAATAAGCCGGTTTCATCTGCGTTGAAAATGTCACAGCTTCTATAATTTTCTTTAAGCGCGCGTTATTTGTTTTGTAGCCAGTCATCAACAACATCCTTACCTACCGCTGCAGATTCTCCGATTAATTTTCCGGAAACGATACCATGCCGCTTTTTAAATCGTTTAATGCAGTTCTTGCTACAAGAAAATACGTCATTGTCTTCAAGTTTTTCTCCGAACTCGTTCACTTTCGATTGTGAGACAGCGCCTGTTATAGGGACGTTTGAATTTCGCCGTTGCGAAAATTATTTATGAGTCCTTGATCCAGCTGATCATGCTGGGACTTCTTCAATTTCTTCGTATCCGAATTTCTGTTCTCGAAACTACGTACGATGGTTTCACGATTTTTCCATATTGTAGCTATAGTTGACTTACTCAATTGCATTTTCTTGCATAAATCATTTTGTTTAGTATCTCTTTCAATTTGCTTCACAATATTAAACTTTTCTTTTAATGATATGCCTTTGCGCGTTTGTTTTACACCACCAGCAGATGACATCTTGCCAATAACAATCACAGCAAACGACTGAAGAAAAACACATACAAAACGCACCCCGGGGAATCCCCCAATTATACGTATTAAAGTTCGTTATAAGCGGAACGTTGGATATTTTTTGTAGGATTTGGTTCGCTATATCCGGATAGTTCGTTATAAGCGCGGTTGTTATATCTAGTAATAGATGTACTGAATATATATATTTTTCGTTCGATCATTTGAAATTGGATCGTTGTAACCGGAAGTTCGGTATATTTGGGTTCGTTATTGGCGAACTCTACTATATATATATGCACACACACACACACACACATATATATATATATATATACATATATAAATACAGTAAAACCCGTTTAAGATGATTTCACAGGGACCTAACCAAAAACGAGTCTTAAGCGAGAAAGCATATTATGCGGGATAGCGAAAATAAAACGTACTGTATTATGTTCTTATTTCGTATATGTAGGTATTAAATTATATATTGATCAATTACGTTAAATACGTAGTGTAATTATGCAACTACCGTCCAATAGCCATGTTGTCTTGTTTTTCGAAACTGCTCGAGCGGTTCGTTTACAATTCAATAATTACTTCCATCAGACCTGTTATTGCTAATGCACAACATGGTTTTGTTGCTGGTCGTTCCTCACTTACTAACCTCTTAGAATTCTCCGACTTTGCGTCCAAGTCTCTGGCCAATAGAGAGCAAATTGATTGCATTTACACGGATTTGTCTAAGGCTTTTGACTCCGTTGACCACAATATTTTAGTGCGTAAGCTGAAGAGCTATGGCTTTCAAGGGTCTTTACTCAGATGGTTCTCTTCCTATCTGGTTAACCGTGAATGCATTGTCTCCTTCTGCAATCATACATCTGCTCCTTTCTATCCATCATCAGGTGTTCCGCAAGGCTCTATCCTGGGTCCTCTTCTTTTTTTACTTTTCGTCAACGATTTGCCTCAATTCATTCAGTCTCCCTGCCTCCTGTACGCTGACGACTTTAAAGTCTTTAGGACAATCAACTCCATTATCGATTGTCAAGCCCTTGACCAGGATCTATGTGCGTTTCAATCCTGGTGTGACCTCAATAATCTAACGATTAATGTTGAAAAATGTCATAAACTTACCTTTTCGCTCAAATTCAACACTATTGTTTTTCCTTATTCCTTACATAGCAGTACTCTCGTTGAAGTCGATCATTTCTGTGATCTAGGTGTCATATTCGATCGCAAACTAAAATTTGATCATCATATTGCCAATATCGTGCTTAAAGCATCAAAGCTTTGTGGACTCTTACTTAGAAATTCCACTGCATTTCGGAGACCCGAAACTAGTATAAAACTTTTCAATTCTCTCGTACGTAACTTGGTCGAATACTGCTCCCCGATCTGGTCTCCACACAGCAAATGTGATACAAACTTGATCGAATCTATTCAGTGTAAGTTTACCCGCACTTTATTCTACAAATTCAATATTCCCTATGCTCCTTACGATGTTCGTCGCAAACATTTCAACCTTGCCACCTTACAACAACGTAGGATATATTTAGACGAATCTCTCCTTTGCAAGCTTTTTCTGAATATCCTCGACACTCCTTTCTGCAATGAACTTCGCTTCCGCCACTCTTCTCACCCTTGTAGAAACCTTACGATCTTCGCCCCTCCCTTCACCACGTCTAACCTATATTATAATTCTCCCCTGACTCGCTTACAACGAAATCATGACCTTATGCAGTTTGGTTCCTTCGGTTACTCTTTAAATACTTATAAGATCAAACTAAGAAATCTTATATTTTCCTCTTAATTTTAGTTCTCAAAATTTTTTAATTCATTCACGACTGTTCTTTATTCTTATTTTCTATTCTTATATCATTAATTAATTCATTTACTCTTAGAGTTATCTTAGTCTTAGTTTAGTTCATCGCTACTATGTAATTGGAACTCTTCTGTTTAGTAGCTTTGTCAACAATAAACAATAAACAATAATTACGTTATTTAAAGCAATCACTTATTTTGACTTGAGAGAGCGATTTTGATGCATTAGCAATTACAAAATGTTTAATATAACTCAACTTTTGCAATGCGTCTTCGCTTTGATTCAAAGAAGGTACATAGCGTCTTAAATCATGATAATGCCCGGGCGTTTCACAAAATCGAAGTTGACTCATCTTCGTCTTCATCATTATCACTTAGGGCCTCTTTTTGTGTGTTATTCACATTCTCAATTCTTCAATTGATTGAATTTCGTACGGTGCCACATTTTCATCAATGGAAGAATATCCAGGAAAACCCTGCAGTATCACGGGTTCTTCTTTTTCTTCCAACACGATGTCAACTCCGTTATTTTTGAAACCTGCTTTCTTGAAACAATTTTGAATAGTTTCAGACTAATTGCTTCCCATACCGCTGCAATGTTTAGAATCGCAGCATGCACAGTCAAGGGTCGTTTGCTACCAGGGTCTTCCATTTCTTGACGATAGCGATGTATTAGTCTTGTCCTGTAATCTTGTTTAAGGACCTTTATGATGCCCTGATCCATCGGTTGTAATTTGCTTGTCGCATTTGGAGGTAAGTAAACAAGCTTGATCTTCTTTAGTTTAAAACGTTTAGGGTGAGCGGGGCAGTTGTCAATGAATAGAATTATGCGTCTCCATTAAATCTGGAAGTGATCATCTACAGCTTTAACCAGTCGATGGAACGAATGCCGGTCATCCAAGCTCGTGATTGTGCATCATATTTTACAGGGAGCGATCTTACGTTTTGGAAACAAGGTGGATTTTTTTCGCCTAACCAATCACTAGCAAATGTAACTTTTCGGATCCATCGGAATTGGCACAGGCCAGGACAGTCAGTCTCTCTTTATTTTATATATGTATGTATGTTATATATATGAAAACACATCATCGTGTATGTCTGCAGTTGTTAAAAAATAACGTAACCATGTTTCCATTCCGAACAAACATGCTCTCCGACACTGCTATTTCCACCGCAAACTATTTTAAACGCAATTTTATTTCGTTTTTTAAAATTAGATAACCATCACTGGTAACTGGTTTGATCATCACGAATAAGTAATGTAGTTGCGAAAGAACGAGCTTTTTCTTTCAAAACATGTCCAGAGATCGGTACATTCTGACTTCTATGCTGGATAAACCACTGTAATAAGCTATGTTCAAGTTCTGGATACTGAGCTCCTTTATCTCGTTTGCGTTTACATTTATCTGAAGTGTCAGAAAGAATATCTTTTTTCAGAATTGAAGAAATCGAAGAAAGTGTTATGGAAAACCGTGCAGCCACATTTTTCTGTTTCTCTCCATTAGCCACTGCTTCTACAATTTCTTTTTTTTTGTGCAATAGAAAAGCACTTGTATGCGGATCGTTTCCTAGAAAATTTCCATGAGCGGCAAAATAAAATACGAATTATCGAGTGGACCGAAATACATGTATTTTATACGATTTATCGCGATTTTTTCAAGGGACCGAGAGTTTAGTACGAATTATCGCGAGATACGAATTAACGAGCTACGAGTTATCGAGCGTCGACTGTATATATATATATATATATATATATATTTATATATATGTATATTATAAGGCGACAGACACAATTTGAGACAGACACATCATATTTAACGTCGATAAGAAGAAAATTGTGGCACCAATGAATACTAGAAAACTCAATATTGCGCATACTACCCGCCAGAACGAAAGCGACAATATCAATAGATTTGGATTTCAACAAAGACAATACTGTACTAAATAGGAATATTGTCAAAGGTGCCTTTGGAGGAAATACCATTTTATCCGCAAACGGAGCACACAACCTCCAAATTCTGAATGCCACCGACGAAGATGTAATAAAGAGCTTTAATGCAGAAATCGAACTGTTAAGAAAATCAGACATACATGGAAAACAGAATTACAATCAGAAACTCCTTGAAGTAATAAATAATGACAATCTGCACAAACAATCGAGATGGTAAAGAAATTTTGAGGTTTATTTTATCTGGAAGGGAAAAAACTAACGGCGAATAAGTTTTACAAACAGAAACTACGAACGATAGTTAACAGCCCGGTGTATACAAAAAACTTTAGAATACCACACGCCTAAAACTACGAAATTTTGAAAGAAGTCAAAGATTTAGAAGCCAATGATATAATTGAGATATCTAATAGTCTTGTTAATTCACCGTTATTAGTCGTAAAAAAAAGAGCACGGATGACAAAGCGACATGACGATTGGTTGTAAATTTTCGTAAACTTGAAGACAAGATTATCAATGATAAGTTTCCTTTGACAAGATTTAACAATTTTTTTTATAAACTAGGCAGAACAAAGTATTTCTCTACTTTGGGCATGACTATTTCGTTTCATCAAATTGATTTTGAAAAGGAATTTAGACCATTACTGTATTTTCTGCCAATAATGGGCATTACCATTGTAAAGGGTTACCATTTGGTTGGAAGATCTCATCAAAAAGTTTCTAGGCAATGTTAACAATTGCCCTCAGTGGTTCGAATCATGAAGCTTTTCTTTATGTCGGTAACATAATAGTTTTCGAATGTAGTATCAAACACCACGACTTCTGCAATATACTAAACTCGAGTAAATGCTCATTCTTGAAATCAGAAGTATATGTGGGACATTTAATTACACGTGAAGTAAAACGAAAATTATTAGCAATTACAAGGGGCAAGACAAATAAAAAGAAAGCTAGAAATATAATGAAGAATTAAGTCAACAACGAATGTACCCACACAAAAAAAGATCTGTTTCGCAGAGAACTGCGGTCAAACTTGCTGAAGCTTCACCAGCGGCTTCACTCGTCTTGAATGCTGGCTTGGTGGAATTGACAGTTTGGTTCTTACAATTATATCTGAGAGTAATACCGAAAATCCGTAGCTTATACCTCCATTTCCAGCTAGTGACTCCTTAATAAGAATGTTGATTACTTTCCATTGTACGTCACTGAGCTAAGTGGCCCTAATTTAGAAGTTAGATAATTTAAGTATTTTTGCTTGTATACAGGCAAAAAAATAGGGTATAAAATAACGTGACGAAGTATTGAACGACATTAGTGTCCATCCAAAGGTTATCTGACTCGATCAGAAAGTTTTGCTTAAAAGTAGATATTAAATTAAGATTGCTTTCATTTTTCGAGCCAAATAGGCTTTAAGCCGAATAAAAATGATCGCTACGCCGTCACTCTGTTTAAGGTAACTAGTATTTTTTGAGAATAAAAAAAATATTTGACACAAACCACGTCCTCACAAATTACTTTGCATCAGACTTCTGCAAAACTTACTAGGTTAAGTCCAACTTGATGGCTTTCAATATAAAACTTTACATCAAAACTCAGAGCTGAAAACTTTCTTGAAATTCGCTAAAAAATTGGGTGATGTGATCGATGATAACGTGCAAAAATTAAATTTTTTTTTTGATCTGCAATGCAAAGAATTAAATACTTTGAATAGTTAGTTCCAAAATAACGATATTAATTTTTACATGACACATAGAAGTCATATATTTTTCATAAGGTCTTGTAGCGAAAATATTTAAGTCAAAAACTATCACATTAGTTGGATAAATAAATTTTTCCAAAATTCAGCCATGTTTCGAAACCTGAAGAGCATAACTACGGTTCATAAAGCTTTAAATATTTAAAAAAAAATTCATATAAGAAATAATTAATAAAATGCCCGTGTATTTCGATGTGTCTAAGAAAGCTAATATATTCTCGTCGAATATTTACCTCAATCCTCTCAGACCTAGTTTTCTAGAACATTTTGCCCAATCGAATGCCATTCAAAATCTGGAAACACAATGCAATGAACTTATTTGTTCAGAATCGATCACTACTTTTGGTAAAAGCGTGTCCACAGATTCGGCTACATTTTGATACACACGATAGAAACTGTTGGGAAAGAATGTTTCAAAATATATCCGCATTGCATTTTGGGCGAATTTGGGATTCTTCTTGTGCCATTTTTGTGATTAAGCGTATGAGATAGCGATCATAATGGAGTTTCAGCATTAGAAGAACGAGGTTTTCTTTCTTCCTGCATAAGCTAGAGGTCACAGTGTGATGTTTCCATACATCTAATCAGAAATCCATATTTGAAACATTAACGTGATGTATTTATTACCAAATAAATACATCGCTAACAATTCAAAGAAAAACCCGCCCTTTAAACATTAAAGTGGTGTATTTATTACCAAATAAATACATCGCTTCATGCATGGACATTGCTTACTACCTCGCAAATTTCCCTCGCAACATCGATCGTAACTTAATCATTATGTAAAATTTATAATTGAAAAGCTCATATCTCATCACGGCACGCAATTGTGCCATATTCAGATCAGTTAATACCAAGAGATAACCCGGCTTTGATGTCATCCCTAACTTTGTTCTACAACACATGTCCGACGTTGCAATCCTATGCTTTTGCATTTCGTTCAACAATATGTCGAACATATCGTACTTTCCTGAGAGGTAGAAGCAAAATCGTTTCCATTCTTAAGGAAGGCTAGGGCGCTTTAAGCGCGAAGTGCTGACGCTCAGTCAGGCCTAATTCTCGCTGTCACTGCACTGACTCTGTTCTCAATTTTCATCAATCCTCTTCTAAACCCATTTGATTTTAATCAGTCACCATAGAGATCGTTGTTTTGCTGACGACCTTACATCCTATACGGCAAATCTTGAAGCCTCTGTATTTCAGAAGGGTTCAATGATATCCAGTTTTACACGAACAACTGGCTGATAATGATGAATGCGCAGAATGTGAAACATTTTTGTTCAAGGTGCAGTATCTGTTAGCTAAGAGTGCAAATTTTTTGAAGTTTTTCAAATTCATTCATTATTGATTAAATGATTCTGGCCAGGAGACGACATTTTCATTCCTACGATGGAAATAATCGCGAATTTAAAAGCTTTTTGTATAAAGAGAAGAAATATAAATATTTTTTGAAAATGTTTCTTAGTTTCTCGAGAATCGATAAATAATATGTAGTCGGTACCTTAATTTTCTCATATATTTCGTCTAAATTTTATGTCGCTCCTTTGAAAAAAGGAAATATAAGCGAAACAAAAATTCAAGTGCTGGACGAAAACGACTACCGGACAGTGATTAAAAGCTTAGATGAAGCTGGCAAAAAATATTACACTTTTCAACTGAAAAGTAGTAAGGGCTTAACGGTAATGATAAAAGGCATCGATTCTGAGGTTGATCCAGACGATATAGCTAATGCCCTTATGGAAACAAGGTTTCAATGCTAAATCAGTCTTTAATATAAGCAACCGAGACAAAGTTCCACAGCCAATATTCCGCATAGAGCTGCAGCCGGATTCAAAAAAGCTTAAAAGAGGTGAGACACATCCAATCTATAATTTGCGATACCTCCTAAGTCGACGGGTGGCTGTGGAGGAACCCCACAAACGAAAAGGACCTGTTCAATGCCATAACTGCCAAGAGTTTGGGCACACTAAGGCTTACTGCACACTGCCAAGTGTGTGCGTCATATGCGATGATCTTCACCAAACCCCAAAATGTTCACTCAAAAAGGAGGACCCTTCTGCTATAAGATGCAGTAATTGCGGTGGAAACCACACTGCAAACTATAGAGGCTGCCCAGTTTACGCTAGCATGACGCAAAAGCGACAACTCCCGGCTAGACCTTCAGCAATTACCCCGATGCCAATCCTTGCATCTAATACTCCTGGCCAAAGTGTAGCCAACAGTAACCAGATGCCAATTTCCTATGCTGACGCCCTCAAAAACTCTACAAGCGAGAATATAAATACTTCCAGCCCAACGGGCAATATAGAGCACGTAATGATGCAGCTGATTCAGAGCATGAATCATTTTACCACCTCTATGCAGAGTATGATGCAGGAAATGATGCGTAACCAGACACTGATTCTTCAAGCTCTCCTTAACAAATAATGAGCATCGCGAAAATATGCCACTGGAATGCCAACGGTGTAAGCCAGCACAACTTGGAAATTCACCATTTCCTGGTTAGCAATGAGATAGACATCATGCCCATCTCCGAGACTCACTTAACCAACAAATATAATTTTAAAATTCCGGGATACTCTTTTTATGACACTAAGCATCCTGACGGAAAAGGTCATGGTGGCACAGGAGTTTTGGTCAAACATCGAATCAAGCACCACGTCATTGACGAATACGCCAAGGATTATATGCAAGCCACGTCTGTGTGCATAGTTGAATGGGGAGAGCCGATTACAGTCTCGGCGGTTTATTGTCCCCCCAGATTCAAAATCACTGGAGAACAATTTAATGATTTCTTCAAAAGCCTTGGTAGCCGATTCATTGCAGCCGGAGACTACAACGCCAAGCATACTCACTGGGGCTCCAGGCTAATCTCTCCAAGGGGAAGAACTTTGTGGTCAACTGTGACAAATTCTAGTAAGCTCTCATTCATATCAAGCAGGCATCCGACATATTGGCCGTCAGATCGTCGAAAAATCCCGGACCTCATTGATTTCGCTGTAATCAAAAACTTAAGGCAAGAGCAAATATCAGCAGCGCAGTGCTTTGACTTACACTCTGACCACTCGCCAGTTATAGTGACTATCTCCAAATCTCATGTTATCCAAGAGCACTGCAAACTCACAACGAAACAAACCAACTGGCTTAAGTACCGGAAATATATAAGCTCACACATACCACCACGCATACGTCTTAAATCTCATTCGGATATTGACAAGGCTGTTCGTTCCTTCTCCGAGATCGTGTCTTCGGCAGCTATACAGGCCACTCCTGAGCCCACCCGCCCTACCTCGTCTGCATACAAGTCGTCCAAAAATATAAACGAGCTTATCAGTTTGAAGCGGCAATTAAGACGTGAATGGCAGCAACATAGGTCTCCAAACCTTAAAAAAGAGCTATCCGCAGTTGGGAGAAAACTTCATGCAGTCCTGAAACACGAACGAGCGAAAAACATAGTACACTATTTTGAAAGCCTTTCACCAACCCAAGGGTCAAATTATTCGTTGTGGAAAGCTGCTAAACAGTTAGACAGACCAGTCAAACGGGAGTCACCAATCAGGCTTCCAAATGGGGCCTGGGCCCGTACTGATGCTGAAAAAGGCTCCATCTTTGCCCGCTACCTCGAGGAAGTTTTTAAACCAAACCCTAAACAAGCAGATGTTTGCCTCTCTTCCTATCCCATGCAAGCCTCCGATGTTCCAATCCGCTTCAAGGTCGCCCAGGTGATCCGTTCCATACGCGATCACATCGACCCAAAGAAGGCCCCCGGTCACGACCGCATTACTGGGAAAATGATAAAGGAACTGCCTAGAGCTGCGATTATACTCCTTACGCACATTTTCAACAGCCTCCTGCGTCTTGGATATTTTCCCTCAGCATGGAAGCTATCCCAAGTTCTGATGATCCCGAAGGATGGGAAAGACCCAACACTCGCCACGTCATACAGACCCATAAGCCTACTACCCCTGTTATCAAAACTATTCTAAAAAATGTTACTCTCCAAGCTGTCTCCCCACATAAATGATTCAGAAGTAATACCTTCGCACCAATTTGGATTTAGGGAAAAGCATGGAACTATCGAGCAAGTCCATCGTCTAGTTTCTGTAATCAACAATGCTTTCGAAAGGAGACAATACTGCGCAGCCGTGTTCTTGGATGTTGCGCAAGCGTTCGATAAGGTGTGGCATGAAGGGCTTATTTATAAAATCAAGTGCAAACTTCCAGCAAACACGCATCAAGTTATGGAGTCTTACCTGACTGGCAGGAAGTTCTTCGTCAAGCAAAACTGCTTTATTTCTCGCTCCTTCAATATCAGAGCTGGCGTGCCCCAAGGAAGTGTTCTCGGCCCATTGCTTTATTTGATATATACGGCAGACTTACCAACATGCGATAAACTATTTACTTCCACTTTTGCTGACGACACCGCAATTCTTTGTGCTCACGCTAACCCCAATATGGCTTCTCAAATCTTGGACAACCACCTAAGAAATGTGGAACGTTGGCTGGCACAATGGAGAATAAAAATTAACGAAACCAAGAGTAACCATATAACCTTCACGCTTAACAGGGAAACTTGCCCTGAATTATCACTCAACGGAGTGCCTGTCCCGCAAGCGTCTTCAGTTAAATACCTTGGGATTCACCTAGATAGAAGGTTAACCTGGAAGAAGCACATCGAATCCAAAAAGGCTCAAATCAATCTTAAATTCCGAAATCTATACTGGTTGCTGAATAACTCCAATCTAAACCTGGACTATAAGGTTCTGCTCTACAAAGCAATTATCAAACCTATCTGGACTTACGGTATTCCACTTTGGGGCTCAGCAAGCATCTCTAACATAGAACTCCTACAGAGAGCGCAATCTAAAATCCTAAGGACGATAACTTCTGCACCTTGGTACGTTAAAAACGCCTGTATACACAGAGATCTGGACATCCCAACGATCCATGAAGAAATAATAAAACAAAAACAAAAATACGTCAACAAGTTATCCATCCACCCTAATAACTTGGCTAGGAGCCTTTTGTTTGAACAAAAAATTTCTCGTCTCAAAAAATCTAACATCTTATGCTAAAGGTTAATTTCAACGCGCAGCAGTAAAAAAAAATTATGAATTCATAACATAACAAAATAACTTGTTCAGAAGCATTGGCAACGAACAAGACTCACCTTAGCTATAAGATTTGAAAACTTAATGTTATTTTCTTGTACTTAAGAAAGATACATTAATTAAAAAAGCGACAAAAAAAAATATATTTCGTTAAATACACCATTGAATTTTTTTTATATAAAACAGTAAATGCTTGAAATTGTACAAAGTACCTACTTGTTACATTTTCAAATAAAGCGAATATATTAGTTGTAGCTACATCTTCTGTTTCGTTTGTTTCATATGGCAACTTCCTTGTAATTAATATTCCCTAAAATCTCCCTGTAGCGGTTTTTTCAATTTCCCTTCAAATTCGTTCCAGAGAAGCTTCACTGTTAATCGTGGCTAAGCGCACAAATGTTTTAAGTACCAAATGTGGACTTTTCCAGGAGAGCGAATATCACGTTAGGAAGTTTTGTCATGCATTCCATTATTATTACAACTGGCTTAAATTGAAAAAAAAATCTTATATTTTCCTCAAAGTTTTGATGGTAGGCCAATTTTTAATAAAATATTCATTAGTATCGTCAACACGTCAGCCGCATAATGTAATGTAATGAAATGATTATTTCACAAACGAAATCGTCTTTCGTCTCATGGGCCTCATGGATTTTCTACCTCGGGGACTTGGCAACGAACTCTTGTCGTTCAGACTAAGTCCCATTATAACGAACGTCAGAATAACGAAAAAAATATACTGCGCGAGGAAACAACCTCTTGGGTGGCCGTGCTACTCTTGGCAAGAAGACGAGCCTCAGCCTGTCATGGTCTGGCGCTTACGTATTCACATGTTACAGCGCGCTAGGGACATCAAGACGCAAGAGCGTCTCGACTGATGAATGTTCGTGAGTCTCGAGCACTTCGTCTGCGTAACTAACATAGAAGCTAATAGTCAAGAAGCAAAAAACATGCAAAATTTTATGATGGAATTCCTTTCAATGGTTATGATAAACTTCTGAGTGAATTTGCCTCTTGAAGTGATCTAACGGTGCGTTCGCAAGTATCTCGACCGCTTGGTTTGCGACTGTCTTCGCGCTAATATGGCTTCCAAACCTGTTCGTCAAGTATTTGTTGCGAAACCTGCGCTGCTCCGCTGCGCCGCCGCGCCGCCACTTTCATGTGCACCCACCCGGATCGTGAATCCGGCGAGCAAATGCAAAAATAATTCATATCTCGCTGACATTCTAGTCGAGAATGCCGCAGCCAGTCCGAATTGTCAGCAGGACGAACTCTTATTTTTGGAAGATAGGTACCTCTTAGCCGCTCAGTTTTCTTTGTCCGAACTTGCAAATCGAGTTCGAAGAAACTTCCAAGTATAAATAATTAATATAACTTTGATTACTATCCGCACATACTGAGTTTTTACAGCGCTTTATCACAATATGGCTTCACACTCGCACCTGGCACAGGTTTCTCAAAATTTTTGAGACGTTTCCATTCAGCACAAAGAACCTCAATCTTCAAAACTCGTGTATTTTTATAAAAAAATTGATTCACTACACAATCAAAATCACATAAAATTACTTTGTACGCACTGATTGTTCTCCACTCTGAATAGACTCTGTGGAAGTTTACACACGAAAGGAATGCTTTAAGCCTCAACTATTTTTCAATTGGCCCACTGATCATTTACGACAGGCAGAAGACATTCAATCCTCAAACGTCTATTATTTCTTCTGACCAATGTCCTCCCGATATTCAAATTATTCGACTCAGAACAATCTTCCAGCAGCAAAATGAAAATCTCGCAAAAGTCTCTGCTTTCGTCCTCCGCTAAAGCTGGACTCCCCAATTCATCGCCCGACGTCACAGCTGACTGATGCCAACGGTTCCTCGTTCAGGGCCAATCTCTGTCCACGATCATTGTTCGGTCAAGGTAACAGGTCGCTTGTGTGTACACGTCGGGTAATATAAGACAAGGAAGAACAAAGGAAATCCGCCCCATCGCGCGACCATACAATGCTTTGAATTTTCCAGAACTTAACACCGATTTCAAATGGATTTCGATTCATTAATGTTGACCATTTACAATTAATGTACATTACAAAACTTTGATACTAAGGAATTGATAAATATACATAGTTCACTCATTTTCGACCAAAAGTATACATCGAACTGCACAACAGCTGCGTAAACATGCGTACCTATTTCGTGTTTTCCTTTTTTGGAAAAAAGGAAGAGTGAAAGTTCCAACGAACTCCATCCAATGCAAAAGTGCCATTTCCAATTAACTCTTTTACATCGTATATTATATATTTGTTTAAATATGCCACTTACAGTATAACTTTGGTAACTCAAACTTCCCCCAATCAAAATTGATAATGTTATCTACACCAATTATGAATATTACACATAATCAATGAAAACGTTTAGCAGGTATATTAATGGGTTAGTTACATAAACTTTCTATTCTGTAGTTGGAAACTCCTGCTCACAATTTATCATTACTTCATCTTAAAATAATGCTTACTACCTTTAAATATTTTACTGTGCTTTATTATTGGAGAACTGATTTATAATTTTTCATTGGAATAAGGTATGACAAATACTTTTCATGCCTGAAGTGATCATACTGTAACTGAAATTTTCAAAGTATTGTTAAATTATGAACCACATTTTGTGCTAATATCTTAGATTTCAGAGTTACTTCAACTATTGATTTGGTAGTACTCTGTTTAATCTTGTTTACTTTTCAATTATGTTAGATTTAGACGTTGACAGTCAAATTGAAGGTGATTCAGAATCAGATGTTCCAGATGGTATAGAAATGGAAATGGAATTGGAAGACTTGCCAGAAACTCCTTACGTGCACATTGTGGAAGAAGAATTTGGGGCGGTAAATCTTAACCTATAATATGAATGATCGCATAATGTTTTCGAATTTACAATATATTCTTATAACTTATCATTAATATAAGAAAGTAATTAACTTACAAAAAAACTTTCATTCGATTCTTTTCAAATTGTCGAAACGAACGTTGTGATAAAGAGAATGATCAAAATCACTTTAATTTTAGTATTTTCTTAAATTTACGATGCTTTTAATTTTTGATAAATGTTAAGTCTGTTGGGCACAGGCAATAATCTCATCAACGACAGAAGTGGCTCGAACCATTGTTCAATGCTCTAAAATAAGTGTTTTATCAGGTGCAATGATAAATTCAGTTACATTGCATATTGAATTGTGAACCAAACATCACAATTGAGAACAAGTTCAAGTAAATTTAATCACCAACATAGAAAAATTTAAACCAATTTGAAAACATTTTCAAGCAAATAGATGCACTATCCATCGTTGAATATAACGATTTAAAAGGAGAGAAGATTTTTTTTGTTAAATTGATTATATTTGATTGGCAAACATAATCAAAACGTTATGCAAGTAAAAAAAATGCTCTGATTTTTAAGCCTACGAAACATTCATTTTATTTTCTTAAAGGCAGGAGAACAAGTCGAAGAATTGCCCGAAGAGCATAAAAGTTTAATATGGTTCTTAGTGAAGCAAGTTAGACCAGGAATGGATCTCAGTAAGGTTGTTCTTCCGACATTCATTTTAGAACCACGATCATTTCTGGACAAATTAGCTGATTCGTATTATCATGCTGATTACTTAGCCAAGTAAGTGTGTGCACTTTTTGTTGTTTGGAATATGTGAGTAATATTTTGTAATCAGGAAAGTGTTTTTGTTTATTATTTTGTAACGACAAATTAACCACACTTACTCTTGCTTTAAACTTAGTTTTATTTAAATAGCTAGTTAGATTGTCCTCTAAATCAACCTCCTAGCGTAAGTGTTACGTTTTTGCTAATAAATTCGGCTAAAATAGATCTGCAGAATAAAAAGTCGAATAGAGAAAGGTTTAATTTTTCTTTTTTTATTTACTATGCAATGAAACTTAGAATATACAATTTTTATTAAATTTATTCCAGGGCTGTTTTTGAAGATGATCCATTTAACCGAATGAAAATTATCGTGCAATGGTACATGTCGGGATTCTATAAAAAACCAAAAGGCTTGAAAAAACCGTATAATCCCGTACTCGGTGAAACTTTCCGATGCTATTGGGAACATTCAAATGGTAGCCGAACTTTTTATATTGCCGAACAAGTGTCACATCATCCCCCAATATCGGCTTTTTATGTGACAAACCGTCAAGACGGTTTCTGCATTAATGGAAGCATTCTAGCAAAATCGAAATTTTATGGCAATAGTACATCCGCTATATTAGATGGTGTTGCTACCTTAACATTGCTACCGCGTGGCGAAAATTACAAGCTTACGGTACCATATGCGCATTGCAAAGGAATATTGATGGGCACTTTATCAATGGAGCTAGGGGGAAAAGTGTCTATAGAATGCGAAAATACAGGTTATAAAACAGACCTAGAATTTAAACTAAAGCCATTCCTGGGAGGTGCGGACCAAACCAATGTAGTAGTTGGTCGGATAAAGTTAGGAAAAGAGACATTAGCAAGCATAAGTGGCCATTGGGATGGTGAAATAAAAATAAAAGATTCAAGGACACACGAAGAAACTACGTTATTTTCGCCCACACCAGAGGTTAGAGGTGGTAGATTAAGGCGATATACGGTGCCTATTGCGTCACAAAATTCGAATGAATCGGAAAAGCTTTGGCAGCATGTATCAGCGGCTATTTATCGCGATGATCAAATTGCAGCAACGGAGGAAAAGACGGCTTTGGAAGAAGTCCAACGAGCTGAAGCTAAGGAGCGTAAAGCAAAGTGTTCAGAATGGGAAGCGTTGCATTTTCAACAGGATTTCGTCACTAGCCAGGTATATGATAAATTGTAGAATCAATCAAATTATGAAATTTTTTACATCAGAATTTTCTTGTGGTTTCCTTTTATTGAAATCATCAATACTTATACTTATAAAAGCACGATGAAAAAATATAAAATATAAATAGTAAAATAATATTGGGTAGTATAAAAAATGTTTCAGACAGTTTTTACTCAGATTTCAAACGCATTTTTTGTGGTTTCCTATAATTTTATCAAACTAAATATATGTCATTTTCGCGGACAAATTGTTGCCATTTTTCTGGAAAAATCCTTATCCTGTCCCGTGTTTGATAGTGCATGTTGAGTTCCTCAGCGTTGCTCATGTGCCTATCTTGCTTCACTTTTTGCAAAATTTTATCGACTTTTTCAGTGATTGGTCGGCCAGGGCGAGGTGCATCCTTAACATTAAAACTTCCGGAATGAAATCGAGCGAAACATTCATTAGCTGCTTATTCTGATACGGGATCATCATTCAAATGTCACTTTTAAAAAAAGAAAAAAATGTAATTTTACAGCTATCAGTCAATAACGGCAAAAACTTTTTGGACTACCCAATATATTAATATTGAAATAAAAAGTCAATTGTCTTCTATTAATTTGAGGAAAAACAGTTAATTTTTAACCAATAAAACCACAACTTTAATTTTAATTATTAACATATATATTTCGGGACAGAAATTTCTGTTTTAATAACACTGAAGAAGGGACTAACTGTGTCCCGAAATATATATGTAAATAATTAAAATTAAAGTTGTGGTTTTATTGGTTAAAAATTAACTGTTTTTCCTCAAATTAATTGAGACACACAACGAGAAACTCAGACCATTCATTGTCTTCTATTAGTTAGTCTGACTTTCTCAGAATCGATCAAATATAACTTAAACAATTTACTCGGCCTTACAAAAAAATTAACACTAATAGTTTACATATTTGATTCGCCGATGATTGCGAAAAACTAAAATAATGATTAAAAAAATATCTAAAGAATCATTTCTCCGAGGAAAATATATATAGGAATAAATAAAATCCTTCTATTTAAATCACTGTTTGCTCCAATTCTTCTCTATGGCTCTTCCAGTAGGGAAAAATGCGCAATCACACATACTAATAGACTGTAAACGATGCAAAATGCAATCTTGAAAATGGGAATCAATTCTATTATTGTCCTACTAAGCTACTTCATAAAAACTCTGGCATAAAATTTTTAGAAGATAACACTAATTTAATCTAGAATCGTTTTGTTGAAACGTGTAGTATAGTTGAAAATCCTTTAAACCGAAATTAATTTGTTTAACACGTTTTTTTAATATGCCGTGAGAATTTTTCATCAGATATATAATCTTGATAATATATACCTCCTAGCAAGAAGTTAGCTTAGTTTAACTTTTTAGATTAAAATTTATTTATAAAATATTTTATCAGAAATTTTCTCCCAATTGTTATCTAAGTTGCATAAATGTTTTTCCTTAACAATAACCTACTTTTAAATATCCAAAACACGTCACGAAATTCTTAGATTTGGAAGTTATTTTCGTTCTCTATGGTATAAGTTGCATTTAATAAAGAAACATTAAGATTTTGATGCTTTCCCGCTATGAAATATACATTTGCAAATATAAGAATTCAATCCGACCATTACTTCGGTAGTTGCATCTTATACCGTTTTCACGATGGATATTTTACTATATTTTTAAACTCTAAAACCTATTGATTTGTAGCAAGATACTTATTTTGTAAATACATCTGCCGAGCTAATAGGATTGGCTAGAATTTTTGATATGCTTGAATTATCGTTTTTAGTTTTAAGCAAATAACAAGCTCATATTCTTTCTTTTGAATCACCTTTTGGCTGTTCAATGTATATTTTTATATACAACCCATAAGTGGTCAGTTTCAGCAATTTTTTTTCTGGATTCTCTAATTATTCTTTGCAATATAAAATTGCAATCAAGTCAGCCGCTAATCGCCGCTAATCAACTATTCACAATGTTACAAATGTGTTAAACACCTATAAAAATAGAGGGATGGCTCAAAAGCAATGGCAATGAATAGAATAAGTCCGGGAGAGATCAACTTTTCTTTCCTTTTCGAGACACATGTCAGTTTCCGAAATAGGTGTATACATTTCTACTTGCAAACCGAAAAGGCGAAATTTTATCGCGAATAAGTGCCAACCTCAAAGACAATAAATCTTTTCGAAAGTAAGATGATGATGATGAGTCGTGTACAAAACACTGAAGAAGGTTGCAAGTAGCAACCGAAATACGTATTTGAGGAAATACATACTATTTTTGGTAAAAAGCAACAACACGAATTTTTCAATAATTTTAAAGATGATGATTACTTTATTACATGTACATGCATTAAGTTCAGTAACTGTTTGTTATGGCACACGACGTGGTGGATGATGGAGGAATAGAGGAGGATATGTTTTAGTTGATCGGAGTTCCCGAAGTCAACGTCTCCGACAATAGTCCTCAGACGAAGAGCAATCTTTGCAACCAGTTCCTGGGCGAGTACGGAGTACACCACTTATATGCCGTTTATTTCCCTTAGGTGAACGCGTCTGAGCACGTAAATCACTTTTTGTTGGGCGCGCAAACACACACACGAGTCAGTATAAATGGAACCGTAAGTGGTCGGCTATCAACTGTGTATTGCATTACGGGCATCACGTCTTTCTGAAATCAACCCCATATTTTGTTGTGTTCCGACAAAATATGGTCGGAGCTTCTACGCTTTATTGCGAACGTTACAGTTGGTTCGGATGTGGATACGTGAAAAGGTGCAGTCTTGGTGCGACGCGATATCATGGATTTCGAATCACCTCAGACAGAAAGCGATCCCGTACACGCGCTATTTGCCAAAGCGATCACCCGATCTAGTATCGTTCGCATGAGAACACTGCGCGGAAGAACAACCGTCGGAAGTGGAAACTGACTGTGTGTGAAACGAAAGACTGCGTTCTTGCAGCCATATATGTACATATGTATTATGTTCTATCGAAACTAAGATATCGCTCATCGCGTAAGTGATGATCCGATAATTACATCGCCCACAAGACTGCTTTCAGACTTTGCTAGATGAAAGTTTATGAAAGTCATTCTGTTTTCTTTTTGGAAGAAAATCGCAAATCGCTTAATCCAAAATTGTGGTGCATTTCACACTTTGTTAAAGTAAAAGAGCAAAGCACAGTGCAATCATTGATTACGTGAAGTGGATGGTTAGTCGAGGAAGAATTTCAAGATTGACGAGTGGCACTGCAGGCATTTAGGAGCTACTCCTTGGCCTTACCAAGTGCAGTTAGCGCGCTAACACTCGCCAGCGCTCATCGGTATATTTTGCTGCCCAGAAATCTGAATCGAGGACATTCCGGGTGAAAATTGTACGGCGTGTGCAGATGCCGATCACGAATTTTTGTCTGGATTCGTCGTTTCTGTCCACGGTGTGAACCCATCGGACATATGTACATAGGTCACACGAAATTCCGAGATGTATGGCAATTATTCTGGTTTGTCTTATTATCTTCTTTATGTTGGTTTACTTAGACAGGGCATAATACCACCAGGCCAAGTACAGATTGGCAATAAAACAAAAAACCTTTGATTAATTTAAGATTTTTTCGTTTGATGTGTGGAAAATATTTGACATCACCAACATCCCATCAGTTCTTTGCTAAACCAATTTCAAGAATCGTCAACAGTGAAAGCATGTACACAACGTCCTCTACCATACACATACATAAAACAAAATATCAACCCCATGTAAAACTTGTAACATTTTCAAAGACCCTCCTTTATTGCGTAACAAATTCATCTTACCCCCTTAGAATTTAAATATTTTAATCACAAAATATTAGCAATGCAAATACTTCTAACGGAAAATACTTTTTTATTATTTATTGATTATAAAAATAAAAAATTTGAAGAAAAATAACTTTTAACTTATTTAACCTAATTTTAAATTTTTTTACATAATAATTTGCTAGACCTCCCTCCCTACATGTAACACTTAGTAACATTTTCATATATATGGATGACCCCTTATTTAGTCTCATTTAAATTGAAAAGATGAAATGATACCATCTTATGAGCGCAACTAGATGATTTTGGAACAAGTTAATGTCTATCGGAGATTTTAAAATACGACACAACTGGAAATAGTCAGTATATAATATGCATGCAGAATTAATTCGTATGGGAAGATCATTTATATAAATGAGTAAAAGAAGAGAACCAAATATGGAGCCTTGAGAAAGACAGGTGGAAGGAAAAAAGATCGGAGTGTACACCGAAACAAACATAATATCAAAATGACAGCGAAATATGACAGTTACAATGACAGATATCCTTATCGGAAGTTCCATACCTCTAAAAACACCATATGTTAGCGCTAATTGTATGTATTTCATTTTGCTGGGAAAAATATAAGTGAATTCGTTTAATTTTTTCCTAGCTCTGTTGCATTGGTGTAGCACTATTATTTGGATTTTTATTTATTATTGGTATTTTTATAATGTTTATAAATTTCATATTATGGTTGCGTTATTCGACGATAGTTTTCATTGATAAGTTTTTTTTATATTGTATTTTTTTATAAAAAATAATTGCAGTAAAAATGGATCAAAACATAGCCATTGAAACGTTCCTTAGGGGTCCTGCCTCTTTTTTTCTTAAGGTAAGTATTTGTGCGCCTAGCGCACTTATATGCGAATACGCAAGCGTTATGCCTGGGTAGGGTGGACCCCGGCAGCGACATATGGGCTTTGCGAGCTCCGCTGAAGTTCGTCTTCGTGTGGAGAACGCGAGAGTTTGTTTGCTAGCGCGATATATTTTTCGCTTTTATCGTTCGTTTTTTCATGATTTGGTTGGAGTTTTCCGTTTGGGGAAGTAGGTAATTTTTGGCTCTCTCGGTGTGCTCTCGAAAGTTTTAATGCGTAGAGTTGTGAATTCGCCTGCCAGCAGTCATCGCATCTCTAGGTTAGTAGAGGCCGAGCCCGAATTAGTCTGATCGACAAAAAGGTTTGTTGCTTCGCTCTCGGGACTGAACGTCCATGAGGCCAACGAGACGAAAGTCTTGTTGACTCGAACTTTCTTCCCAATTCGTCCTCGCATACACACAATTCATTACATGTTCAATCACTTTTTCTGTATTTGGAGTGATGAATCGCTTTTTGTCCGGTATTTATGGAACACGAAATTTCGATAACATTTGTAATGATTAGGTTTAATTTTCTTGTTTTCGAGTAGTGAACAGTAACAAATCATTACGGTGAAATTTCCATACCTGAAGCAAAAGGTTTTTCTGGTCACATGCACCAACTGCCACCAACAAATTTACCCATTAATCGGACAGCTTCAATGCCGGAACTCAAGTAAACATTTCAATGCGAACAGCGAAAAAATCATATATCATATTATTAATAAAACTAAGTCGCGTATGATGTATGCACATACACCCACTTCAGCATGTTTTGTGATCCGAATGCAATAATTATTGATAGTTTTGCTACTCAGTGATTTAAGAGTTTTCAAAAAAATTCACCTTAGAGTCACAAAATCAATTTTTTTATTCGACTGAAACAAGTTTAACCCGCCAGAACACTAGAAAAAATTATTTTCCGAAAAATTTCATTTTCTAGGCGAATTATGAAGGTCGTAAGTGCATTCTAAGTGGTAAAAAAAAGCTTTTTTCTCATTTTTTCATATTTATTGCTATTTTCAAGCAAGAGTATTTTTTTTTTAATTTTTGACCAATCATATCTCAGAAAATTTAATTACGCAACTTTTATTTCCTCACAACTTTGCTCTAAAATGAATCTTTTTAAAGATAGAAGTGAGAATAGTAAGAAAAGATCGAGTTTTTTTATAATTTTTAAACATTTCGATTTATTTATTATTGTTCCCAACTTTTTCTGAAAAAATCAGTGTGCCCCCTCTCAACAGTCAACTGAAAACATATCCGCTCTGCTCTAATATGCATGAAATCGAATTTGAAGCAAATCGGGCACGTGAGCTGCAACAATTCCATAGCGACAGATATTGTTTTATTTCAATTTTTCAGTTGTTTTCGCCACCGTTTGTGATTGTTGCGTGTTACTTCTAAGTGTTATTTGTTCCGAACGTGAATTTCTATTTAGTTACTATAAAACGAAATTGCAAATTTTTTACCAAAAAAATGCATCGGAGTTATTTCAACATTCCTGCAAAATTAATAAAATGTGTTCGCTTGGATTTTATATTGTTTGAAAAATAATCTTTAACAGTGTCACGGTCCCGACTTCGCGCACAAACCCGAGTATCCGAAATCGAGTGCGCCACCATTTTGGACGCTCCTTGACCCCGGATGCCTCATGTGCACCCGCGCCACCGGGACCGGTACAAAGTCGACCGCTTAGTGGCGGTCCCGATTTAACATTTTTTTGTTTCCCCGACTAGCTCACCGAGTCGTGGGTTTTATGAACAAAGAGAAACACCGAAACGCATCACCACAGGCGTCGCCATTGCAAAAAAACAATCACATCACCTTTTGTTATATAATTATTCCATTATTTATTAAATTTTTTCTAAAATTCAATGTATTTTATGAAACTTAAATTAGTGCACCTTAACAAACCTCACAAGACGAATACACCATTGGGCGCACAATTTGAGCGCTAAATTCTGTTGCTTTATCCAGAGCCGCTTTCTCCTCGAGCTTCCTTAGTTCGGACTCCTTGATCGCCGGCCGCACAACAGTGAAATCCCTGTAGACACGCATTCCTAACAGGCCCGTTCCGAAAATCGTGACGCCAACACAGATTATAACAACGCCTCGATGCAATTTGTCTAACAGTTCACTAGGACGCGGTGCTTTCTGCCTTTTTGCAGAACTGTGCATCAATTCACGTTGAACGACTGAAACGCGAGTCGAATTTTTTTCCCATTGCATTGCAATTCGTCTACGATAAAGAAACCCAGCAAAATCGTTTTTTGGGTTCAATCGCGCGGAGCCACTCCGTGACCGTTCTTTCTCAGCTCTACCATTCAACTCCCCACACTCACTCACCATTTCCGGCATGTCGAACCTCGAAAAGCTACTTTTCGCGTAGCGTGGCGTGATCGATCACTCGTATTCGCGAAAGCTTGAACACGATCCGAGGGTTGGAGCGAGATGACGCGCTTGAATAGCTTTTTCGGAACTTGGCGAGCTTTACACTTTCAAATAATCATTGCCAGGTAGATATTTCTCGGATTTAGTTATTTCGTGCAGAAAAGGAGCGAAGATAATTTGAATTTTGTTTATGGTACGTAACAACAGGTTAAAAAAATGTACGACTGCTGATTGGACAATGTCTTTACTGGACATTAAAAGACATCCCTGATAAGTTTTCATAAGACTTCTCTGCCGTGCAATGGCCAAACCGTCTAAATGACATTTTTCGAGATTTTGAGATATGTGCGTTTAGGGACACGCATTGGTAATGTAGGCAAGACAGGGGAAATGCGGAAGCGTTTTCACGCGAAATGTTTGAAGCCATTTATCTCGATATCGAGGAAACTGCAGTTAGACGGTTTGGCCATTGCACGGCACAACTAGGTCTTGCCAGCTGTTAAACCAAGGTGTTATAAGGAATTTCAAGTTCCATTCTCGATTGATACATTTAAACCCCATGATACCGAGCATTGATGCAACATAACTAGAAATCTAGAAAACTAGAAATCCTGGATAGTTTATCTTCTGGATTCAATAAACTTTGTAAAGGCTGCTTGGAAAAAGGTTTTTTTCTTAAACTGCTTTCGAAAGCCTGCTATTGCGTAATTCGTGATGAAATGTGCAATGAGAATGAACTTCCATTAGTAATATAGAGAAGTACAATAACAGCTGCGTGAAGAGTTGAGCAATCTAACGTCGAAATCGATGAACATCAGCATAACCCTATAACTTTGGAATGGGTGGACGAAAACAGTGATGATAGCTCTGAAGCAGAGTATATTCAATTATCAATTGATTCAATGATCAATTGATTGAAACTACATCGATGCTATTTTTTGTCTAGACGAAATCAAATTATTGTCATGTAAAAATCGTTAACAAAGCTGCAAATACACTTTTCTAGTCAGTCGTTGAAAATTGAGAAACAAACTGTTATTATAAACTATTTTCTGAAAAGAAAGTTGATAACATCTGCATACACAATGATTTATATTTATGATAAATGAGTTAATGTAAGCACATAAAACTTTGGGTACAAAAAATATTTTTATTTTATGCTTTACTCTCTAATAACCCGACGCCTATCTTAACCGGACACAATTCTTTGGTCCCCAAGGTGTTCGGTTATGGGAGATTTCATTGTATTTCCGATTTCAATATTTTATTTCCATACCATGCTAAAGACTTACAAGCGAAAAATTGATTCATTCCTTCAATCTTTAAACATCACAATCCAATGCGAAAAACGTTGATAAAAGATCGAGAAAGAGAGAAAAACAAGTGATTTCCTTAATGTAAATGCAGTGTGTTTCACAAAAACGTGCCGCTAAAAAAGCATGAAAAACATTATGAATCGTTTTGGTTAAATTTATTTCTTTAACTACATAGGAATAAATTGTTCGCAATTATATGAATATGGAATCCAGTCACCGTTATTATCAATTATCGCTTGACATCTTTTTGTGCAACTCTGACTGAATTTCTGTGCGTATTCCATAGTAAAACCTTGACATATCCTCTTGACGGCTAACGTGAGCTGCCATGTGGTGGTTGTATTTTTGCTTTTTAGTTTTTCCTTCAGTAGTGACCACTCGTTTTCTATCGGGTTCTCGTCTGAACTTTGTGATGGGCAATCCAAAGTTGTAACTCCGTTTTCTTCTTTCCAGCTGGTACTGAGAAGACTCCGATGATTAAGATCGTTGTCCACTTGCAGAATCCAATGGCGTTTGTCGGCTCCATATAAACTCTCAGCAGATTTAAGCTAACCATTTTATAACGTTCAATCATCAATTCAGGATTCAGGGTTTTCGTAAAAACAATTAGCTTCTCGAATCCCCCTTCCGAGAAGCATCCGTAAACATGTACCTTTGTCGGGTGTTTTACTGCACGGCGCAAAATTCTTTCACCATTTTTCGTCCAGTCTCTCTTCCAGTAATTACATAAAACAACAGAAGACTCATTGGTAAAAATCACGTTGCTCCAATCACGGTCCAAATTTCGCTTTGCCCAACTTAGTCTCTTTTCGATATGCTTTTCGGTCAACAACGACTTTATATCAGCTTCGTGTACTTCTACTTTTAATGACAGATTCTTGCAATCTCCGACTTATTGTACTAGTCGATACACTAGCTCTTTTGTTCAGCAGTTTCTGTCTCGCATTTCGCAAACTCAGTACCGGGTTCTACTCAAATAAGCTACAGATGACCTTATCTTGCCTTTTAAGGGTCGTCCTCTGAGAGATATAATTAGCGTCACGTTTTTGTGTCTGTACGTATTTGTTAAACAACTATAACAGTAAATTTGACTGAAAAGTATATTCCATATTGCTACCAATTATCGTTCCATCGCTCCGGGAATTCTTCATTCATCCCGAAGTTGCCATTTTTTCTAAAACGTATAAACAATTTACAACGAATAGCACTTCTAAAAATTCATTACATCTCCCGAAGCTACTGGTTTTGATGAGAAGAATCTTATGATTAATTCAGTTTTCGGCAAATTTTGTCGATATGTACCATCGTCTTTCCATCTCTCCCGAAGTTACCATATGTAAAACTACGGTCATGACTTGCAATTGTATTCATTTTGAACTTTCCGGTACACAGGAAAATTATTGTAATTGGTCGGAAAATCGAAATCGAAATTTTCAACTTGTCTTAACGTTTCAATGCTTCTGGAGAATTTGCAAGAAAGAAGGAAGTATGTATATGTGTGTGTATGTAAGTAGGTGATCATTTTCTTCTAGAACAATATCTTACGAAGAAAAAGTCGCCTCGGCTTCGTTGAGATACCAATTTATGCGGGTTAGCAATTAGACATACTGATTATATTTTGGTAAACTTCGGTTTTTTTGAACCATCCGAGGTCATTTCTGCCACGCACAATGCCTCGCCAACGAAACGTTGTATTGACGTTGTTGTGGTCAATTGAAGCGAAGCGAACATTTTAATAATATCGAATTTTCTGTAAATTTAGTGCATCCACTTTTTTGATTTATTGGAAAAAAACTAAGGAAAGTTAGAAAAAAAGTTCCAAAAAAAATAAAATCTAATTGGCATTCCTAGCAATCAATGCTTTACAAAATCAGATGCTGAATAGAGTTCATGGTAATAAACCATTAATATTGACAATGAATATAATGAATAAGGGGCTGATACGAACAATATCACCTAATTTCACTTACTCTGACTTAATTTGATCGTTTTTTTTAACTTAATAAAAAAATGCGAAAATTGGATTTTTTTTAAACAATTTATATTTCAATATGATTTTCACATTTGACAATCAACGCATTAGAAGATCGGATGCTTTAAAGCTTAGCAAAGGGAAATCCTAACCTATTAAAAATGAAAAAAATATTCATATGAAAACAATAAACATTTATATAATAACCCACTTACTATAATGGGTCATTATAATTGTTATTATTTAAGTACTGTTGTGGCTATTATGTAGATATCACTGGGAATTTGTTCGTGAGGACCTCAAAGGTCACATATAGCAGCTTGTTCTTTATGGTATCTTATGACCGACGATTTTACGCCGGCCACCGGCTATTATTTTGTAATTGAATATGGAAGTATAACAATATAAACAAACTTTATTTATACATAATTGAATTGAAATGCTGCTTTAGATATATCTTTCATATAAATGTTAATAATTATTGATATGATGAGCTGTATCACCTTCATGTAACGGTACAGATTAAGTTTTGGAAATATGCATACCTCGTTACATCGCGCTTACCTTTAAGAGAGTATAGGCTACGTAATAAAAGCTAAACACCAAGAAAAAGTATTGCCTTTTTGGTGAACGGTGATACTTTTAGTCTATCTTTTTCTTGGCCCTATATATATGTGTTAATAAAAACTTTGGCCTTGACCTTCTCAAATGCCTCTCCAGCGACTATAATGCTGCCGTCTTCTTGCTTCTGAGCAATTCCTTCACCTAGGAGAAAGCCAATGGAATGCAGACCTGCATGAAAGGGTTGGTGTTTGAGCAGTCTAAAACTTGCTTCTTCGATGGAAGCCATCTTAATTTTGGCTTCTAATTCGGGTGCACGTTTCTCGACGAAACATGACACGTGATTGCAGTTTATCTCGCCTCTTTTAAATTATCGTCACAAAGTAGTCGATCAAGTAAGTGGATCCACGTTTTGTCCATAGGCACACATCGTGAAATAAATCCTGGTCAGCTTGAAAATTTTCACGATTAGCCATCTATTGCTCCTTGGTTAAAACTCCCACTGCCAAACGTTTGGGAGCTGTTTCATTTAGAGTTCGCGGGTGAAAATTATTTAATTACTGGCATATGAGTTTGTTGTGACCACAGCTAAGTTTTTGATAGTCACATTACGGTATGCTATAACTTCTTGAACAATCTTACCCTCGATATTCAGTTGTAATTTGTGCTGTGCAACTTTGTTATATTGGAAAGCATGTATCTCTTTAGTAGAATTTTTTTCAAATAAAGATACTTGATGATGGATCCTACATATCTTTCATCTCAATTTTCGTGTGACGACTTCATCAGCTCTTTTTTAAAAGAGTTTTTCAGACATATATATCTAGTGCAAGTATAAAGAAGCGAGATATTTTCTTTTGGATGTTTGTGCACATTGTAAATACATGAATCGGCAATAGGGTTTGCTGCCGGACTATCAATTTACTTAGCTGTAAATGAGATCAGAGTAATAATCCCAGACGATCGTGTTGGTGACCAATTCACTTCGAGTATTCTGTTGGTCAAGTAATGAGCTAACTATACATTACATCAAGACGCTGACCCTATTTGTGAAGATTGATAATATTATTTAAAATATGCTTCTCATTCTTACTATCCAAAACCAAACTATGTTATGTACCCTATTTGTGAGGATTGATAATATTATTTAAAATATGCTTCTCATTCTTACTATCCAAAACCAAATTATTTTATATCATTTTAAGTAGAGAAAATGTGGTATACAAAATACTAATGTATTCAACGAAAAATATAACGTAATTTATAATAATAACATTAAAGATCAATACGTTTAACATGTTTAATATTTCTAATCTCTAGAACTTCATAGGATTATTATCCTAAATCACACTGCATAATAGTTGTACATCATAGATAACATAACCTATAGAAAATAGTTCAAACAAAACAGCAAACAAAAAAAAATAGAAACTGAATTTTTTACTACTAACATTAAAGAACTAACTCGGTAAGTGCGAACCGAAATCATGTACTGAAGGTTCAACACTATACAAAATCCTAAAAAGTATATCATGAGAAGTTTGAATCATGATCATAAATTATGTTAACTTAATGATCGATAATGTAAAATGAAATGAATGAATGACTTTATTACATCGCCAGGCTACCACTCTTTCCGAAAAAATTAGACATTTCTGTTGTGAAGAGAATTGCTGCGACTATGCCATCAATTAATTATAATACAATGATACATAAATTAAATTAACAATCAAAAAATCAGTTACTGTTTTTGTGTTCTCAAATGAGAACCGGTGCTATGCACTTATTGTTTGAAACTAGTGGCAATAAAAACGCAATCTATGCAATGCGATTAATCTTCATATTGTTTTAAATATGACCTAAAGTCATAAACGCGTTTTACCTACTGAATTTTTTACATGACATATACATACTAGGCAAAGCCAACTATTCTCAAAATAGTAACTACGTGCCGAATCAAGTTAAGTAGAAAATCATAAACATACCGCGCGCCTTGACGATTCTTAGTAGTCAAATTTAAATCATTTTACATAAAGATCACGTTGACTAATACAAAAAATAAATTCCACAACAATTATCAAATGCGTCGCGTATTTTGCGCTAAGATAAACAGCAATGGAAATTAAATAGACGAATGAGAAGGAATTGAAGCTTTGTAAGGATACAGAAATTGCTTAATCTTCAGCATGTTTTCATCATATGTCGAGAGGCAAAATACATAATTTGGTAGCCGCTCTCTTGAAAACTCCTGCATTTGTTTTGACAACAGCCGTTCTGACGATTCCATCATTTCCTGGGCAGACTTCTTGAACTCTTCCTAGAGCCTATTTTAGCGGAGGTAACCCATCATCTCGACTGACGACTAATTGTCCAATTTGAAGCTGTGGCCCTTGATTAGATTGTCATTTGGTGCGTCTTTGCAGCTGTGTCAAATATTCGGAAGACCAACGTCTCCAGAAAAGTTGTCGAATTTGCTCCAAGTGTTGCCATCTTGACAATCTGTTTATTTAAAGATGCGTAATATTAGGCTCAGGATACGAATTCACTGATTTTCCAATCAGGAAATGATCAGCAGAGAAATAATTGAAATCATTTGGATCCGATGATGTTGCCGTTAAGGGCCTCGAATTAAGGATTGATTCAATTTGAGTAGCAAGCGTTGATGCTTTTTCGAACGTCAAGGCAGCGTCTGACGCCACTTTATAAAAATGCCTTGTGAATGACTTGACCGTCGCTTCCCATAATCCGCCGAAATGCGGAGCTCGAGGTTGCATAAAATGCCATTATATACGGTCAATCACTGTGCTATCGATTATTTTGCTTTGATGCTTCGATTGATTGAAAAGATTTCTCAAATCTTCCAACTCACGATTGGCTCCAACAAAATTTGTGTCGTTATCAGAAAATACGTTAGTCAGTTTTCCTCGGCGACTGATGAAGCGTTTAAAAGCGTTGAGAAACGCATCCGTAGTCAAATCCGAAACAACTTCCAAATGAACAGCTTTTATGGCCATGCAAACGAAAACTGCGACGTATGCTTTAATGCGTTTGCTGTTTCGTCGTTTGCCATCCCGTATTATTATGGGTCCACAAAAATCTACTCCGGTGTTGTTAAAAGGTCTCGAAGAAATTACTCGATGCTCTGGAACAGGGGTGGCCAAAACGTGCGCCGAGAGTTTTGGTACGCCGAGAACGCGCCCGCGCTAGCGCCGGCGTAAAAGCGGAGATAAGAGGTAGCGACGAGGAAGTGTGTCTGTCTGTCTTCGATCGCTGCCCGCGCCTTGGCGAGCGCGAAGATCAGCTTGTCCGTCCGACCGTCCGTCAGCCAGACGACCAACAGCCACAAAAGCGCAGCCCGCCTACTCGGCGTAAGCGTAGCGCAGCCAGTGCGCTGGGCGCTCCAAACTTGGCCACCCCTGCTCTGGAAGATCCCCCATAAGTTGCTCCGATACACTAGGTTTTGATTTGAAGCAAATGATGCACTTGCGAAGCAGCCGTTTGACGATACTGCGCGCCTTGAGCGGCCAATACGAATGCCGTAACGCAGCTAATGTCCCATCCATGTAATTTTTTTGGTGTTCATGCTCAACGATGAGGTCTGTGAGCCTCGAAAAATGAGATAACAGCACTGTGTGTTTTGCAACTTGCTGAAGGTCTGAATGCTTGAGCCGGCCACCAACCCGCAATAAACCGTCTTTGCCTATAAATGGATTTAAGTCTCTTAAAATGCTCTTTTTTGAGATTTCATGGCCCTTTTGTAAGGCACTCAATTCTTCGGTAAATTTTAATTGCTGCTCCTCACGTATGAGACACTTTCTTGCATGTTCCAGTTCATTAGCAGTTAAAGAACCGGAGAATTTAAATCTAGATTCCCTTCTGAACCTTTGAGCTACTCGAAGACACGTAGCAGTAACTCGAATGAGCTTAGTGAGTGTTGAGAATTTATCAAAAGGATCGATATCGTCTCGTATCTGGAATACAATCGTTGTTGACTGAATCGAATGACTCAGCTGATTCTCGTCAATTTGCGGTGTTTCCGGGGAATATTTAATCACGTGCTCGGGGACCGTTTCCCCACAGCCGACAAATTTTCAATTCTTTCGGGTTCAAGCCCCGAGACACAAGATCAGCAGGGTTGTCGCATGTTCTCACGTGATTCCAATCGTCTATCGCTGTTAATTCCTGAATTTCGCCGACTCGATGAGCAACGAAGACTGGTAATTTTTTGTTTGATGCCTTTATCCAATGAAGAGTTATGGATGAATCTGTCCAATAACAAGTTTTTGCTATTGTCAATTCCAATGCGCCTTTTACTTTGGTCATCAATTGAGCAAGCAGCCGAGCTCCACATAGTTCTAGCCTCGGAATTGATATCGTTTTTAATGGAGCGACCCGCGATTTTGAGCACAATAACTGCACCTGAATAATTTCGTGAGAATCAATGCTCCGTATGTAAACGCAAGCGCGTTCACTAGCGTCGCAAAACCCATGAAGCTCTAGAACTACATTCATGTCATTGCCGATGATTGTTCGTGGTATATGGAAATCGTGCATCGTTTGAATTTTCATTGAATAATCCGACCACTCAGTGTGGATGTCTCAAGGCAGAGATTCATCCCAATCGATTTGAAGTTTCCACAGCTTCTGAATGATTATTTTTGCGATGAGTATCACAGGCCCGAGGAGACTCAATGGATCAAATATTTGAGCTATACTGGATAAAATCGATCTTTTCGTATGTGAGCTCGGATTCGATGACTTGATATTAATTGTGTATTGAAATACATATTTTGATGGGTTCCATCTTACGCCGAGAGTCTTTGAAGTCCCATCTTTATCCAAATCCAGAACAGTATTCGAGACAGACAATCCGAACAGGTTTTTGAGCAATATTTGATTATATCAAAATCGTAGTAATATTGAGAATAAGTCTTGCTGGATAACAGGACCAACCATCAAAGCATCGTTTAGTGAAATGCCACTGGATGTTTTGCTTGATGCATCGAACACTACTCTCAATTTTGTTGTTGCACTTGTATCCTTGATTACGCAATGATGGGGAAGATAGAAATGAGGTCTTATGTCCAATGTTGAGTCATTGCTACTAAGCGCTCTCATATGTTTCAATTCCACATACTCATGAATAAAGTTGCTGAATAAAGTTGCTGTATTTAACTTTGAGTTGAGGTTTCGCTCCAATTTGCGCTCCAAGATTTTAAATCGTTGTAGAGTTGAGTCCCTCGAATCTCCTATTTTTTGGAGTAATTCGTTTCGGGTTGGAAGAGTTACAATGAATCGTCCCTCCGAATTGCGCTTATAAGTCTGCGCAAATTGTCTCTCGCAAAGACGTTCTTCTGGTGTTCGAGTGAGTTGTCTAGCATTATGTTCGATTTGCCAGAATCGTGAGAGACTTGCGCTGAGCTGATCGTTGATCGCTAAATGACACGATGTCAGTTTTCCGGATATAATCCAACCGAATACTGTTTTTCGACATGTCGGTTGCTTTTCTCCGAGTTTTATTTTGCCAATGCAAAGCAAATCTAAAAATATCTCTGCTCCAATCAATATGTCCACAGTTGACGGCTGATTGAATTCGGGATCTGCCAACGTGACACCATCTGGGAATTGCAATTCGTCTGAATCTAGTTGATTCGCTGGAAGACACTGAGTTATTTTCTCAATTACAAGACAATCTAATTTCGCTTGGTAATTGTTGATCCTTGATTTGATCATTATTTTTGTAAACTTGCGAGTTTGCGTTTACATCCTTGCCAAACCCGAAATCGAATGTGATGATTTCTTTTAATCCAATTTTTTTGACACAATCAACAGATACGAAACAAGATTCTGATGCTGAGTCCAGTGCTTGACATGGCGTTTATTTACCTCTCACATTCATAATATAGATGATCGCTGTGGATAGAAGTACTCGTTTGTCTTTATTAAATACAGATAGATTTACGCTCGATGCCACTGTTTCTTGATTGCTTGTACCATTGATGCTCGCTGAAATAGTTTCAAGTTGACCTTTTGATATTTTTTCTAAGTGAAGTAACGTATTATGACGTTTGCCGCATTTTCGACAAGATCCTCCTTTGCATTGTCTTGCTGGATGTGATGCAACTTTTAAACAATTCAGGCATAATTTACGCATCCTTATTTCTTTGATTCGTTGCACTATCCCAAGTTGCATGATTTTGTTGCACTTGTATAGTGAATGATCTTCTTCACCGCAATACGGGCACATTATATTTGTCGTAGCTACATGAGCGGTTGTACACCGGCTGTGTTCGGATTTATTATGACCGGTAATTTTTGAGACAGCCTTTTGAGATCGCGATGATGCTTCCAATGCTCGACAACGTTGCGCGAGAAAATCTGTCAGTAGATCGAAAGTTGGAATTTCACCCCTTTTTATCGTGGTTTCCCATTCTCTACTCGTAGTTTGATCTAACCGACTAGCGACCAAATAAATCATCAGATCGCTCCAATTATCAGTGGGTCGTTTATGAGCTTTCAGAGCCCGCACATGCTTTAGAACTGTGTCCAATAAATGTCGCAAAGCTACGTGATTTTCTTTGTTTATCACAGGCTGCTCGAATAAAGCTCGGATATGTTTTTGAATTATGAAATTGTCATCATCGTATCTGTCGATCAACATTTTCCAAGCGTCAACATAATTTGCGTCAGACGTTTCGAGTGAGCTAACCACATCATGTGCCTCACCCTTTAGCACTGATAACAGATATTGCATTTTTTGAGTAGTTGGCAGCGAAGAATTATGATGAATCATGCTGGTAAAAATATTTCGAAATGAAATTCATTCCTCGTATTTTCCCGAAAAGGTTTGCATTGCGACTCGCGGCAATTTTAGATGATCATTTGATGCCGTGCTTGCATGTGAGAAAGGCGTTCCCTCTCTTCGGTCTTGAACTGGTCGCAATTCATCATTTTTTGTTTGGATACATGTCTCAAAACGCACTGTCACTTCAAAATATTTTGTTTCGAAAGAAATCCTTTCTCTTCTGTGATTTTCTTGGAAATCCTGAGAATTTTCCAATTTCTCGAATTCAATCGGAATTTCATCAAATTTGTCCCAAAGTTCTGTGAATTTGGCTAATCGTTGACGCAACTCAACAATTGTTACTTGAGTTATGATGAATTCGTTCAAATATGTCTGATATCTCGTACACGATGACTTAATTGTCCCACGCTTTGATATTAGCGTTTTAAGCCGTGCTGCCTGTTCAGTCATTTCTAATATGGTTTAGTTTTATTTTTACGGATCACTGCTAATGTTCACGTTTTCGTTATTACCCGACGTCTCAACTGTAAGACATTAGCGAGAAAATAGCTTTACGCGAATTGTTAATTAATTTTTCGCGGATAATCCGGCTCGACGGACCAATGGTTTTTGTGTTCTCAAATGAGAACCGGTGCTATGCACTTATTGTTTGAAACTAGTGGCAATAAAAACGGAATCTATGCAATGCGATAAATCTTCATATTGTTTAAAGTATGACCTAAAGTCATAAACACGTTTTACCTACTGAATTTTTGTTTTTTACATGACATATACATATTAGGCCAAGCCAACTATTCTCAAAATAGTAACTGCATGCCGAATCAAGTTAAGTAGAAAATCATAAACAGTTTCAAATATTTTTTTTCCGATAATAAACTATTTTTAGTATTTGTTGCCTATGTTCTGAGTATGATTAGTATTGTTCATAACTTACAGCTTCTCGCGTAAAGGTATTTGGTAGATCCGTAGCCAAATATATCTAAAACCATAATTTTGACGATCCCCAAAGACCTAATTTTGAATAAAATCCCACAAGCACATCCACGCTTGAACGGCAAAAGGGCATGCAGGTAATTTTTGCCAAAATGTAGATTTTAGAATTTTAACTTCCCAATATATAGGAAATTTATTGTAACTGCTCCAAAAACCACAATCGAAATTTTCAGCATGTCTTTATATTTTAATGTCGTAGGAGCAATTTAAAAGTATTTTTAGAAAGAAGTACGTATGTGTGTGTACGTACGTACGATCAAGGACGAAATTTTTTAAAAACAAATCATCAGATTTCATTAGATACGAAGGCAAAGTCGCTGAGGTGTCAAACTTTATTTAGTCATTATCATTATTATATAGAGTACACTAATTTTTACTTTTGTGTTTAATTTGGGTAGATATTACTGGGAAATTGTTCGTGTGGATAACAATTGTTGCACCTCGCGGCTTATTAAATGTAGTCTTCGTTTCCGCATCAACTAAACTAACTTTTGTCGTGTCATGACCATTTTTGCAGTTACGTCAATATTTTCAAAAGTGCTGCATACACATTGTACGGCACTTACCAACTTTAAGACACTCTTCTTTAAAGTTTACAGATTGTCACTGAGGCTACTTTAACAATTAGACGGTTCGTCAGCGTCGTTCATTTACGCTTGATTGATCCATTTCGATTGGAATCAAAACATATTCAGTGTTTGGTTCATAGCAATTGACAGTTAAACATATATGATATCCTGTGAAGTTTAAAGCTGTGTAAGTAGGCGAACTTACTTTTGCTCCTTGCACTGTCAACTGCTCAATAATAGAACCGCGTGACAATGGAACGTCCAGTACATTTTATGTCGCAAGGTCACACGGTTCATCGGTGAGCGATAAGACGATTGTCACAATCAGTTAACCGTGCCGCTCAGTCGTGTCACAATGAAACGATATGTAGGATTAAAATAAAATTACAATGCACCCACTTGACATTTTTTCCTCTTCGGCTGAAGTATTTACATATTATGTGTGTATATCAAATCGATATCCCATTTCGTTTAGATGAGAGAAGCCTGTAATAGACAACCGTGTACAGTTGCCACAAAAATAGAGTTCCATCAGACTGCGTATGGAACCCGAAAAGCCTATTTCGCGAATTGTGCTTGCAATTTATACGTCACTAGCAGACCCCGATGCACTTCGTTGCAACCAACCAAAAAAAGAAATGAAATATTCTATTTTTTTTTAATGAAATGAATGCATTGTATTTCAAAATTATTAATGTCAATCAAAACATTTGGATATACAATATTTTTTGTTTGCCCATTTGAAGCGAGCACAAACAAACAGTTTGGAGTTCCAACTCTTGAGCAGGCCACGTATAGCTGATCATGTGAAAAGCACGGCTCCTCCAAATTTAATCCGCATATTTGAAGCGTTTGTCCTTGCGCCTTATTGATGGACTTAAGTTCAAATGGCATGTCTGTTGGAATCAGTGGAATACGTGGTATGAGCACAATTTCACCTTTCGTTGTTCCGGTCAATATTGTGGCTTCAATTAAATTCGGCATCAATTTTTTTACTGGCAATCTTGTGTCATTGCACAGTTTTGATGCATTTAAATTCCACAGTAAAATAATTGATGAGCCAACGTTTAAATTCAAACAATGCGGTGGCATACCAGGTGGTTCCAATGAATTCAAAAATTCAATTGGATAATTCACTGCATCATCTGCATTCATTGTGCTATCAACAGATTTATATTATGTCACTGCATCTGGAAATTTTTCTTGAATCTGGTAATTGATTGCATTGGCGTGTACATTTTTTGGTGCCAGTATTGCGCGTTCTCTCAACCAATTGTGATTCCTGAAATTTTGAACTATGTTTGGAAACACACTTTCAATCAACTCTTCTATTGATTGGAAAATGGTACAAAAATTGGTCGGCAATCCATTTGTATTATCGACTCGAACTTTTCCATCTCCAATATCTAACAATTGTTTCGAGAAACGATCTGCAGATAGGTCGTTGTGCAATTGAACGCGCATATTGCTGTTCAATGTCAATTTTTGCACATGTCGCCACAGAAGAGAAGACTTTAAACATGCGTTGATCTCATCCGCCAGTGTTGATCGTGGAACCACAGGCAATATTTGACGAAAATCGCCTGACAATAATATCAACGCACCACCAAAATTTCTTGATTCTGACGTAGATCTTGCATTGTACGGTGTAATGCTTCCAGCGATTTTTTATGCATCATTGTACATTCATCCAATAGAATAATTGCTGCTTGTTGCAAAACTTTTGCCATCGCAGAATTTCTTGAAATATTGCACGTGGAATGTCCAATCTCCTGTTAATTTGAGAATAATTACATGTTAATTAATAGCGATTAAATTTTAAAGTGATCAATCAATAAATATAAGCACAACTGCACATTCAACGGCAATTTTAATGCAGAGTGCGCTGTTCGCCCACCATCCAATAGAGTAGCAGCGATTCCCGACGAAGCAAGAGCCAATGCAATTTTTCGTTGCGAGCGAATGGCTGCCAAAATCAGTGATATCACAAATGTTTTTCCCGTATCACCAGTCGCATCCAAAAAATATAATCCACCGATGATGGTATCATATATGTACATGTTTTTGATGTCCATTTAATTTGGGAACATTCAAATTCACAAATGTTTGCAATTCATTGGGATCATACTGTTGTTCACGTTGCCATTCTCGATCAAATAAATCATGGATTGGACGATTGCGTGGTGGCAAACCTAATTGCCCTAATGCTTTATTTGCAATCGTAAGGCACATATCTTCAATCGCTAGCGATGCCTGATTATGCATTTCCAATGAAATCAGCAAATCAGGGTTTCTTGTGTGATGACGCGTTCGAATCAAATAGTCTTCTGCTATAAAATCTTTGTATTTATTCCACAATTCAAGTGGATTTGATAGAAAACATGTTGATATGATTATGGCATATAACATACGTATTTGATGTGGAGAAGAAGCAATCGATCCATCGTGAAGTGTTAAATCCCAATGCGCATCATTTTCAAGCAAATCTAATTGCTCGCATACTTCACGATACGTCACACATAAATGACCATTTACTCTTCGCAAATGTTGAAACGAACGTGGTCCAACAACATTTACTACCAACAACCGCAAATAATAACATTCTGCATTGTTTGGATGAACTGCGTATAATCTTCCCATGGTATCTGCAGAAAAAACACCCGGATGGTCATCAACAGGTTTTCCTTGTTTACGTCGTTGCCATTTCTTTGCAATCGAAGTGAAATAATGCATACAGCAACGTTCTGGCAAATTCATCGCTTTCGCACAATTGAAAGAATGCAGTTAATGTTGCTGCTTGTGGCTGTGCTGCTCTCTGCTGTACATTTGCATCGGTAAAATACACACGCTGGCCATTTTCAAGATGTACAGCCAAATGAACAACAGCAGGATATCGCTCATGCATTGGAAATGAATAAATTCTGCAAAGAGCTTCATTAGTGCTAATGTAGCGCCCCATTTGATATTCAGCGATTTCATCGTTGCTAATGTCATCAGCTACTTCGAAAACCGCCATATCACATTCACTGCCAAATGAATGTGTGTTTGTATCAGTTTGTGTATTAGGTGGGATCGATTTTTTTCGTTTGGTCGAACCGAAATTTAAACTTTTTTCCAAATGTTGAATTTTTTCTGGAAAAAAATCATAACTCGAAAATGGCTGGACCGATTTTGGATTTCAAAATCAACTAACCATTATCACTCCTCCCTGCACCTTTCCTAAAAAATTTATGGCAATCGGTTGAGCCGTTCTCGAGCTATGGAGTGACAATCAATATGTACACTTCTTTTTATATATACAGATTTCCAAATCAATTCTTACAAAGCTGTTTTCATAAATTATTAACTTCTATGGGACGAATGTTTCGAAAACGAAATGTCCTCGAGTGAGCAGTCACCTAGAATTCGCAGTATATAGAAAACCAACAGCGTCACATCGGACCATAACATTCGACTCAAATCACACTTACCCCCAAAAAATGGCTGCGTATCATAGTATGGTCCACAGACTACTTAGCATACCGATGTCACAACGAAACTTCAACAAAGAGCTGGCGTATATAATGGATACGGCAACAAAAAATGGTTACAAAAAGAAGGAAATTGCAAGGATCATCGACAAAAAACATAAGAAACTCCAGCAGGACAGCCTCTCTACACTCTTCAAACAAGAAGCGGTGCCAAAAAAGTTGGCTACCAAAAGAATCAGCATACCAAACTCGGATATATACAAGAAGATCCAGAAAGAGTTCGGAAAATATGAATTTGAAGTATGCGGGAACAGGAGTAACAGTATGCTAAGAAAATGGCTGAGCAAAGAAAAAGATGCGAAAACGAAAGATGAAGTCAACGGAGTATACAAAATTACCTGCCCGGAGTGCAAGAAAGTGTATGTTGGCCAAACTAGGAGATTGGTGGGAACCAGATTCTCCGAGCATAAGAAAGAAGCTGAGTGTTTGCTAAAAAATGGGAGTAACCTCAAATACCATAGTTTTAAGTCATCAGTGGCAGAGCATATTGTTAAAGAAAAACATAAAATCAACTTTAATGACTTAGATTTAATTAAAGTAGTCCCCAAATTTCACAAATTAGATGCAATAGAAAGCCTAGAAATTAAGAAAATACCCTCTGTACTAAGGTTAAACAGTGATACAGGGAACTGTAACAGTATCCTCTTTAAACACGCTAATTGATATCTTGGTTAATTATATCCCGTTTGAAATTAGTCAGTATATAAACCTGTAAGCCATCAAAATCTGTTAGTAATTGTACTGAAGAAGAAGTTGTGTTAACTTTGAAATACGTATATACATTATTGTTATTAAATTTTTATACGGTCAAGGAAATTGTTTTATTTTAAACTTGTGAGATAGTGTTGTACTTTGCAGCTATCCTCAGTCTTTTGGTTTCGGTTCTTTCGAATATAATAAAATTACTGGGAGGGTAAGTAATATTCTTAACACTTCTTCATTATTGCAAGATAATACGTGGTGCGCTTGGGTGATTTTCTAGACAATAAGGTTTACAATGCAAGATGGCTTATACTTATTCTACAAAAAATGTATGTGGATTTGTTTACATAAAGATTAATCAATAATTACCTACGGGGACATGGTAATGAGTTAGAGCATGTTAGTATAGCTGTATTTGTCGCCTTCTGAACGTACCGCTCTTGTAAGTTACATATAGCCAAACCCTAAAATATGCACATGTAACTAAAAAACTCTCAATTGCATCATCCTCTCCTCAATATTGCAGATCATATTTGCTTCTCTCGAAATTCGCTTGTCTGCAATGTTAAAAATCATTTATGTTTCCTTTTGCAAACTAATGAACTAGAGAATTGCACATTTGCATCCGGCGAATATTTAATTAAATCTCGAACCGCGAAAACTAAGAGATAAACAAAAATGGACCATCTTTCCGTTTGTAAATTAATGAACTATAGCATTGCACATTTGCATCCGGCGAAGATTTAATTAAATCTCCATCCGTGGAAAATTAGAGATACGAAATATCTATAAATAAGCTAACTCAGTACGAATAAGGTCAGTTTGTATTTATTCACTTGTCGAACCGGTAGATCGGTTTTAATAAAGCCTTCGTAACACAAACTAATTGTTTTATTTCGAAATAAAGTTCCATGTAGAAACTTATGACTTTAATTTTTCCGTCTCCGTGACAGCAGATTCATAACTGGTTCACTCGTACGTCAAAGGAGGAAGGAGCCCCTGTGATTGAATTGTAGAAAAAGTAAACGCGACACGGCTAAGCTTTACAAGTAAGGTGCACCTTTGACGAAAAGGCGGACCCAAAAAAGCGAAACGAACGCTCAATACCAAAAAAAGACCGGGCAACATAAAACATTGAATCAACTTTTTAAAAAAAAGTTAATTCTTCTGGGCGTTGCATTGCTCAAAGCAACTTTTTAAAAGAAAGCGCTTCCTTGCTGTTCTTAAAGTTAGGTTAAAAACAAAAATCTACAGGAAGAGTCGTCCCTGTTCGAGAGAAGCAAATATAGATTAAAAGGTGAAAGTTTCTAAATAGAGAAAAAGTCCTGCAACCGCGTTGGGAGCAGTTGATAGTATCAACGGAACCCTAAAATCAAAAGTGTAAATTGACGACATAAAATGGCAAACCAGGAAGGTCTTCACCAACCACTACCCTTAGAGCTAGCCTTCGAAAAACTCATCAAGGAAGCAAGGAGACTACCCATCTATACTGGCCGAAATAGCGAATATGCGTTAAACACCTGGATCGAGGAAGCAAACACCTTACTGGCACTGGTACAACCGGGGAACGAGCAGACTTACATCTTCCGGCTAATTCTACACCCATCTTGTGGGGTGTTTTAACCCCAGTATGCAGTACCGCATTGATTTCCTGCTGGATCACAACAGGTGAGATATTGTCCATGCCAGGAGATTTAAAACGTTGAAATGAGCTGATTGCCCAGCGTAAGAGCCTGTCATTTGCAGGCACATTGATTGACAGACAGCCCGGGAGCGTATGTGAGTCTGTTTTGTCAGCCACATCCTCACTACCGGGGAAGTGCGAAACCGGGCAAGCCGCCAACTCCGTGAGGAGGTGGTGCTTCTTCCGTCATCGGAGAGAAGATCTGACTCGGAGAGGTCCGCGGTTGGGTCTGCTGATGCTACTCCAGTCACCTCACTCCTACTCTCTTTGCTCGGTTGTCGTACTGCTTTTCCAGTACGGTCCTTGCGATATACTCGCAAGGTGATAGCCGAGAAACCGTTGCTTATCACCTCACCCTTAGGCTTCAAAGGAGCTAGCGACTTCTCATTGAGAATTATAAGAGCCTCTCGCTGTCCATTGATGGCCTCGCTTACCTTAGCTACCTTCCAATTGTCCACCGAAAGGTCAGCATTGCTTAGCTTAATTAGCTCAACAATTTCCTCCGGTGTAGATGGCTCCGCTGGTATCCATGTCCTGGATATAGGCCAATTCGGGATGTCTTCCCCGGAGACAGCTTACAGCTTTGCTCCAAGCCAGACTTCTCCCAATCTGTCGATAGCCTACTTGTACAGATCCGCTGAACGTTGACCCGTGCAGGCTTCAGCTTGACATGACCCTGGTACCAACCAGCGTCACGACAACTTGGCGGGGGGCTGGATTTGCCTCTAGTATGGGTTTGTACACTCGAAGAAGAGCGATTTTTACCATCTTCCAGTCCTTTTGAGAAAGACCATCGGAAGGTAAATCCTTCAGCCTTTTCAGGATTTTGAAGGCAGATCTCCTGTCCCTGTAAGCCATAAAAGAGGGTTTCTGCTGCGTTTTGACACCTGACGATGAGGCGGTGTTGGAGAGCGCGCCAGCAATAGTTCGAGCCGGCTTGTCCGCCGTTGCCTTAGTGTTGCCGCTAACACCGCCCCTGGCATAGCTACCTTAGTGCATGTACCCCTCAAAGAAGTAGGGGGCTGGCTGAACACGATCTTCTTCCCACCAGAAGGACGCGTCATGTTCTTCCACTTCCGTTTCGGGCCGAGTCGATCCTCCTTAGTATCTTTCGTACTCATTGCAATTGGGTCCCTCCTCGCAGCCGCTATCACCACTCGTTGTGCAGTTCCCCTGAGACTCCAAGCATTGAAAAAAATGAATAAAATTGGTGTTAATGATCAAAAATATGTTTCAGTATTTGAAAAACTCAAAGAATTAATTACTAATTGTCCTGTTCTGAAATATCTCGATTTTAAACAAAAATTCGTGTACACAACAGATGCTTCTGACAAAGCAATAGGTGCAATTCTTTCTCAAAATGGACCCCCGATATCGTATGCAAGTAGAACTCTCAACGAACATGAAAGAAACTGCTCTTCAACAGAAAAAGAACTACTATCTATAGTTTGGGCGACCCAATATTTCCGACTTTACTTATTTGGAATTAAATTTGATATTCGAACAGACCATAGACCCGTAGTGTGGCTTAGTAATCTAAAAAAGCCCAACAGCAAGTTACAGAGATGGAAAATCAAATAAAAATATACATAGACCAAAAAGATATAAACAGTGACTATGTAGTCACTGACATATTGAGAACGTATATCCCCGACGGTAGGCTTTCATAGTGAATTCAACGATACTCAGTGAAACTTATTACCGATTACAAAAAAAATCTATCATAAAATTGACGTAGAACAGTATGAACATGCAATCCATCAAATCGAAGGTGAAATGGATCATAATCCTTACACAGTGGAAACAATAAAGACAATTAAAGGTGAATTAAAATTTCTTCGTTCTTATCATAAAAACTCATCGAAACATCCAGAAATAGTAACAGATTTACCTAAGCAAAACGTTGAAATTACAACGGAAAACCGCCAAGAAAACATCAAAAAAGATCCTCTAAATACAAATAATCCCCTATCAGAAATCTGTAAATCATCGCTTGGAAAAATGCCGGAAATCTGTAAATTATTTGGAATAACCATAAAATGATCGAGGCAATGAACAATCAATTAGAAGTCAATAATGTCTTCCAAAATAATCTGAATACAATCGCCATGAATATAAATCAAACACATAACATTTACAAAAAAACTGGTTGGTGACATTAATAAAACAACGGATAATATCAACAAAATTTTGCTGACACATTGTCGACTGAATCATAATCAAGACTTAATTAACGACGAGTTTGAAAAAATCATTGACAGCGTATATTCCGTTAAGTCACGAATTATGTTAAGATCAATATTAACGCACGATGAAATCAACACATATCATTTATCTTATGTTTAACTGAAAGAGATTGTAATACACGTATTAGTTAGGGACAATTTAATTATATTCTTCATCAACATTCTGATAATTACTGCACCTTTACTATCGTAATACGTAAGGAAGATAACTAATGAAAACCTCGTAAAATTAAATATAAATATTAAGGAAGCTGTATTATATAACAATACATATTATCAATATCTTTAAAATCTTAAGTTACTAAACAATAAGCAAGCCTTTAATAAAACCGAATGTATTACAAAAATAAACAAGAATGCATATGCATATATTGAAAAATAGAAAAAAGGCTTATACCTATAATAAACATGTTCTAGGAATTAAAACAAAGTTGTAACGAAGAAGACTATCTGTTAAATGGCTCATATGTGATAAGATTTAGTAATTGTGAATATGAAATTAAAGAAAAAAACATATACAAACAATTTTAAAGAATTTCAACAAATATTGATGATGGAGCCAATTCAAAATATATCAGGATTCAAATATAACATTGATTTTGAAGATACAAAACTACGAAATATAAAGAATTTGGAAAAAAATAGAAGAAAAGAAATATTTTAAAAAGGAACACTCTATAATAACATGAAGTGTTCTCCTAACTGTAATAGGCATATCCAATCCTTTCTACCTTTATTGTAGAATATATCAAGATTCAAATATAACATTGATTTTGAAGACATGAAACTAGGAAATATCAAGAATTTGGAAAAAATAGAAGAATTAAAACATGTTCAAAAACAATTCTCTACAATTACAGGAAGTGTTCTCCTCATTGTCATAGGATTATGCATATCTACAATTTTTTTCCACCTATTGTAGAAATAGTAACACTTTTAACGCAAATGTAACAAAAAATTCAAAATTACCCACAGTAAATTTTATCGAGGAGGAGGAGTTACATAAAGCCATATATGGCCCCTAAATGCTGCACATATAACTACGAAATTTCCAATTGCATCATCCTCTCATCAATAAAGCAGACAATGTTGTAGATCATATTTACTTCCCTCGAAAGTCGCTCATTTGCAATATTTAAAATCACTTTTGTTTTCTTTTGCAAACTAATGAACTGCAGAATTGCACATTTACATCCGGCGAATATTTAATTAAATATTGAGCCGCGAAAATCAAGAGATTAAAAAATGGGTCAGCTTTCCATTTGTAAATAAATTAACTGTAGAATTGCACATTTGGATCTGACGAAGATTTAATTACATCTCAATCCGTGGGAAAATAGAGATAAAAAAATATTTATAAATAAGCTAACTCAATTCGAATAAGATCAGTCTGTATTTATTCAATTGTTGCGCCGGTAGATCGGTTTTAATAAAGTTTTTGTAAAATAAACTAATTGCTTACTTTGAAATAAAGTTCCACGTAGGAACTTATGACTTTAATTTTTTGCGTCTTCACGACAGCGAATTCATAACTCGTGTGGCGCATATTCTGCACACCCGCTTACAATAAACAATACGAGATCAAAATCAATATCAATATAATATCAATGATTTGCATAGTTAATTCATCTTTTTTACAGTGGCACTATAGATATGCTGACTTGCGACCTTGGGATCCAAGGAATGACGTACGCCAATACGAAATTAACTATAAAATACAAACTAAAACTCAACATAACGCACCAATGGTGAGGACCACTAGTATTTTAAGTAGTGAAGCTTTAACAGTTTTACAGACGGAGTCGCGGCCATCTTTGGTGACGTTGAAGCCATCACATAGAGGTTTGAAATCAAAGCGTATGACAAATAGTCCATCGCTCGATGGAGCTCTAGACGAATCTGACTCTAGTCATTCCGAAGAAGGCACACTTCAAAATTTGAACTCGTAAGTCTATATATATTTTTTATCTCTGATACTATTTGTTATCTAATTTTCTGCTTTGAAGTAATGTTGGTTTTTGTGTATAATTTAGCTTCGGGTGGGCATGCTACTGTCATGTTTCAATCATAAATACTTATTTCAATGAATTTTTTACTTACTGATTGCTAATTTCTCATATATTTCAGGATAGAAGAAAAAATTGAAAAAATCAACCGAACATTAGAAGAACACGCTAAACGTTTAGGTGCCATCCAATTAGCACTGGAAAAGATAAAATTTGCTCCGGTGACAAATAATAGTGAACAAAAAAATGTTTGTGTACAGGCAGTGGTATTTTTGCTTATAACAATAGCGACGCAATATATTTTTGGTGCTTTGAGCAGCTAAGCGTATTCATATTTATTAATCAAATATTCAAGATAATTTCATTTTTTTACCTTGAAAACCTGCGTAGCATCAAAGTCAGCACATTTGTTTCAAGTTCGTTGATAAAACATGTCTTATAGGGAACTTTAAGTTTCACGAAATAAAGAATAAATAACATATTTTTTTTTGTTAATATGTGAATTATATTGAAAATGATAATAAGAGCCATCTTACTGAACGCGATGAAAATGTCCATGGTAAGTTTTGTCGGTGTTCGTTGAATTGATTGAATAATCCATGCATTCCATTCTTAGTTCAATAACACAGTCAACTAAAAATTATTAGTGGTTAGTTGATCACAACTACACATTCAACTGAATTAGTTGTAAATTGACAGTTACAACTAAATTGGTTGTAGTTGAAATCGACAGCTACAACTATTAGTTGAAAAGTTTTAGTTGCGCACTTTAACTAACAATTGATTATTTAGTTTTAGTTGGGAAACTAACAAATTAAAACGAAAAATAAGTTGTTTACAATCAAAACTTAAGCCCATTAGTTTAGTTGTATGGTAAGCCACTACTAGTGTGTGAGGTTTTTTACCATTTGTTTTCAGATGTTCTTCAGACTATTTTTGAGAAATGCGGCATGATTCTAATGCGCTGGGTGAAACTTATGAATAACACGAATAATTCAATAATTAATAGTTGTTAGTTGAGCACATCTACACATTCAACTAAATTAGTTGTCAGTTGTGAGTTGATAGTCTCAACTGAATTTCTCAACCAACCTAGTAGTTGAAAAAATCAATTGTCTAAGATGAAAAAATTAGTTGTCTTTTTTGGGTGGTTTTGAAGTTGTTTTCAACTATCAACTAAATTGCTAGTTGTGATACAAATTTTCAACTAAATAATTTAGTTGTAGTTGTTAGTTGTTAATTAAAATTGATTTCTGCCCTACAGTGGCGGTAAATTATCAGAAAAAATAATCATTAAAAAAAGGAAACACTTCTTGTTATATCAGACAAAAAAAGATTGAGCCTTTCAATCAATTCTTATGTATATATTTCTATTTCAAAATACCTGTATATAAAATCAACCATAGATAAAAATGCATACTCCTAAATCTACTCGGAGAACATAACGCGACTATGGGAAAACCAAAGAATATCGTTACAGGCAACGAATTCAATACAGTTAACGTTAAGGATTATATAAGAGAAGAGGGAATAGAGATACACTCCAACCAAAATCCTACACGGGAAACGCAGCATAGCATTGCGCACTATTAGAACAAATAAGAGTATGAGCCATAACTGAACCAGAACTCAATATAGGAGAGTAAATGCTGAAAGCCACTGAATACTATAACAACACAATATATAGTGTCACGCAATGTAAGCCATAAGAAGTCTAGCTAGAACAAAAGGACAACGAAAATCTTTGAAATGTTGACAAACAAGAAAAATCTTTGGATACGTTATCACAACAAAACCAGTGAAGATCCACATGAGATACCACACAAACGAATATTTATAGAGAATTATGCAAATGTAAAGAATAAAGAAAAACCAAAATTTCGTAGCGAAAATATAATGAAAAACGAGAATAACGATATTTTGCTAGTGATAAATAAACCAGGAAATAAAATTCATCTTGCAAGAATAGAGAGACTGAAATTTTTTTCCAGGCACGATACAATGGAAAGAAAAAAAGCAAGCCTAGCGAATATAAAGTTACACAAAATCTGAAAACAGAAAATGCTCTGCATGAAGGCTTACCGAATGAGGTACGTCCAAATTCAACCTAAATATCATCAGAAATTATATCAAAACTTTGACAGAAAGACCAGTTAATAGACCTCTACATGAATTTGATAAAGGATAAAATTTAGAGTCAAATTGTCTACCGAAAGTTTACTGCAAGACCATATTTTTCCTTCCCAAACTTCAACACTCAGGATATTATTCAGTAAAAAGTTTGATCCGAAATTAAATATTTTTGATTTTTCATATTAATACCCATAAATCAATCGCATCGATGTTTCGCAGCAATATATATACAGTAAAACTCGGATATAATGAACTTCCAGGGGAAAATTGTCCGTTATATCTGAGGTTCGTTATAATCGATCGTTGAAATTAAAAAATAATAATAATAAAGCTAAGTTTCATTATATATTTAACAGTTTTCTGTTTACTTCTGCGAATTCAGGTACATACATAAGAATCTGATATATTGACTTGATTGATTTATTATTTCCATCTCATCAGGGGACTCCGTTGTTAACAGGTCATAGTCAATTTAATTGTAATCATTGAAGTCACTAGAGACGAAATTTGAAATCGCATTCTCCTCCGCTCAATGTGAGAGAGTACATTTCTTCCCTTTCTTCTCGAGTTGCAATTAATGTCGAAAAAGGAAAGTTGTCTTCTGCAAACTCTGGATCCATTGTAAAACCAGCGTGTGGGAAGCAATTCGATATTGTTTCTTGTGATACTTTCCTCCACGCAGCATTAATCATTACAATGGCATCCAGCAAAGTGATTTTTAATTCCATTTTCTTGTCGAGGGCGTACATAAATTTCAGCAATAATTGTCTCCGATAGCGCAATTTCAAACATCGGATGACGCCTGATATTGAACAGATTATTATTAGTAAGGAAAATGAAAATGAATACATTTTTGTACCCTGATCCATTGGTTGTAACACGGCAGTAACATCAGGAGGCAGAAAAATGACTTGGCTCCATGAAAGGCTTTGCGCTCTGGGATGAGCTGGACAATTATCGATCACCAAGAGAATCTTCCTTTGTTTTCTCGACAATTCTTCATCCCACACCTGGAGAAGCTTTTGGAAGGTTGTTCCGGTCATCCACGCTTTTCGGTTAGCTCGATAGCTAATGCGATTTATTTTTGAAACATCTTGGTGACTTGGATCTTCCAATAATCAGAAGCTGTTTCTTCTTATCACGCTGTCGTAGCGAACTGATTTAATATGAATTTCGCATTAAACACAACTACGCATATGAGAAATTTTTTGAAACGTAAAACCGTTACAAATTCCCCGAGTTGGACTTGATACGTTCACGATACGATAGTTCGTTATAGCCGAACACAAGGAAGTCTTCAAACTTACGACATGATAAAAAATCCATACAGTTTGCCTCAATCCATGTCGATAGTTCGTTATATCTGAACAGAAACAAGTGCGAAAGACTTGGAATTGCTTCGTTATAGCCGAGTGTTTGCTATAGCCTGGATTCGTTATAGCCGAGTTCCACTAACTAACTAACTAACGCATATTTTTTTAAACTTAAAATATTCAGCAGGTTTATGACATAATAAAATGTGTTTTTTGAATTTTACATCTCAACTACAATCTCTTATCTTGAAAAAGGTTCAATAATTGATGGACTTAACACGTTAGTCACACATAAACTACTACCATGAAAATCTGTGTTTACTTAATTTGTAATGTAATTATTTACTAATTGCGAACAAATCGGTGAAATGAAGAAATCTTGTTAAAAATATATTTATTCTATTTTTTTAAGCAAAAGCTATACAAAAAGATAAAAAAAGATTGAAAGAACACTAAAAAAATTATGTCTTGTAATTATTATTAAAAATCAATGTTAGTAATAAAAGAATAATAATAATAATAAAAAATTAAATTTAATCATCTTCGTCATCCTAAGCAGGATAAACTTCAGTCGCCTTTTTAATGCTGGCTTAATCTTCGTAAAATTTATGAAAAAAGGAAATATGAAAGGGCACAAATCCAACAGGTCTTTTCTCTCTTTATAGAAATTAAATTTGGTCCATCGTATTTTTTATGGTAAGAGTTTATCAAATTTTCCTCTTTTTCTGAAGTTCGCTGACCTAAATTCTACTTCAACATCTAACGTGTTTTTGAAGTAAAGAATTCCAGGCTGTTCATTGATACATCTGAGCCATTTCACGTTTTGCCAACTGAACAGATTTTTATGTTCGTCTTGTTTACGATTTACCAACGTGGTTTTTAATACAGCAGCAAAACCAAAAAAATTAAGTTGCTCCATTTCGACAACCATGAATGGCTTTTTTTGCCTGTTTACCTTATAAGCACTGCCTAATCATGGGGGTGTTCAATTGGACCATTGTACGACTTTTTCTTTCTCTCAATTAAACTGTGGGACGTATCACACTCCATGTGGGTATGGCCGGGAATTAAGAACTTATGACCGATAGATTCTAAAGTAGGTGATCTTGCAACGCCGTTCAGCACATTACTCCCACGTGGCTATTCTTTTTCTGGCCAGGGCATGAATCAGAGTTCATAGTCAACGATTTGACTTAGGTTTGATCATTTTAACGAAATACTCAAACAAGCAGGACGCATCTTCATTCGCTCCTCTAGCATCCATGGCCTCGTGCCATAAATAACAGTTAGTTTGTCATTCATGAGTTTCTTAAAAAAAAAAGAATAAGAAGAAATAATAGAAAAGGCCACACGAAAAACTAAATTTTACTTTGTAGTAAAATATAAGACCAGTAATCAAACAATACATCACTGCATATAGTAAGAACTGCGATTCATCTGGGATTAAGATCAATTGTGATAATAATCAATAGAATTGACATTTGGTGTCTAAAATCAACAGTAGCCGTGTCTCCTTCGCGCTATTAGTATTCAAAAAAAATATAAATAAAATTACTTACTTTGTGAATCATTATTTGCATCATGGCATCATAACAGTCTTCTCCCTACAAATGTTCACGATTTTTGTGATATGAATCTGGTGAGTGCTTGTTATGGCAATGACTTACAGCAAATCGCTCCCAAAACCAACCAAAACGGTCATTGGTTGGATTTAATATTTACCAACACTTATGACGATGTAGTGGTCAGTCCTACTAATGCTGTGGTGCATCTTTTCACTAACAACCCTCACCACACAGAATTCACAGTTGAACTCTCCACTACTGAAGCTCAAACTCCCATATCATACAATTGTAATATTGTATACGATTTTCATAATGCTGACTACGAAAGCATTAAAGTTTACCTTGACAGTGTTGACTGGTTAGGCACTCTTTCAACGTTAGACTTGAACAAAGCTGTATCCTCATTTTACCAAATAATTTTGGACGCCGTTGAAAGGTACGTACTTAAAATTACGAAAAACAAGCCGCGAGGTGCGACCCTTGAGGTCCACACGGTCAACTTTCCAGTAATATTTACATAAATATTAAAAATACTAAACAAAATAATAATTATGAAAATAATGTTACTTTAAATAATAATAATGTACCTTTCATAACAGTAATTGGAATGACTTAATATTAATCATATCATCTACGGGAGCATCAATTGATTACGTAGATAAGGGGGATGATTGAATATTTACGCGGATTAATCGGCGGGCGGGGGGGGGACAGGTTACAAAGCCTTTTCTACGTTATTTGTTATTTTCATATCGATGCAAGCATCACAAAAGATCGCTAGCAAAAATGAATGCAGTTTTTGTTATTACGCCCACTGAAGAATTTTGACGCATGGTGGCCATTTCGAATAGTTGTATCCAAAATTGTCATGACTTCGGTATAATCATTGAATTTGTATTTTTTCACGATTACTAATACTTATTTCTTATTTTCAGTTGGTCTTGAAAAACATTGAATGTGCAATCAATAATCGGTTTAATTGCATGTTAAAACTAAATAGCCTTACGAATGATGATGGAGGAAGTAATTAAATCTTACGAACACTAAAGACCAAAACTACTAAAAATTACATTTTTATATTCGATGAAAGCTTTTAAAGCATATGATCTAGCAAAGTATTGACTACAAACATTTTACCATTCAAAGCGTTCATTACAACAAATGCAAATTTGATTTTTTTTTGATTTTCAAAATTTAAGCAATTTTTATATTAAAATTAAAACACGGTACTGTAAAAACTATTCAAAATCTGTTTAAACTATTCAAATATTAATAAACTTTGATTGGCTGAAGAACAATGTCTTTAGGATAAGAGTAGTCAGGTAAAATCTGTTGAGTTTTCATACGTTTACCTGAGTCAAAGCCTAATCTCCGAAATGTTCTTGGCTATGCTTGAACAGAAATGTAATTTTACAATTTGCTCGCACAGATGCGGAACAGATGTTTTATGACCATGGCCTGCAGAAAAGGGTCTTATGTACATCATTGCTTATATGTATCTCAGATATGAAAAAGATGTTAGTTGAAAATGTAATTTGAGTGAGTCTACTTTCGGTTTCGGAAATAAAAAGATATTCCTTCCTGAATAGAAAAAGTTTCAGTGTTTCATTTACAAAGGATTAAAAAGAAGAAGTGTTCGTAATAAACTCAATAGGTTATAGGCCCATTTTACGCAAGATTAATTTAAAGTGCTGTGGATTAAACTGTTGTGAAAATAATGGAGCGCATTATGAGAAGAAACATTAAAGCCTTTGATGGCGAAAAATATAGTGTATGGAAGTTTAGGATCCGTGCTTTGCTATCAGAACTAAATGTAGTTAAAGTGATAGACTGTGAAACTCCTCAACAAATTACGGAAGAGTGGAAGACTGCAGAACGTACTGCGAAAAATACAGTGATTGAATATTTAAGTGATTCCTTTTTAAATTTCGCGAAAGACGATAATACCGCAAAACAAATATTTGCTGATTTAGATAGGATTTACGAGCGTAAAAGTGTTGCGACTCAATTGGCGTTGAGAAAGAAATTACTCGCGTTGAAATTGCAGGCTGATACACCTTTAGTCAAGCATTTCACAAGTTTTGACGATATAATTCGTGACATGTTGGCAGCAGGTGCAAAACTTGATGAAACCGACAAAATCGCGCATTTGTTGTTGTCATTATCCAATTATTATGATGGTGTCGTAACAGCAATCGAAACCTTATCAGATGATACTTTAAGCCTAGCTTTTGTTAAAACGCGATTGCTAGATCACGAAGTAAAACTCGGGAATGAGTGTCGGGACCTAATTTCAAAAGTACTCCATGTTGCGAATACCAATAACATTATGAGAAAAAAGGACAATTTAAAATACAAAGATCCTCGAAGTGGGCATAAAAGTTATAAACCCAAATATAATAATAATTTTAAATTTAATAAAAGTACTAAAATTATAAAATGCCATCATTGCGGACGAAAAGGACATATTAAAAATGACTGCTTTTATTATAATAAAAATAAACAAAATGAAAAGACTAAAGGAATGGCCCAAACAATCCAAATGAATGACGCGTCATCTTCAGGATTTGCGTTTATGACTGGTGACTATGTGCAAGATAGTTCAAAGAATAGAATTCAGTTCATACTGGATTCTGGGGCGTCATACCATCTTATTAACAGAGATAATCTAACCAAGGATTTTGAGAAACTCCAAATTCCAATAAAACTGTCGGTTGCGAAGACTGGAGCTTTTATAACAGCAACCAAAAGAGGGAATTCAAATGTCATCAGTAACACAGGAATACCAGGAATATTGGAGGATGTACTTTATAGTCCAGATGTTCCACACAATCTATTATCAGTAACAAAAATGCAAGCAGCCGGTTTGACGATAATTTTCGATGAAGATGGTGTTGTTATACAGAAAGGTGGTAAGACCATAATAAAAGATATGAATTTAAATAATCTTTTAAAAGTAGAATTCGAAGTTGGAATTGGCTCTACGAATAATATTGCGCGAATTTTCAATGTTATGAAAAATAGTTATGAATTATGGCATCAACGGTTAGGCCATATTAGTAAACAAAAGTTTTTGGAAATGAAAAATAAACAAATGGTTTGTGATTTAGATCAAATATCCCCCATCAATCCGAATGATAGTATATGTGAGGCTTGTATAAAAGGCAAGCAAGCACGACTTCCATTCAATAAAACAAAAGATAAAAGTTACATAAAAAGGCCATTGTTTATTATTCATACCGATGTTTGCGGTCCAATATCTCCTCCAGCAGTTAACAATAAAAATTATTTCGTACTTTTTGTAGATGAGTACACACATTATTGTGTATCATATGTTATACCACATAAATCGGATGTTGTTTTTGTTTTTAAAGATTTCGTCGCCAAAAGCGAAGCACATTTTAACTTGAAAGTCGTAAATTTATATAGTGATAATGGTGGAGAATATCTATCCAATGAGATGAAAGATTATTGTGCAGAAAAAGGCATCACTTATCATTTAACAATCCCACGAACTCCACAGTTAAATGGTGTCTCTGAACGTATGGTCAGAACTATAACCGAAAAGGCTCGATCCATTATAATAGGCGCTAGCTTAGATAAATATTTTTGGAGTGATGCAGTTCTTACTGCAACTTATTTAATTAACATCACTCCAACCAAAGCGTTAAAACAAACCAAGACGCCGTATGAATTATGGCATAATAAAAAACCAAAAATCAAATATTTAAAGGTTTTTGGTTCTACTGTTTTTGTTCATAATAAAACCAGAAGAACCAAATTTGATGATAAGTCTTGGAAAGGGATATTATTGGGATATGAGTCTAATGGTTATAAAGTGTGGAATGTTGAAAAAGAGAAATATGCAATTGTTAGAGATGTCATTTTTGATGAAATTGACTTCATAAAGTCAAGACCTGTATTAAAATCGAAGAGAGTTGTTGCTCATAACTCTGGAAATAAAACTGATGTTTCTGACGAAATGTCAAAATCAGTATTTGATGAAAAATCTGAAAGCAAAAGTCAATCAGATAGAAAAGATTTTGGAGGTGATGAAACTGATATTTCTGACAAAATGTCAAAATCAGTAGATGAAAAATCGGAAACTGAATCAGATGTAATAAACTTCGAAGCTGATAAAACTGATGCATCTGACGAAAAGTCAAAATCAGTAATTGACGGTCAAAAATTTGATAGTGAAAAATCAAATATCGAAAGGTCAAAATTTAATAACCGGAATAAAGAAAACGATAATCCTATTTCATCTCAGACCCAAAAACGACTACATCCTGAAATCAGAAAAAGCGACAGAATTAAAAGTAAAACTCCAATTAATTACTATGAAAATAATCAAGATTATGATTATGTTTTATGTGCCCAATCAATAATTTGCCAAATTCCAACTTCGTTTAATGAAATTCAGAAAAGAGATGATAAAAATAAATGGGAAGAAGCAATTAGGGAAGAACTGAATTCACTTTATATAAACAAAACTTGGACTTTGGTGCCAAGACCAGTAAATAGAAATATTATTGGTTGTAAATGGGTTTTTACAATTAAAAATGATGAATTTGGAAATCCTATTAGATACAAAGCCCGTCTTGTCGCAATAGGCTTTAGTCAACAATACATGATAGATTATGATGAAACTTTTGCACCGGTAGCTAGAATTTCTAGTTTTCGATTAATAATTGCCTTTGCAAATCAATTTAATTTATTAATTCATCATATGGATGTAAAGACAGCATTTTTAAATGGTAAATTGAAAGAAGATATATACATGCAGATTCCAGAAGGGATATCATGTAAAAGCAATCTAGTTTGTAAATTGAATAAATTCTTATACGGTTTAAAACAGGCAGCAAGAAGCTGGTTTGAAGCATTTGAAACAACTTTAAAGGAAAAAGGATTTCAAAGCTCACCAGTTGATAGATGATATATTAGATAGAAAAGATCTTTCGAAAAATATCTATGTAGTTCTATATGTTGATGATCTCGTAATTGTGACTGCTAATGCTGATACGTTAAATAGTTTTAAAACTTATTTAATGAAAACTTTTTCAATGGTAGATTTAGAAGAAATAAAGTTGTTTTTGGGCATTAAAATCACTAGAAACAATGAAAGAATAATGCTCGATCAAAGTGCATACATAAAAACAATTTTGAGTAAATTTAATATGCTCGATTGCAAAGCGGTAACTACTCCACTAGAAAGTAAATTAGACCACGAAGCTCTTAACTCGGACAAAATATGCAACGCACCGTGCAGAAATTTAATTGGGTGCTTAATGTATGTTATGGTGTGCACAAGACCAGATTTAAGTGTCGCCGTAAGTATATTAAGCAGATATATGAATAAAAATAATGAAGAACTTTGGAAATCTTTGAAAAGAGTCTTAAGATATTTAAAAGGTTCAACTTATATTAAATTAACATACATACGGAGTAATTATCGGAGCATATTAATTGGTTTTGTAGACTCTGATTGGGGTAGCAGTGCTAATACTGATAGAAAAAGTACAACAGGATATTTGTTTAAATTATTCGAAAACTGTACAATATCCTGGAATACAAAGAGGCAAAATTCTGTTGCAGTTTCATCGACAGAAGCTGAGTATATGGCTTTATTCGAAGCAGTCAAAGAAGCTCTATGGTTGAAATCTTTGGCTGAAAGTATTCACCTTAAAATTCAAGAACCAATTGCAATTTATGAGGACAATAATGGTTGTATCAGCATAGCAAATAATCCTAGCAGTCACAAAAGATCAAAATATATTGATGTAAAATATCACTTCTCAAGGGAACAAGTAGACAAAAATGTAATAAAAGTAAATTATATTTCAACAGGAAAGCAGTTGGCGGATATTTTGACGAAGCCTGTACCAGCAACAAAATTCATCGAAATGAGGATTGGAATGGGACTAGAATAAAATTTTAGTATTAAGTGACCTGGTCTGATTAGGTTTTACTGGGTTTTTCCTAATCCTTTGCAGCAAATGTTGGACCATTTGTATATAGATTCCCCAGAATAAATATGGAAGGAATGTTCTTTAGATGATCGTTTAAATTATTGTCAAAGTATTACATATCATAAAGTTTGCATACTGTTTAATTTTCTCAGAGGTTAGTCTTTGAGGGGGCGTGTTGAGTTTTCATACGTTTACCTGAATCAAAGCCTAATCTCCGAAATGTTCTTAGCTATGCTTGAACAGAAATGTAATTTTACAATTTGCTCGCACAGATGCGGAACAGATGTTTTATGACCATGGCCTGCAGAAAAGGGTCTTATGTACATCATTGCTTATATGTATCTCAGATATGAAAAAGATGTTAGTTGAAAATGTAATTTGAGTGAGTCTACTTTCGGTTTCGGAAATAAAAAGATATTCCTTCCTGAATAGAAAAAGTTTCAGTGTTTCATTTACAAAGGATTAAAAACAAGAAGTGTTCGTAATAAACTCAATAAAATCATTCATATGAACACTTTTTACATGGCGACTTTGAATAATTTTTTTATTTTTTATTTAATTTTTTCAGACATCATGAAAAAAGATTTTACTGGTTTGTCTCCAAAAATTGATAAGGATTTATAAATTTTATAAACATTTATTGCCGTATAAGTTAGTTTATTATGGGTTAGAACCGCCTAGTCTAGTCAACAACTACGTTTTTCTAGTTGTGCTTTTGGTTAGCAACTCACTAACACTATTATTGCACAATTAATGGGGGTTCTTAGCTTCCAGATTTTATGCTGTTTCATCATTAATTTAATGGAAAGTGTGGTTTCGGGGTGTCGGATGGAGATATAGAGAATAGCTAACGTAAGCATATATACGAACCAATTGACAGTCGTTATGATTCGCAGATACAAATAATAAAAATAGTTGAAATATAACGAGTTTAACCCATTAACAAGCCTAACCGTGGTCGTGCTGTCTGGTGGACAGATGGCAAATGACAGCACCTGAAGAGGATGCCATTCGACACCCCGTCGTTTCAGGGTTCGCGGACAGGGCAGTCCCGGCGCAGAAACGGGTAGCGCCCTCTATCCCCACCCCCCTCTTCACGGGTGAAGCCGAGTGGGATTGCCTAAACCGTGGCCAGGTTCGGCTACGGTGTAAGAGTGATGAGCGTTACGCAAAATAGAGCCATAACATGTTTTTATATCAGATTTATCTGGAAAACTCTCGGACGTATCACATCTTCTTTATGCTGACGATCTGAAGATATATCACACCATTAAGTCTCAATCTGATGCTGTTTTCCTCCAATCAAAATTAACTTCCCTCCAACAATGGTGTAATGTAAACAAACTTTATCTAAACGTTGGGAAATGTCAGGTAATGACTTTTTTCCGCAAAAGCACAACCTTGAACGATGCATACGTGCTCAACAAAACTATATTGTATAGGAAAGAAAACATTATTGACCTTGGAGTTGTCTTAGACAAGAAACTATGTTTCAATTTGCACAACGATACGTTTCTCTCCAAAGCTAATAAACAGCTTGGCTTTATTAAAAGACGAGCCAAAGAGCTAAAAAATTTGTGGGAAACAGAATCATTGTTTACCTCACTTGTTCGCCCATTACTCGAATATGCCAGTAATGTATGGAACCCATTTTTTGGAGTTCAAGATGCTAGAATAGTATCAGTGCAAAAACAATTCTTGTTGTTTGCTTTGAGAGCTCTAAAGCCCTGGTGACTTTCAAATCTTGCCTCCTTATGTAGTTAAATTGAAGCTTCTGAATTTGTTGACTCTTAAAGCCAGAAGAACAGTGTGGTCCTCTTGTTTCACCTTTGACGTGATTAGGGGCCACATTAATGTGGACTATTTGACCAACAAAATAAAGCTTAATGTGCTTGCAAGAAGTACGTGTAGTACACGTTTACTTACTGAATACCAGCATATTACTAAGTATGCTGATAATGAAACTGTTAATAGGTGCTGTAAGATTTTTAATACTTTGAGCAAACACTACTCCCCTACCATCTCCAAGTTCAATTTTAAATCCTGCATTTATAAAGCCCTTCATTATCCATCCCTAAACTGTGGCGTGCTTACAACAGTGTAAATTAATGTAGAGTGTAGCATGTATTTTAGGGTTAAGTATTTGTTGTAATTTTATATTCTTTAATATGTTATTGTCTTGCTTCGGCGAAAATAAATAAATAAATTGGTAACTATTTCGTTGCTCTCAAATCTTTTACCTCCGAGCTATTTTTTGAGGATAGGAAACAAATAATAGTCACTGGAGGCTAAATCTGGTGAATATGCTAGAAGGGGGAACAATTCGAAATTCAATTCGTTGATTTTAGCCATCGCAAAGACCGACGTATGGGCTTTGTTGTGGTGAAACAAGACTTTTTTCTTCGCCAAATTAGATCGTTTTTTCAATACGTCCTTCAAACGTTGCAATAACCCTGCATAGTATTCACCAGTGATAGTTTTACTCTTCTGAATGTAATTAATGAAAATCATCCCTTTCGCGTTCCAAAAAATTATTATTATTATAATTATTATTCGCTGGAAAAATTGTTTTTACCTTCGGAGTTGATTCACTTGGTCCAGTGATTGTTTTAACTGTTCATCCACAGCAATAAATGTACGTATAAATTCACCGCCGAAACAGTTTTCCGGTGGAATTTTCGATCGAGCGTTAGCAAACCGATATATCGGCACACACCTAGCATAGAGCTTCAGTATGTACAAATGCTCATGCAAAATATTGCGTACACGTTCAGTTGATATCCTAGTAGTCTTAGCTGGCTGACTTACTTCCAATCTGCGATCGAAATTCTAGGGACCGTTTTTTAATTTATTAAAAAAATGGGCAAACAATTTTTTTCATAAACATTAAATTTTAAACATGATCTACGTAATATAGTAATAAATGTTTATAAAATTTATATACTCCAAACAGTTTATAAAAAAAACCGCAAAATATTTTCTCATGATATCTAAAAAAATTAGATTAAAGTTAAAAAATCATTTAAAGTCATCAAGACCTTCAAGGTCAATTAAGTCATTCATTATATCTCGCGAACCAAATATATTTGCATCATTAAGATGTCAATTGACGCGTATTTACACTTTTGTGATGTTTTTCAATTTTTAAAAACAATCGTTGCAGCCGTTTTTTAATTTAATAAAAGATAAATTGCGAAAAATTAGGGTTTTTTCATAAAAAATAAATTTTCAGCCTGATTTGCACAACACAGTAATAAATGTTTATAAAATTTATAAACTCTTAACAGTTTTTGTAGAGAAGCCAGCATAACTTTTTTTCATGATGTAAAACAATTTAGATTTAAAAAAAATCATGCCAAGTCACCAAAGTATTCATACGAATGATATTACCTGATAACTCTTATTCTAAAGACATTGTTGTTAAGTCAATCAAAGTTCATTAATATTTGCATAATTTGAGCAGATTTGGAAAACTTTTCACAGTCTCGTGCTTAAATTTTGAAAATCAAAAAAGTTCAATCAAATTTGCACGTGTGGTAATCAACGCTTCAAAGTCAGTATTTTGCAAGAACATATGCTATAAAAAGCTTTCATCAAATAAAAAATTGTAATTTTTAGTAGTTTCGTTCTTTAGTGTTCATAGGTAGGTTGAAGGGTGCTAAGCCGCACGGCTTCCGCTTCACTTAGGCCCCGTTGGCCCATTGTGCCCTGAAGACATGGAAAAACTACCATATTACTCCATGAACCACCCCGATTCCTTGAGGAAATCCAGGAACTGGTCCATTCTCATAACACTAAGCTCACTTAGCTTCACGAAAAAGAAAGCACCTAAGTGTTTTTTCCTATTATTCGCTAGAGCCAGACAACTGCAGAGAAGATGCTCTACAGATTCTGTCTCCTCTTCATCACCGCAGCTTCGACACAGGTCGTTCGCTGGGAGCCCGATTCTTCTTGCATGTTCACCGAAAGCCACATGACCCGTCAGTATACCCACAAGGTTTCTTATTGCACCTCTGTCTAGGGATAACAAGCCCAGAGTGCGCTTTTTGTTATAATTTGGCCACATCTGTCTAGCGGTACAGCATGTGCCTAAATTTCTCCAGCGCCTCAATGCTAGCTCGTAGGCTGATACCTTTATATCCTGCCTAAGAACTTTCATTGAGACCCCTACCCCCACTTTCTCATGCAGGTGTGCCTCACGGGATCCCTCCCTAGCGAGCTGATCCGCTTTTACATTTCCTTGCACTTCGCTGTGCCCAGGAACCTAACACAGTTTTAAACTGTTCTTTTGAAAGGTCCTCCCCAGTTCCGACCTACAGGTTTCAACTAATTTGGAGGACACTAAGACTGATTCTAGCATCCTTATGGCTGCTTTGCTGTCTACAAAGAAAGTGATGTCTTTATCGACCTCCCCCCTCTTGTTAATTTCTTTCGCAGCTCTCAAGATTGCCATTATTTCCGACTGCACAACTGTGCAGTGCACGGGGAGCTCCAACGATATACTAAGGCCCCAGTACTCAGAAAAGATTCCTGCTCCCGTGCCCGTGCTCGTTTTCGAGCCATCCGTGTACACTGACACAGTTCCTTTGCCGGCTAGCCCCCCGCTCTCCCACTCTTCTCTTGAGGGGACGACGGTCAAGAAATTTGTTTCAAAGTCCAGTGTTGGCACTCTATAGTCCATGTTGACATAGCCTTGCTTCCCACAAAGACTTTTCAGTACTGTGGAGTGCCCATAGGGCCTTTCCCTCCAGAAGCCTCCACCCTTCAGACGCACAGCACTGGCGGCTGCCGCCTCCTTGCAGTGCAGATCTAATGGAAGAAGATCCAAAATGATCTCTAATGCAGCTGTGGGAGTCGTACGCAAAGCACCCGTTATCCCCAAGCACGCCACTCTTTGGATCTTAGTGAGTTGAGCCAGGTTACATTTCTTGCTCAGCGCCTCCCACCACACCATAGCCCCATAGGTCAGAATTGGCCTGACTATAGCTGTGTACATCCAGTGTACAACCCGTGGTTTGAGTCCCCACTTAGGCCCAAAGAGCGCCTTACACGTGAAAAAGGCTACTGTAGCCTTCCTCACTCTCTCTTCCAGATTTGCCCTCCAGGTAAGCTTATGATCTAGCACGACCCCTAAGTACCTCACCTGATTGGAGAGCGTAAGACTTTCGCCATTAAGTGTGGGCGGCCTAAAGTCTTGAATTTTACGCTTCCTTGTAAAGAGGACAAGCTCCGTCTTAGAAGGGTTCACTCCCAAGCCACACTTTGTGGTCCACCTGCTGGTTAATTCAAGGGCAAATTGCATCCGTCCGACTATGACGTCGATGAATTTGCCCGGTACTATGATGGCCACGTCGTCGGCGTAAGCAGCGACCTTTTCCTAATTCCGACACAAGATTGTCCATTACTACCAGCCATAGTAGCGGTGAAAGAACTCCCCCTTGAGGGGTTCCCCTGTCCACGTATTTCCTGATAGTCAGGTCACCAATGGACGAGCTAACTATTCTAGTTCTGAGCAGTGTATCAATCCACCTACAAAGGCTCATATTAACACCTTTTTGTTGAAGCCCACGACATATGGCGCCCGGCTCAACGTTATTGAAAGCCCCTTCGATGTCCAGGAATACCCCAAGTGCTACCTCCTTGTACTGAAGGGCACTCTCGATAGTGGAGACTACGGAGTGCAATGCAGTCTCTACGGACCTTCCTCTCATGTAGGCATGCTGTGACCGTGCTAGTTGGTCCCCAATTTTGCTCCTAATGAAGGTGTCCACTAGCCTCTCCAACGTCTTGAGGAGGAAGGATGCCAGACTAATTGGTCTGAAATCCTTGACAGAACTGTGGTTTATTTTACCCGCCTTAGGGATAAAAACCACTCTTACTTGTCTCCAGGCTCTTGGGATATAGCCCAGCTGGAGACATCCGTTGAAGATTCTTTCCAGCCATGGTGCGATAATCCCGAGAGCCTTTTGGAGCATTATAGGCCAGATCCCATCCGGCCCAGGAGATTTAAAGGGCATGAAGGTTCCCACCGCCCAATTAATCTTTTTGACATCCACGATACGCTTTATGTCGTCGTCGTGCTGTCGGACCTCATTTCCCTAGCTTAGTGTTCATAAGATTGCAATTACTTCCCCCGTTATCATTTGTAATACATTTTACTTTTTACATGCAATTAAACCGATTATTGACTGTATATTCAATGTTCTTCGAGACCAACTGAAAATGACAAATAATTATCAGTTTCATTAATGTAAAATCGTGTAAAAAGACAATTTCAATGATTATGCCAAAGCCATGGCAATTTTGAACACAACTATTGAAAATGGCCACCACGCGACAAAATCTCTTCAGTGGGCGTAATAAAAAAACTGCATCTTTTGTCCTTAAGCGTCGATATCGATATAACAAATAACGTAGAAAAGGCTTTTTCATCTGCCCCCTCCCCTCACCGATTGATCCGCGTGAATATTCAATCAAACCAATCCACCAGAAGCCTCACGTAATCAATAGACGCTCCCGTAGATGATATGATTAATATTAACTCATTCCAAATACTGTTGTGAGTACCTCTCACTATTATTTAAAGCAGTATTATTTTCATAATTATTATTGTGTTTAATATTTTTAATATTTATGTAGATGTTACTGGGAAGTTGACCGTGTGGACCTCAAGGGTCACACGGTTTCAAACGTATACTTACAGAGCAATCTACCTGAAATTTGGTATACAAGGAAGTCACGGATAGTGGTATAGAATACCAGCAAAAAATTAGACCTGCTGGTGCCATCTCTGGATTAGGCCGGAAGTTTTTCACCCCACCCTCGTATGTAAATCTCAATTTCTGAAAAATCAAAACAAACAACCAAACATGACCAGCAAAATCATATATGTATATCATGATATGCATACTAATCACCTTAATCTTAGTAGTTCATTCAGAAATGAATCTAGAGAAAATACAAACGGCTTCAGGACTTATATTCACCAAAAAGGATTCTGTAAAACTTATTAAAGATTACAAAAGAATTCATCAGGAAATTGACTTAAAACAGTATGAACACGCAATACTCGTACATCGAATCAAAAGCGAAATACACCATAATCTTTGCACTGTGGAAACTAAAAAAGACAATTAAAGGTGAATTAAAACTTTTTCGTTTTGAACATAAAAACTCATCGGAACATCTAGAAAAGTAACAGAAGCAAAACGATGAAATTTCAACTGAAAATCTCCTACTACGATGAAATCGTAAAACACTTAAAAATAATCAACAAGAATAAACATAAAGTAATCGAAGCAATGAACAATCAATTAGAAATAAATAGTGTCTCAAAAAACCTGAATAAAATCGCGTTAAAAATGAATCAAACATATAACATTTACAAAAAAATCGTTAGCGACATCAATTACACAACGGATAACATCAACATAACTTTTTTTTTAAACGTTCAACTGAACCACAATCTAGAATTAATCAAAGATGAGCTCGAGAAAATCAAACACAACGTACATTCCGCGAAATCAAGAATTATGCTAAGATCAATATTAACGCACGATGAAATCAACACATATCATTTATCTTATGTTTACCTGAAAGATATTGCAATAAACGTATTAGTTAGGGACAATTTTATTATATTCTTCATCAACATTCTGGTAATTACTGCACCTTTACTATCATAATACGTAAGGAAGATAACTAATGAAAACCTCGTAAAATTAAATATAAATATTAAGGAAGCTGTATTATATAACAACAATACATATTATCAATATCTTTAAAATCTTAAGTTACTAAACAATAAGCAAGCCTTTAATAAAACCGAATGTATTACAAAAATAAACAAGAATGCATATGCATATATTGAAAAATAGGAAAAATGCTTATACCTATAATAAACATGTTCTAGGAATTAAAACAAAGTTGTAACGAAGAAGACTATCTGTTAAATGGCTCATATGTGATAAGATTTAGTAATTGTGAATATGAAATTAAAGAAATATAAAGAATTTGGAAAAAATAGAAGAAAAGAAATATTTTAAAAAGGAACACTCTATAATAACATGAAGTGTTCTCCTTACTGTAATAGGCATATCCAATCCTTTCTACCTTTATTGTAGACTATATTAAGATTCAAATATAACGTTGATTTTGAAGACATGAAACTAGGAAATATCAAGAATTTGGAAAAAATAGAAGAAATAAAACATGTTCAAAAACAATTCTCTACAATTACAGGAAGTGTTCTCCTCACTGTCATAGGCTTATGCATATCTATAATTTTTTTTCTACTTATTGTAGAAATAGTAACACTTTTAACGCAAATGTAACAAAAGGAGGGAGGAGTTACATGCACACAGTGGCATACCTAAGGGGGGGGGGGCGGTTTACGGGTTCAACCCCCCCCTTGAAGAAGAATTGAATGCTGAGTTGACTCTGTGGTACAGAAAGATCGGGCATCTTGAAATAGTAAACCGCCCAAAAACAGCCATAGATGGGTTAAGCATGTGTAATTCAAACATTATGCCGAATATATCGAAATTGCTAGAAATATTGGCTGTTCTCCCAGTATCTACGTGTACAAACGAACGATCATTTTCAACATTACGACGTATAAAAAAATACTTGCGATATTCCACCAGCAATGAACGAATGGATTGGGAGTTCTAAATATTCATAGAGATCTCACTCCATCTACAGAAGATGTGTTAAATGAACTAATGAAAAAAAAATTTCGTTTAGATATTTCACTATAATTTTATCCAGCGAAGGGTTCTGTTTCATGCTTGGACATTAAATTTAAATCCCATTTTACACTGTTTCTCACCGTTACTTTAGATGAGTTTTGAATACTAAGTTTGTATCGGCATTTTTAAACTTTGATCACCTCGCGTAAATTTAGAAAATTCGAAGATTCGAATGTTATGAATTATACATCTCAAGCATATTTACATAAGGCCTCGTCATTGCCTGGGAAGAGGTTGGTAAAAATAATAATCGATGGCGAAACCGCCAAAATTGGGCCTTCAGGCAATATTAGAGTTATTTCATTTACTTGCCCAACGGAACATTAGGATGTGAAGTGGTCAGGAACACGCTCACCCTTGATTATTACCCTGATTTGATTCAGGTTCTCATTCACAGCTGAGTGAAATGATAGTGCGGCATCAAATCTCATTCCCGAAAACTATTTGTCGACAAGGAGCCTTGAACTAGCGTCAACCACTAAGTCACCCACTTTAACAATTATTCGCCGAGACACTCTGGAACGTGGGAGTTGAGTGAGATTCAGTATCTCTACGCAATTAGATCTTTCATCTATTTCACAGTAAAACCCATATGGGCCTGATTTACGGCCTATGGTGCTTTAGAGATCTCACATAGGGGTGATACGGGCACAATTTGCACAAATTGGATCCGTGTGTGCCGTTATCTTTTACTTATTGTATGAAGCCTAGCAATTTTATATATAGATAAAGAGTTGGTGGGAACATTAGAATATGGTCACCTGATTGAAATTTTTCGAAGTAAAATTCCAGAAAAGTGTAATTTATTTAATTCGCACCCATATCTTAGTAGCAACAGTTATATTTTGGAATGTTTCTTTCTATCTTTGATCAGAACCCTCAAAAAATGGATTATTTTATTTTGTCATATGATTTGTAATCTGAGGATTAGGCCTATTGGGAACACCTCATTAAAAAAAAAGCGTACAAAAAGTCTACCTCATGTGTTACGTGGAAATGACGACAAATTTGCTTGAGAGCGCAGAGTTGCTTCCCTGCCTGGGCTGCAATCAAGCTTAGCCGGCCCTGATTACGATAATACTCTGTCTGTGCTTAGTGACAGTTTCACTTTCCCACGGCATTTACTTCATTAGTTGCTTTCTTTTCTAGCCTGAAGGTATTGAAAGCGTTTCAATATATGTACTTGCAAACATGCATATACACTTTACGGTTCCAAGGAAGACTACAAATACAGTGTAGATTCTTTCACACGTCAAGCGCATAATTTTATAATTTGAATGAAAATATCATGAATGATTCAAGTAAATGAAACCAGACATGCAATCGGGCTAAAGTCTGCCAGAATTATTTTTGGAGGACTCCAACTTTGACCGGTGAAAAAGTCTAATTAAGTATGATTGCATAATTATATCTTCATATCTACACCGAAGCACTAGCAAACGTACCTAGTCAAGACTTCAAAAATATGACCCCCCTCTTATCAAAATCCTGTGTACGCTTCTAACGTTAAAGTTCCCAATCTTATCATCCTCATCTCAAAAAAACATGTCACGTAGCATATCATATTTACTTCCCTCGAAATTCGCTTATCTGCAATAATAAAAATCGCTCATCTTTCTTTTTGTAAACCATCCGGCGAATATTTAATTAAGTTTCAAGCCGTGAAATAAAAGATAAAAAATATCTACAAATAAGCTAACTCAGTATAAATTTCGGCAATCTTTTCTCATTTGTCAAGCCAGTAAGATCGTATCAAATAATAATTTTAAGAATAATTGAATTGTTTTTTTAAAGGAAGTTCTAAGTAGGATAGTTGGTTGGTTGGTTGTAGTGGCAGCTCCCTTTGTCAAAAGGCGGCTCACTTAGGGCAGGATAGGCCTATTGTGATACCACAATGAGATGTGGTACGGAACTAAAACGTGTGAGATGACGAGAACCATTTAGATTCTGAATGCAGCTAATATTTAAACTGACCACTTCCGTGAGGCTGTCCAGAAAAGACGAACCTAAAGTTTGCATGCTTTTCCTGGATAGTGCTAGGCATTCGCACAGAAAATGTTGAATCGTTTTCTCCTCATCCTCCGATCTGCAGCTGCGACAGAAATCGTGGAAAGGGGCACTCAGTCTTTCTACATGTCTGCCAATGAGAAAATATCCCGTCAATACGGATATGATGAAACTTAATGTTTCACGGCTCGTGTTGAGGGAATAACAGCTTCTTGGTGCACTTTGAGCTTAGTGCGAGTTACAATTGATAAACACGCCCCTAAGCTTGATGACCAATCTATAAACAACGTACGTTTCTTCTAAACATCCGTTGTATCAAGTCAGCATTATTAAATTCTTTTAACATATCCAATTTCCTAAACAACATGACTTCATTATGCTGATGAATGATTCATATTATAAAATATTAACACTAACGTATCAACTCATTGTTTACACAGCTGCATCATTTCATATTTATGCTGATGTATCTTATAATATCATATTTCATAAAATGATGATCTTATCTTTTTATTCCCTTGATGAAAATTGCAACTATGCAATTTTGGGTTCTTTGTTTCCCATCTGTTTAAATACCACTTGATCATCCAGATCAAATTTAGTTATTATTCAATCGAGTTATTATTCAGATCAGTCAGTCAGAGTTAATCAGTTAAATAGTTATTATTAATTAGACAAGCCAATTGTCTTAAATAAAGTGTTTATAATAAATTAAATACAGTGTTTTATTTAAAGAACCAAGTGTGTAGTAAATATATATTTTTTGTAAACTTATATTACAAGAAATATAACTTGGGTGCCAAGTTTGCCTGGTTGTACTGCAGGTTTCTCTCAGCAGCCAGGCACTGCAGTGGTCTGGTAAACAGAAGGATAGTGTCAGGCCTAGCTGTTCTGAGGAAACGCTAAAGCTAACTCTTCCATCCATTTTCAATCCATCATCTCGCTATTCTAAGTTGGGAGGAACCTCTTAGAATATAAACGAACCTTATTGAATGGGAAAAAAATTCATATGTTACACAGTCGAAGAAAATTCAATGTGTTTAATAAAAAGTGATAAGTGAAAAAATAACTAACTCTAATCATACGAAGAAAAAAATTCGTATGATCTAAAAACAACTAGTTTAAAGTGTAAATAATTCAAATAAGTAAATTGAAGAAAATGCAATTGAAAAACTGAATTCAAAAACACCAAACCATAATAACTCAACAACAAAACAATTATAATAAATAACAAATAATATAAAAAATTATAAAAATTTGTGATAAAATAAAATAAAAGTGTAAACTAAATCTACAATCATCAAAACGTATCCTGACAAAACATATCCTGTACACAACACAGTAAGTCACATTCAACGTATATATCTATAAAATGGCAAACGAACAAAACCAACATCCACCGAATCCTTTGGAACTGGCTTTTAAGGAGCTTTTTAAGGAAGCTCGACGTCTTCCAATTTATACTGGAAATAATTGCGAATACGATCTCAACATATGGATAGAGGAAGCAGACACTCTCCTTACCTTTACACAGGGAAATCAACAATCCTACATATACAGACTTATTCTTCATAAACTTCAAGGTCCTGCGAGAGCTGCCGTTCAAAAACTCACCGATCCTAATTGGGCTACTGTTAAATCTCTTCTTATTTTTACTTTTGGAATAACTGATAGTTATAACAATATTGTTACTAACATACATAAAGTTAATAGTCATAATAAAAATATTGATGACATATATAATTTATTAAATAACCTTTTGAATAAATTAAATACTAAATACATTCAGGATTCTCGAAAACATTTACATACTGAATTTTCCCCTATTAGAAATGAAAATCTTGTTCTTAATAAATTTAAATCTTCATTGCCTGAATATAAATCATATCTTTTGAAAATGAAAAATTGCAACACATTAGGTGAAGCTTACAAATTATTAACAGAAATAAAACAAACATATGATGATCAAGAACATTTTACTATTAAACATAATAACTCATACCAACATAATAAATATAATTATGTACCAAAAAATACTGAACATAAATTTCAAAATAAAAAATATAATAATAACCTTAATCAATATAACAATAATAACAATCGATATAACAATAATCGGTATAACAACAGTCGATACAACAGTTATCCTAATAATAATTACAGTAACAAAAACTTCAGAAATTTTAACAACAACAGATTTTCAAATAATAAAAATAATCGCTATAATCAACAATATAAAAATAATCGTCCAGAACCAATGCAAATTGAAAATTCAGATCGATTCCGACAACGATTTAATAACCAAAACCAAAAACCAGAAGCAATGTATATAATTTTTCATCAAATTGCCTCGGAAAAAGTCCTTTACCAATAATAAATATTACAATTAATAACAAAATTATACCTGCCTTAATCGACACTGGTGCATCCGTCTCCAGCATTGATAAAAACTGTTTCCCTGAAATTCCTAAAATTATATTAAATAAACCAATAACAATTGAGGGACTAGGTAGAGGATATCAAATAACTGAAAAAACAAAAACAAATATGCTTAATGAATTTGAGTTACCCGAAAATCATAAAATACTTTGGAACATAATGAACTTCCAAAATAAAAATTTCAAAGCTTCAATTGGACAAAACTTGTTACATCCGCTAAATGCAAAACTTTATCTAGGTGAAGGTAGTTCCTGAAGAAATTAATCTTCAATTAAACTAGAACCATTAAGCGATGCTAAGAATAAAATCTTCAAGGGATTAAACCAAGAAGAAGTTTCCGCTCTAAGAAACATCATCAGAGAAAATGATGATTTGTTTTATAAAGAAGGAGACAATCTAACATGTACAACACAAACTAAGCATGAAATAATAACTACATTATATTCGAAAATTTATCGATTTCCTCACATTCACGAAAACGAAGTTAAACATGAGCGAAATTACTCAACTATTAAAAAGGAACTTTTATCAATCGTCTGGGCAACAAAATATTTCAGACCATACTTATTCGGAGTAAAATTTGACATAAAAACAGACCATAGACCTTTGGTTTGGCTTAATAATCTAAAGGAACCTAATAGTAAACTTGAACGATGGAAGATACAACTGAATGAATACAACATTAACATAGAAAACGTTAAAGGTAAAGACAATAAAGTCGCAGATTTCCTAAGTCGCATAGATGCAGACAATTATCAAATAAATGCATTAACTACAAATATGGAATATGAAAACATAAGTGAAAATGCAACAATTCATTTGGGAGAAGAAGATCAGAAAGATCTTATACCTATTAAAGAAGGTATCGTAAATATTTACAAGACTCAAATAATAATTGTCAGAAAAAAAACAAAAGGAAATTAAAATATTAAACAAAAAAAGAAAAATATACATCGACGAAACTGACTTAAATAGTGAAAACATAATCATTGACATACTAAGGAGATACATTCCAGAAAAAGGAATTGTAGGTATATTTTGCGAACTAAATGATACTCAATGGAACAAAGTTCAATTAATCATTGTCAGCCTGTATTCAAATAATAATAATTTACGTTTCATAAAATGTAGCAATCATGCCTTTGATCTATTAAGCGAAGATCAATGTTTTGAAAAAATAAAGGAAATACATACAAAAAGTAATCACCGTCGTATGCTTGAAAACTATGAAGAAATCAAAAATCAATATTACTACAATGGATTAATGAAATTAATAAATAAATTGTTAAATAATTGTGACATCTGTAACCGAGCTAAATATGACAGAAATCCTGTAAAACCTGAATTCAAACTTTCCGAAACACCCAACGATATTAATAAAATCATACATATTGATATATTCCTTATTGGCAAAAAACAATTCTTCACAGCTATCGATAAGTTTTCTAAACACCTTTACACTAAGGAAACACTAGATCGAAATGCTATTACATTCATTAGCCTTTTGAGAGAGAGAAACGTAATTCTAGGTAAACCTTACAAAATAATCGCTGATAATGAATTTAACATGATTAACGTGAAAGATTACTTGAAAAAAGAAAACATCGAAACTCATTTCACCTCACCAAAAGCTCACACAGGTAACGCAGATATGAATAGTTGTCATAGATCTTTACTTGAACAAATAAGAATATTAACATTAACCGAACCAGAATTAAACATCGAAGAAAAAGTGCTTAAAGTGACCGAATATTATAATAACACAATTCATTCTGTAATGCAAAGCAAACCTCTAGAAATACAGCAAGGTATCAAAAATAAATCCGACATATTTAAACATCTTCATAATAAAAAACAAAAATGGATGGACTATCATAAGAAAAAACGAGAACTTCCACAAGAAACTACTCAAAATGAAGTATACATAAAAAACTATAAACACGAAAGACACAAAGAGCAACCTAAATATCGCAAAGTCGAAATAACCAAAAATAAAAACGATATAATATTTAATAAACCCAAAAATAAAATTCATCAATCAAGAATAAAACGAATAAAGAAATTTACAAAACCTGAACAAATAATACGGTACATTACAAATGAAGAAACAGCTAAAATTCAACAAATTCTTGCAGGACAATCAAACGAAGTCCTTATCTCAAAATTTAATTTAAATATCACACGAAGTGACATCCGTACATTAAATGGAAACTCTTGGATAAATGATCAAATAATAAACTTTTACTTTAACTTAATTTCAGAACATAGTAAACTTCAATTAAATTCACCAAAAGTGTAGTGTATGAACACTTTCTTTACCCAATGTCTCGAACAAACCGGATATAATTCAGTCAGTCGTTGGACAAGGAAAATAGACATATTTTCATTCGACTACATACTTCTACCAATACATGTAAATAAATCACATTGGACCCTTGCAATAATAAACTTTCGCGATAAAACAATACAATACTACGATTCATTACACCAACCTAACAATCATATATTAAATATACCTCTTGAATATTTGAAAAAAGAATCATTGGATTAATTAAATCAACCATTAAATATCCCCTTTACTACAGAAAATATCAAAACAAATCCCCTACAAGAAAATAGTTTTGATTGCGGAATCTTTACTTGTATAACTGCTAAATATCTATCAACAAATAAAAATTTAAATTTCACACAAACCGATATTCCCAATTTTAGACAAAACATGATAATCGAAATAACGAATGGAAAACTATTGGACTAATTAACTTCATATTAAAATTACAGACAATGTCATCCATAATTCAAATACTTATACCCCTTCTCCTGTTAACAACTATACAAACAACACAATCCGAAATAGCAAAAGAAAAACTTAACACTGAATCAGGAATCATTCTTATTAAAAAGGATACCATCAGATTAATTAAAAACCATCATAGAATTTATCATAAAATAGATTTAAAACAATATGAAACAGCGTTAAACGAAATAACAAAACAAATATACCCTGATCAATATACAATTGAAAGTATAAAAACCATCAAAGGAGAACTTAAAATTTTACATTTTGATCATGAAACATCCAAAAATATTCCTTTACAAATTAATTTACCCCAAGCTACAAGAAAATCAATAATACCATCTGTAAAAATTAATCAAACTTCTGAAAATAACAAATTTGAAATATTAAATCGAAATAAAAGAGGTTTTATAAATCCAATTGGTAATATTTATAAATTTATGTTTGGACTTATGAATAATGATGATTATCAAGAAATAACATAACACATGAAAATAATTGACACTAATAACCATGCAATCATAAAATGAATGAATAAACAAATACAAATTAATAATGTATTCCAAAATAACCTTAATAAAATAATACAAAACATTAATCAAACTAATAACATGTTTGCTGATAACATTAATAATACTACTAATCAAATAAATAAAATCATTGCAAAAATACATCTTAATCATAACTTAGATCTGATAAAAGATGAGTTAGAAAAAATAATCGATAATATGAATTCTGCTAAAACTGGAATAATGACCAGATCCCTTTTAACTTACGACGATATAGATTTTTATAACTTATCCTTCGACGAACTTAGAGAAATTACAATAAATGTTCTAACAAAAAATGGAATAATTATATTTGTGATCAATATCCCAATACTAACCCAACCTTTATTATCATATCATGTCAGACAAATACCATGTGTAAAATCAGAAACTTTCGATATAAAAATTAAAAATGTTGTATTATATAATGGAAACTATTATGAAACTGAAAAATATGTAAATTTACTAAAAAATCAATTAACATGTAAAACAAAAAACTGTATAATTCAAATCTATATAAATAAAAATGAATCGACAAATGTGTTGCTAAGCGCAAAACTCGAGAACGCCTCGACCGATTCGGCTATTTTTTTTAAAATATATTTTCCTTAAGACACAAGGATGGTTCTTATGGAGAGAAAAATTTTAAAAAATTAAAAATTAATATTAATTTTTAATTAATAAAATTAATTTTTTCTATTGGACTGCGACAGACCAATAACTTTTGACAGAACGAAGTCTGTCCGGGCAGCTAGTAGAAAATAAAACTAAAACCGAAGAAATCGAAAAAGGATTATTACTTTTAACAAATGTACAAAATAAAGCAAATCAAAATTGTGACGAAAAAACCTATAAATTAAGTGGAACATATATAGTTAGATTTAGTAACTGTAAAATTGAAATTAATGGAAAATTATATACTAACGAAATAAAAGAATTTCAACAAGTATTAACATTGGAACCAATTAAAAACATTTCCAATTATAATTATCAATTAAAAATAGAAAATGTTCAATTGGATAATATAAACAATTTAAAACGAATTGATGAAATAGAATTCAAACATAAACAAAATTCAATCATATCAGGTTCATTCGTAATATTATTAATATCAACAATAATTGTATTATCTTTAATATATTGTTATTCTAAATATTGTAAAGACCGAAAAATTATTCATATCAATAAACCTGATAAAACTATTGAATTACCCATAATAAAAATTGTTGAGGACAACAAAGATCTTAAGGAGAGAGGAGTTACAATTGAAAAACAAGCTCCTAAGCTTGATGACCAATCTATAAACAACGTACGTTTCTTCTAAACATCCGTTGTATCAAGTCAGCATTATTAAATTCTTTTAACATATCCAATTTCCTAAACATCATGACTTCATTATGCTGATGCATGATTCATATTATAAAATATTAACACTGACGTATCAACTCATTGTTTACACAGCTGCATCATCTCATATTTATGCTGATGTATCTTATAATATCATATTTCATAAAATGCTGATCTTATCTCTTTATTCCCTTGATCAAAATTGGAACTATGCAATTTTGGGTTCTTTGCTTCCCATCTGTATAAATACCACTTGATCAACCAGATCAAATTTAGTTATTATTCAATCGAGTTATTATTCAGATCAGCCAGTCAGAGTTAATCAGTTAAATAGTTATTATTAATTAGACAAGCCAATTGTCTTAAATAAAGTGTTTATAATAAATTAAATACAGTGTTTTATTTAAAGAACCAAGTGTGTAGTAAATATATATTTTTTGTAAACTTATATTACAAGAAATATAACTTGGGTGCCAAGTTTGCCTGGTTGTACTGCAGGTTTCTCTCAGCAGCCAGGCACTGCAGTGGTCTGGTAAACAGAAGGATAGTGTCAGGCCTAGCTGTTCTGAGGAAACGCTAAAGCTAACTCTTCCATCCATTTTCAATCCATCAGTGTAGATGTCGATCGATTTCTGTATATAACTTCTTTCTATGTCCAGTCATCCCTACTCACGATGATTGACTTGAAACCATGGTGAAAACAGAGAATCGGAGGAGTAAGGTCTACTTTATGGCATTGGTCCGTAATATGGTGGAGTGGCCGATGTTCCCATCATGCCAGAGATTTAGAGCTTTCAATCGAATCGCAGAGCACTTGGCCTGCTGATTCGTCAGGAGCCGCTCCCGGGAGCCAATCTAACAACAACAATGCATTTGTCGAGGTAGTGCGTACAGCCCCGGCGATTGCTCCTGACCCTGTTTAACAGGTTAGCATTTGATGTTTTTGCCATCGCTTGCCACCAGGTAACCGCGTCATACAGAAGGATTGGTTCCACTATCGCTTTATAGAGCCATGATACAGTTTTAGGTTTCAGTCTCCACCTTCTCCTAATAGCCCTTTTGTAGCAGTAGATTGCGCATGCCGCTTTACGCGCTCTTTCTGCTGCTTTCGCTTTCCACGCGAGTTTGGAGTCCAGAATTAGACCTAAATATTTTACCTGATGAGATAGTTTGAGACTTGTCTCATCAAGTTTAGGTGGGACAAATCCTGGAATTTTGTATCTTTTCATGAAGAGCATGAGTTCCATTTTCTGCGGATGAATCTTTAGACCGCACTCTTTGCTCCATTTGGTATGAATACCTAGGGCAAAGTTTAGTCTTTCAGATAGGGTGTTGACGAATTTGCCCGATATTGCTATTGCAACATCGTCGGCGTAGGCAACGGCAGCCAGTCGTTTCTATTGTTGGTAGGAGTTTGTCCATCACTAAGTTCCATAGAAGGGGTGATAACACCCCACCTTGCGGGGTGTCTCTACACGTCCACCTTCTTATGATACTGTCTCCTAGTGTGGAGTTGATGCTCCTGCTGCTTAGCAGTTGTACGATAAACCTAATCAGGTTATCATCCATATTGTTTTCCTCGAGAGCTTTTTCAATAGCCTTGTGGCTGACGTTGTTCGAGTGCACCTTCGATGTCTAGAAAAACCAACTGGTTATATTCGTTGACGGTTAGCTATTTTTCGATGTAGTTGGTGAGCGAGTGAAGAGCTGCTTCAACCGACCGCCCTTTTGTGTATGCGTGCTGCGCATTGGAGAGTGGTTTTAGAGTAGCTCTCAAATGAATCTCTTTCAGCCGTTCCAAGAGTTTTCAGCAGAAAAGAGGTGAGGTTGATAGATCTTTAGTCCTTAGGTGAGAGGGGATGTCTTGCCCGCTTTGGGTATGAAGACTATTTTAGCTTCTTTTCACCGCTGTGGAATGTAAGTCATCTGTAGCTTTAAAGATGTCTCTTAGCCATGGCAGCGCGTTATTGATTCTCTACTGGATCTCAAAATGTGAGATTTTGTCCATTCCAGGGGATTCAAAGGGTTGGAATAAGCTGATTGCCCACCGTGGAAGCGTGTCGTCTACAGGCACAGCGGCTGACAGGCTGTTCAGGGGCGTATGTGGATCAGCTTTGTCAGCAGCATCCTCATTGCGTGTCCATGAAAATGGCTAGCGTCTTGGAGCTGGATTTAGACCAGGCCTCATTCCAGTTTTTGAGAGACACCAAAAACAAGGGGGAGCTCTTCATAACTTTTTGCAGACAGCTCATTGAAGGCAGATGTACGGGGCCCAACGGCTTCCTCCAGATCGCCTATGTCTTGAATCTTTGGAGGTCCATTTTCTAGTGCAGACTCGAATACTGATTGGTACTTGACCCAATCTATCCTCCTTTTGTTGATGAAGGTTGGATTTGTTGGAGGGTCAAAAGCCACATCGAACTTTATATATGATGATGATCGATGATCGGAGAATTAGCACTCTTGTGATACATGCCATCCTTTGATAGCGTAGTGCGAGTGCTTGTTCGTTAGAGTGATATCCGGAACTTCCCTATGGCTTGCCGTAATGAAAGTAGGATCCTCACCTTTGTTAACTAGGGCTAAGTCATGTGTTAAAATAAATTCAAAGAGTGACTCACCCATTTTGTTCGTATCGGTGCTTCCCCAAATACGGTGATGATCATTGGCGTCCGCCTCGATTACTAGTTGGATGTGCAGTAGCTTCTGTGACGACGCTTTGCAGGCGAGTTGGAGGTGGCAGAACATCATGTGCCATATAGCAGGAGTCAGGCCAAAGGGGTTTGGACTGCCTTTTCATTGCTATGGCAACGGTGTCCTGGTCACTGAAATTGTACAAGGTTAGAAACTTCAAGTCTTCCTTTATTACCATGCAAGCTCTCGGTTTACCTGAAATGTAGAGAGATACTGTTTTGTATCCCTTCATATTGAGCTCGCAAACCTGGTTGCCTACAACACAAGGTTCCTGCGCCAGTATTAGCTCCTCTCCTTTTTGGGCCAGGTGAAGGAGCAGTGCGGCGCCGTAGAGTGGTGGATGTTTATCTGTAGAAACCTCAGCATCACGATACAAGGTTTTGTTCGTCTCCTCGTCAGATAAAGACATCACTTCTTCCTCAACTAGGTCGAAAGATTGGAGAAGGTCGCCACTTAGCTCCGCATTGGAAGTGGTACTTCTTCCGTCGTTGGAGAGAACATCTGACTCAGAGAGGTCCACGGTCGGGTCTACTGATGCTTTCATAGTCACCTCACCCCCATGTCACCTTCAGCCTCTTCCCTTCCGGGCTTTTGTCGTTATTTGTATTTGCTGAGTTCATTGCAATTGGGTCCTCTCTCGCAGCCGATATCTCCACTCGTTTTGAAGTTTCCCTGCGATCCCATGGTTGACTATGCCAAAGCAGGGAGGCCATGCGAGGGTTGGCACATTCCCTTATGAGGATATGTGCTCAGAGACGGGCCAGGAACTAATCAGGAGTCTGAACTTAATTTAACCTACACGACAAGACTAGTGGCGACGAGTTTCGAACGTACCGCGAGGCCTGCCAGGCAGCAGTGGCATTAGGCTGAAAGCCATTTCGAAAAGATATCAATCTTGCGTACTCAGGTGACAGAATACCACCACTATCAGCCCAAAGCATTATATAGAGTCGTTTAGACGAAAGAGTAATCCGAGAACATGCAAGGTCATACCGTGGTAGATCATTTAGCGTTATCCGAAATGCATCACGAGGAAGCGATCTACCTTACATGTCTTCTAAGAAGGAACTTATTACGATTAATTTTTCCCTCTCGGCGGCATTAAAAACATAGCTCGCGCGAGTTTTACTATACTTCTTGTAAGTATGAATTAAAAAAATATATTTACCAAACTTGTTCTTTAAATAAAACACTTTATTAATAGTTTTATATGAACACTTTATTTAACTTCAATAATTATAGCTGGACTATATTTTTGACTGATTAACGTTGATGATTGAATAACAACTGCGATGATCTAGATGATCAATACGTATTTATATGGTTGAAGGCAAAGAACCCAAAATTGCATACTTGCGATTTTGTCTGAGGGAACTGATAGATGACCTGATCAGCATTTAATGAAATGGGATATGAAAAGCTAAATCAGCATTTTAATAAAAAGATGTATCCTATATATATTATATATATGATACGTATATTCTTCAATTTTAGTTTTATTTTCTATTTGAGTTATACCGTTGCTGGTTTTACATGTTAATTGATTTTTAGTAAATTTACATATTTTTCAGTTTCATAGTAATTTTCATTATATAATACAACATTTGTAACTTTTATGTTTAAAGTTTCTGAGTTTCTATTTGGTATTTGTCTGACATGATATGGTAAATAAGGTTGAGTAAGTATTGGGATATTGATCACAAATACAATTATTTCATTTTAAGTTAAAACATTTATTGATATTTCTCAAAGCTCGTCAAAGGATAAGTTATAAAAATCTATTTCGTCGTAAGTTAAAAGTAACCTGGTCATTATTCTAGTTTAAGCAGAGTCTACATTATCGATTATTTTTTCTAACTCATCTTTTATTAAATCGAAGTTATGATTTAGTGGCATTTTAGCTCTTACTTTATTTATTTGATTAGTAGTACATATTATTAATGTTATCAGCAAACATGTTATCAGTTTGATTAATGTTATGTATTATTTTATTAAGGTTATTTTGGAATACATTTTTGATTCGTAATTGTTTATTTATTGATTTTATAATTGCATGGTTATTAGTGTCAATTATTTTCATGAGTTCTGTAATTTTTTGATAATCGTCATGATTCATAAGTCCAAACAATCATTTATAAACGTTACCAATGGGATTGATGAGACCTCTTTTATTTCGGGTTACGATTTTAAATTTATTATTTATAGAAAATTGATTTTTGTCAATAGATGATAATATTGTTTCTTGTGTTAAATTAATTTTTAAAGAAATGTTTTTTTATGTTTCATGAAATGTAGTATTTTAAGTTCTCCCTTAATAGTTTTCATACTTTCGATTGTATATTGATCTGAGTATAGGTGTTTTGTTATTTCGTTGAACGCTGTTTCATATTGTTTTGAATCTATTTTATGATAAATTCTGTGGTGTTTTTTAATTAGTCGGATAGTATCCTTTTTGATAAGAATAATTCCTGATTCGGTGTTAAGTTTTTCTATTGCTGTTTCGAATTGTATTGTTTGTAGGGTTGTTAACAAGATAAAGGGTATCAGTATTTGAGTTATGGATGACATTGTCTGTTATTTTAATTAGTCTTATAGTTTTCCATCTGCTATTTCGATTATCTTGTTTTGCCTAAAATAGGGAATATCTTATTATGTGAATAATAATAATAATAATAAACCATTTATTGCAGAAGTATTTGTAGTACAATGCTGTTTCTTCTTAGATTAGTGGTTAGGCAGCATGTCTTTACATCTATAGTTAAATTTATTTAACCTTAGTTAAGGATCAGCTGCCCTTGGGCGCGAGTGTTGTTTGAAGAAAAAATTGGGCAGCAGAAGAAAAAAACCTACTGAATCTACGACTAAGGCTACTTATTCTACGAGTTCAAAATCTTATAGATAGGCTATGTTAAAACTTAAGAACATGTGACTTAGGGGTGTACGTATACATATATAATTGACATATATACAAATTTGATTAGGATTTTGATTTTTATTGTATAAGCCTAGGCTAATCGAAGAAGATCTATATCAGCGGGTCGACTGGTGGTGCGTTTTTTTTAGCATGAAAGCGTTATATAATTGTTCAGTCCGATCGGATATTTGTTTTGTGTTTGCGAGTTTATGTAAGTAATGCGTCGAGTAGAAGAAAGGCTTATTCAGTATAATTTTGAGGCATTTGTTTTGGAGAATTTGAAGTTTTCGCTTATAAGATGTGGCTCATTTTCTCCAAATATGACTACCATAGAAAATAATTAGTTGTAGAATCGGTATGTAAATATCGGTTTGTTAGCAGTGGATAGCCTAGATTTTCTGTTTATAAAGGGGTATGTAGCGCGAATGCTTTTTGCTATTTTAGACGTTACCACGTCAATATGGGTTTTGAAGGTGATCTTTGAGTCGAGGTGCATTCCGAGGTATTTTAAATTGGATGACCAAGATATATTTGTATTTAAAACTTTCAAATGGGGGCCTGGTAGGTATCTTCTTGCTCGCTTCTTAGTGAAGAATATAGTTTGAGTTTTCTCAACGTTGAGTTTTATTTTCCACTTAAAATAGAATTTCTCTAGAAGGTTAAGTTGATTTTAACCTTCTATTATGTGAAATTTAATTTTTTGTTTGTTGATAGATATTTAGCAGTTATACAAGTCTCCACAATCAAAGTTTGGAGACTTATTTTGACATTTTCTGCGGTAAAAAATATATATAAAGGTTTGTGTAATTTATCCAATGATTCATTTTTCAAATATTCAATTTGTGATTATTAGGTTACTGTGATGAATCGTAATATTTTATTGTTTTGTCGCGAAAGTTTATCATTGCAAAGCTCCAATGAGATTTATTTACATGTATTGGTATTAGAATGTAGTCAAATGAAAATATATCTATTTTTCTAGTCCAAGGACTGACTGAACTATATCCGGTTTTTCGAGACATTGGGTAAAGAAAGTCTTCAAACAGGACACTTTTGGTGAATTTAACTGAAGTTGACTACGTTCTGAAATTAAGTTAAAGTAGAAATTGATTATTTGATCATTTAACGAAGAGTTTCCATTTAATGTACGGATGTCACTTCGTGTAATATTTAGACTAATTTTGGGATCAGGACTTCATGTAGTTTTCCTTCGAGGATTTGCTAAGCTTTGGTTGTATCTTCGATTGTATTGGATGGTAATATTTGTTAGGATGTTGCAGATTTTATAATGTGCTATATTCTGGATTGATGTATTTTATTTCTGGGTTTGTTATTTTTTATTCATAATTTATCCTTTTTTTTTTATTTCAACTATGGGGAATTTAGGTTGTTCCTTATGTCTTTCGTGTTCGTATTTTTTTATGTATACTTTTTTTCGAGTAATTTCTTGTGAAAGTTCTAGTTTTTCGTTATGATACTCTATTCATTTTTGTTTTCATTAGTGAGGTGTTTAAATATGTCGGATTTGCTTTTAACACCTTGCTGTATTTCTAGAGGTTTACATTAAGTTACAGAATGAATTGTGTTATTATAATATTCGGTTGTTTTAGTACTTTTTCTTTGATGTTCAATTCTGATTCGGTTACTGTTAACATTCTTATTTGTTCAAGTAAGGATCTATGACCATGAACAGTTACCTGTGTGTGATTTTGGTGAGGTTGTAGTGTACTAAGGGTACACTTCGATCTGAAGCACACCTACTAGATAACCGAAATCACTCATAATGACGATTATCCATAAGGATATATTTAGATCGAGCATGCACAGTTCCCACGTTCCACGTGCTGCAGTACTCAGCGCACTAGTGTGCTCTAAATAACTTATGGCTGGTCATCGTCTAGACGAGTGTGAAAGGATCATTTATGACTTCATAAAAATTGAATCATAACAAAATATGACTATCCGTGGGAACGCGATTTGTTTATAAAATTAATTAACTTTGGTCACACATAATGTGACTCCTGTGCATGAGCATATTGATTTTGAAACTGTACAAAGAGTTACATCCCTACTTTTAATTTTAGAGTAAGATTTCTGTACATAGATTTTAGAATAAAAAAGCTGTAGATTTAGTAATAAAATTACAGTCAATTCTGGAATCATACTGCCATATTCGGCAAGTGTTTTAATACAGACCACTCTCCTGCCATATATAGGCTTTTGACATATAGGCATTCGGCGTGCCATCGCAACTAGCGCTTGTCGCTGAACATTAGGTAAAATATTCTATCATTCATTTAAACAAGATGACCATTAAAGAACACTTATTACAAGGTGAAATGAGTTTCGATGTTTTCCTTTTTCAGACAATCTTTTACGTTAATCATGTTGAATTCATTATCGGTGATCATTTTATAAGGTTAACTTCGAATTGCGTTTCTTTCTCTCAAAAGGCTAATGAATGTGATAGCGTTTCGAATGTTTCCTTAGTGTAAAGGTGTTCAGGAAACTTCGATAGCTGTGAAGAATTGTTTTTTGCCAATAAGGAATATGTGCATATATATGATTTTATTAATATTATTAGGTGTTTCGGAAAGTTCAAATTCTGGTTTTACTGGATTTATATCGTATTTAGCACAATTACCCAATTCACAATTATCGATGAGTTTATTTATTAATTTCATTAATCCATTGAATTAATATTTATTTTTAAATTTTTCATAGTTTTCAAGTGTGATACCACGATGTTGCTTTTTGTATGTGCTTCTTTTATTTTTTCAAAACATTGATCTTCACTTAATAAATCAAAGCATTTTATAAAACGCAAATTATTATTGTTAGAGTACAAGCTGGTAATTATTAATTGAACTTTGTTCCATTTAGAATCGTTTAGTTCACAAAATATACCTAAAATTCCTTTTTCTGGAATGTATCTCCTTAGTATGTCAATGACTATGTTTTCACTATTTCAATCAGTTTCATCGATGTATTTTTTTCTTTTTTTGTTTAACGTTTTAATTTCTTTCTGTTTTTTCCTGACAATTATTATTTGAATTTTGTAAATATTTACGATACCTTCTTTAATAGGTATACGATTTTTCTGATCTTCTTCTCCCGAATGAATCGTTGCATTTTCACTTATGTTTTCGTATTCCATATTTGTAGTTAATGCATTTATTTGATAATTGTCTGCATCTATGCGACTTAGGAAATCTGCGACTTTATTGTCTTTACCTTTAACGTATTTGATGTTAAAGTTGTATTCATTCAGTTGTATCTTCCATCATTGATGTTTACTATTAGGCTCTTTCAAGTAATTAAGCCAAACTAAAGGCCTATGGTCAGTTTTAATATCAAATTTTACTCCGAATAAGTATCGTCTGAAATGTTTTGTTGCCCAAACTATTGATAAGAGTTCCTTTTCTATGGTAGAGTAATTTCTCTCATGTTCATTAAGTTTTCAACCTGCAAAAAAAAGGATATCCATTTTGGGATAAAACTGCGTCTACTGTTTTATCAGATGCGTCGGTTGTCAAAATGAATTTTTGATCAAAATAAAGATAATGAAGAATTGGGTAATTAATAATCATGTTTTTTAATTTTTCAAAAGCGGCATTGTATTTAATGTCTACATTATCAATTGTTTTTCTTTTGTTTAGGTTATCGGTTAATGGAAGGGCAATTTTTGCATAGTCCTTGATGAATTTTCGGTAGTATCCAGTTGTACCCAAAAGTTACTATTTAACTTGTTGTATCTGGTATTTTAAATTTTTTTGTAATTTGGATTTTATTTAGGTTTGATTTAATATTCTCAGTTGATAGAACATGTCTTAGATATGCTATTTGTTTGAAAAAGAAACAGAACATTTGTCAATTTGTATTTTTAATTGAAATTTTCGCAATGTATTAAATATTTTTTTGATATTTTCTTCCATTTCCTGGAGTGAAGTTCGGAAAATTAATATATCGTCTAGATTTATGTCGGTCATATTCACAGACTTCAATTTGATGAAAGTCTTTCGCCAAGTCCACAGTTGTAAAATACTGAGATTTTCCTAGTGTGTCAAAAATTTCTTCAATGATTGTAGTAAGAATTTTGTCATCAATGATTTCTTCATTGAGTTTTCTATAATCGACTGCAACTCTCCATTTGGTTTCACCAGAGTTGTCCATTGTTTTCGGTACAACCCATATTGGAGCATTGTAAGGGGATGTTGAAGGTTGAATTATGCCTTGTTTCAGCATATCGTTTATTTGGGTATTAACTTCATTTTTGTGAATGTGAAGAAACCGATAAATTTTTGCATATAACGGTTTGTTAGATTTGCTTTGTTTGTGTTGTACATGTTTAAGTGTTTGTTCTTTGCAAAACAAATCATATTTTTTGACGATGTTTCTCAAAGCGGAAACTTCTTCTTGGTTCAATCCCTTGAATATGATGTATCAGCATACATAATGAGTGTGTTCAGCTGTATAAATAATTAGTCGGAATTATGAATCATAATGAAGTTATGATATTGGGTTAGTTATGTTAACGACTGATTTTAGCAAACAAATGTTTGGAAGATATTGTAACTCGCGTGTTGGCATTTAGTTATAGGTATTCAAAATGAAAACACTACTTTATCAGAGATAACTCCTTTAGTTATAGGTATTCAAAATGAAAACACTACTTTTTCAGAGATAACTTTCTTTATTTGATATCCAATTTTAAATCTTACTTCTTACAAGTTCTGAAAACGACTGCTACATAAAATCTTAATTAGCAAACTTTTCAACTACGGATATTGTTATTTTAATATCATCTTATTTTATCTGACACTGATTTTGCTTATGCATATGCATATGTGATAATTGTTTTTTTCCGTCGACTTGAATTGGATGAAGCGGAAATACCAAATATATTCATACCATTAATGAGCGTGCAAGTTAGCAACGCATGCACTTGATGACCTTCTATTAATCTAATCCATGTCCATTACCCAATCCATGCGACTTCCTTGGAATAAACGCATTCCACGTGACCGGCCTTGCACATTAAACCGCTTTTGTTCCAATTAAAGCACCTGATCGAAACATCAGCATTTCCCACAAAAATTGCGACACATGCGTTGCAATTTTTGAGTGAACTTCGACGGCAAATAGAATTTTGTTGTCAGCATTAATTGGGTGATAAATAGACAGCTTAGAAGCTTAGTATAAATTCAATTGGAAAGTATTTGTTAAGCAAGAAAAATGTAGAATAAATGTGTGTAGGTAATAACTACGAATTAGTTATTTTTTACTCGCGAAGGACAAGATAAGTTAACCGGCACCCGAGCAGGGACCGCTTCAAATCTCGATACCGATGAACCTCGTTGTGTAGAATCAGTGCTTTTAATATATTACAGGTTATAACACATCCTTATTTGGGGAAGCAATATAGTGAAGGATCGAATCGTATCAAGGAACGAGGTCTCAGAGTATTGTCTCTACCTGAAGGAAGAAAAATGCGTTGAAGAGCAGCCAGGCACCTTGTTCAGCGAAGTGGTAACCTACAACAGGATTCATCAAGTCCCCAACGAGGCACAACCAAGACCTCCTAAAAGGAATCAAGTCTAACACAAAACACACATCAATTCATCAGCAAAAGTAACAATCGAGTTTGATCAATTCATCGACAAAAGCAATAATAGAGTTTCATCAATTCACCAACAAAAGCAATAATCGAATTTTGAAGCGAGTCAACTTCAACAGCGATGCGGTTCACAAAATTTTGGATTTCTATGTGAATCAAATTTTAAGTTACTATTAAAAGAAAATCTTTGAAAAAGACTACTAACGCAAATACCTCATTGATATATAAATAACTAGTAATTAAAACGATAAAAGTGTTATAGTGCCTGTAAGAAAAAGTTTCATTTGTGTCTGGTTATAGTTTCCTTCGTATCGAAAAATAAAATCATCCGCAAACAAACCTATAGGTTTTAAAAAAAATCTTATTTGTGTGCTCAGCAATCTTTTACTTGTTGCGACTTTTAATCACAAACTGTGACCGCGACTTATTCGGTAGAATTTCTAATCCAAATACACTGCTAAGGCCACCCAGGCTTGATATAAACGCGGTATAATCTTCACTTCCTAAAATTAGTGTTCCAAATCAGGTCGAAGGATCAAAGCAATGGTGACACCGTTCAGAGTCTCACAAATCCTTCCCAAATGCCAAATCCCCGTGAAATAATAATATATAGTATCGTATAGTATATCGCGCGTGTCGTGTCACAAATATTCAGGATTCAAGGAGCGCAAATATTAACAATGGTGTTGATATTTCGATACAAATTAATGAAAATATTAATTTATCAGGAATGTATAGCATTCCTGATGTCGTAAAAAGCCTACGACAGATTCTGATGAAGCAGACGAGTTTAGTTCATGGAAGAAGAGTGTTGAAAGGATTCTTCAAATATATGAACATCTCCGTCATCAGGAATACAATTGTAGGACACGCAGACATAGCTCTCGAGTCCTGAAACACTCCCTTAAATTGGAGCAAAATATTCAAGTCTGAGGCTTCACTACGCAAACAAAAGAGACCTAAGAAACGGTAAAATATTAGATGAAAACTTAGTGCAGGGAACTCAGACAATCCCTGAATTTTATCAAGCCATGTATAATCACTAATTAGGCAAAACAATCATTATCCTGGTAAACAACAGCGTATGTTTCACACGAGCAGTTACAACATACAACCAGAAGTACTTAATGACGTAATGAATCAGTCACACCGCGAATCAGATCGGCAGGACCTGATTGAGTATTTGGCGAAGATGAAACACTTCCATTCCCACAAGAACTAGAACAGTAAAGAGAACGGGTCGCTTATGACGAAACCCTGACTAATTATATCAATGAAGACTGAGAGACTGAGCAAATTGATGACATCCATTTTTTAGATTAAGGGTTTAATTTTTCAAAATAGTGTCTGTTTTAAATATTTTTTTAAATAGAACGAAACAATGTTTTAATATAAAATTTTTCACATTCATTAACTTTTATTAAAAAAACACAATTTTTTTTTCTTAATTATTCAGGGGCAGTTTTTGGTCCAAATTTTTTTCGAAAAAAAAAAGTAAAAAAACGGCGATTGACATAATTTCAGACGTCTGCTTGCTCTGGAAAAAACCAAAACCTGATATTATTTTGTATTGAAGTCAGTATTGCCTGAACTAGAATAAAAAAATTTGGCCAAAAAATAACAAAATGACGGCGTTTTTTTTCGAAAAATAATCGTTTTTTGCGGTTGCAAAATCCACTGAAAATAGGTCAATTTACAACTGATCTTTAAGACCCTAGTTCATGGGATAGCCATATATGTATACTATGGCATATCAGAAAATCAATCGCTCCAGGTTTTTTTTAATAACGTGTCAACCATTCATAAAAACGTGTTTCGAGATAAATGCGTTTAAAATTTTCAAACAGTATTTTTGCTATAATTACATTCAAAATTGATAAGCGATGCTTGAAACATACAAAAGTTCTACCTCTTCCTCGAGCATGCCCTGCTGGCTTGATTTCTCATTTCTGCGGGCCTCTTGCGACGCATCGGCACTGCTTTTATTAGCGATCTTGATTTTTTAATTGATCATAACTGTTCCCATTCTTTTCAGCAGCAAGCCCTATTGTAACGTCCATTACTTGCATGATTTTTAATAGGCTGTAAAGCCTTCATTAAACAAACAGGCAGCTGTCCGTGAAGCAATTTTAACAATGCAGCTGCTCAAAAAAAGTGGGGCACTGGGCACAGTCTACAGAGCTTAAAATTCTGAAAGTGCTCTATCACGGTAACTCTCTATGTAGCTGTATAGCTAACGTTAAAATTTTAACTTTGTTTTGAAAACATTCAACCCGTTTTGATGACATTTACTAACGAAATAAGTCAAAAAAACAATTTTGAAGATTTCAAAATTCTAGGTAGAAAGACCTCACAAAGCGCTCTTCACTCGCCTACTTGAAATTTATATCCAGGAGTGCATGGCACCTCAAATTTTTAATTGATACGGGATCAAATAAGAACTTTTTTAAACCCAGGCAAATAAGAACTGATCTTCCTAATGACAAACCTATTAACATGACTTCAGTTTCAGGAAACATAGAAATTACACTTTATTCATATATTCAAATTTTCGGTCCTAAAATAGGAAAAATGAAATTTTACATACTCCCTAGTCTCATATCATTCGACGGTATAGTTCAAAACTTGATGCAAAGCTCACTTCCACCACCAATGGCGAAGGAGAAATTTGAACAACCATAGAAGAGCCTGTATACTTTAATTCATGCTCTTATCCCATGGTTCTTAAAGCAGAAGTTGGAAAAGAAATAAATAAACTTCTCCAAGAAGTACCATTCGACCATCCAAACCTCCATGTAACTCGCCGGTCTGAACAGTGATAAAAAATTGGACGCATCAGGCCCAAAAAATATCTTCTCGTGATTGACTTTAGGAAACTTAATTCAGCCACCATTCCGGATAGATATCCTATACCGGACCAATTTGTCAAAAATAAATACTTCAAGATAATAGATCTTGAAAGTCGCTGCCGTCAAATTTCCCTCAGGCAAAACGATATCGAAAAAACAGCCTTCTTCATTAACAACGTAAAATTTGAACTTCGCCTACCATGTGATGTTAAAAATTGTCCTTCTATCTATCAACGAGCTCTTGATAATATTTTAAGCAAACACATAGACACACGTTGTAACGTGTACATATACGATATTATCATTTTTGGAAAAGATGAGGCAGAGCATTTCAAAAGCTTGGAAGCCTTGTTTCAAACTCTAAAATGCGCTAGCCTGAAGATCCAGACAGATAAGATTCTTTTATAAAGAAAAATTTGAGGCTATGTCGTCAGCACAAACAGTACAAAAACTAATTAGGCCCAAGAAACCGTCAAATTATCACCTCCTAAAACTCTCAAAGAACTTACATCATTCCTTGGAATGTCAGGCTATTATCGTTGTTTCATACCAAATTACGCTAAGATAGCGAAACCCCCGACATCCCTTATAAGAGGGAAAGATGGACGAGTGTTGAAAAATGCCTCGAAAAATAAATCCATCCATCTAGACCAGTGGTTGTAGCCCTCAAAATTCTTTAATATCCAAGGACGTTGTGCTAATGCACCCCAATTTCGAAAAAGCTTTTAAGCTCACAACTGATGCTTCTAACTACGCCATAGGAGCAATTCTTTTCCAGTACAACTAGTCAATCATGTTTCTTTCTCGAACCCTCAGTAAAACCGAGGAAACATATGCGGCAAATAAGAACGGAATGCTTTTAATTATATTGGCACTTAATTCTCTCTGGAACTTCTTGTATGGATCGAAGAAAGTACGCATTTTTACTGATCAACAACCATTATCATATGGCGACGATAGTTCTTCGCATAATTTAATCCCTACTGTTGAGGTCTCAGTCAATTGTTTCTGGAATCAACACACAAGGCAAATTATCATCAAGCCTGCATACACAAATATCGACATACTTAATATTTTCAAGTGGTTTCTAAATCCAAATTTGATAAATGGTCTCTGGATCATCGAAGTGACACTGGGCAGATACAAGAAATCTACCCCCTCCACTTCAAAAACTATCGAACCCAATGAAACTGAACAGGAAGATCGAATCATCAGAACTCACCGTAGAGCACATCGCAATACAGAAGAAAATAGACTCCAAATTCTCGAAAATTTCTACTTCCCGAAAATGTCGGCAAAAATAAAGAGTTTGATAAAGCAATGTTTCATATGCAAAGAAAACAAATACAATTGCCATCCGAACAAACTCCAACTCCTATTCCTACATATCCAGGGCACACTATCCATGGCGACTTATTTTTCACTGAAAAACACAATGTGATAACAGCCATCGATAAATTCACGAAATTTGGTCAAGCGAAAAAGGCCGCTTCAAAATTTGCTGAAGACCTGAGAAGACCTTTAAAAGATATAATCTTTTCCTACTGCGTACCCAAATATATAGTCATTGTGATGACGGCACTTAGAAATCTCTTAGCTTTGTATATATGATGAAACACGAACTAAGCATCAGCCTCCTCCGAACACCCTCATATAAAAGCGAAAGAAATTATGCGCTGCCAGAAAAAGAAGAACCCCCATCGCTCCTTCGAAGAACTACTCGAACGGTTTGTTATTGACTACGATTTTTCCATTCATTCAACCACGGGAAAAACCAGTCGAACTATTTTCCGGAAGAAATCTCCAGGTTGATCTTTAGACCAAGGCGGATCTGTGGAAAATGACTACATTTGGCTGTTGAAAGGGGCACACTGGTTTTTGCATAAAAAGTTGTGGAATAACTTGTATAACAATAATCGATTTATCCACACTCTCAAAAAAGCCGAGTAGTGAAGCGAAATGTGTAAATATTATAAGAAAATTTCTTTTTAAAAAAAAGTTGAGTTATGTTCATCAGTTCCTGAGATACAACCGATCAAAGTTGACCAGCTTTTGCAATGAAGTTATAAAAGATTGCATTTTCTTGGCTTGTAGTGAAGCGATTTTCATCTTTTTTTAATTCGATGTAACTCGAACAGGGAAGTCTAAATATCACATTGTTTGAACAAATTAAATTTATTCTGTTTTCTTATTTAAAATATTTTTTATATGATATATTAATAAAAATAAGAATTCGTAATAATATAATTTCATATTACTCATTCTTTTTAATATTATTCAATTTAAAATTATTATTTATTTAATATAACAATTTTTTTTTGATTTATTCTTTTAAGCGTGCTTTCTTTTGCTTGACCGGTTATATCTCAGGAACTGACGCACGTAGCTCCACATTTTTTTAATGTTTTTTAGGGCATTTTTCAGCGCATTTTTTGAATTTATTTTAAATTAACAATTACTGAGATCTTCGATTTGTTTATTTGCAAAAAATGTTTATAATTTAAAAAAATTCCCGACGCCGCCCTGAAAATCCAATTTTAATTTTATAAATTGCATTTGATAGGTGAAGTGCTCTTTTAAGTGTAAAAAATGTCCAAACTTCTATATGCTTCAGTTTTTGACCTGCAAGATTTTAATTTTTTTTAATTTTTCGAAATAAATTAAGTTTGCCAAATTATTGTGCGAAATCTACCAAATTGATTTTGTTGAAAATTTGTGTGCTATTTTATTATATGATAAAGATTTTATGAAGGTCTTAAGTGAATTTTAAGTGTTAAAAAATAAATAAAAAAGGCTACTTTCACTTTTTTATATTTATTGCTATTTTCCGGCAAGGGTATATTTTTTTTAAATTTTATAATTAATAATATCTTATTGAAAATTTGATAACACAACTTTTATTAGGTCTTAACTTTGCTCCAAAATTAATCGTTTTGAAGTTAAAAGTGAGAAAAGAAAGAAGATTTTTTTATAGTTTTTAAACATTTCGATTCGTTTATTAACGTTCCCGATTTTTTTAAAAAGCAGCATAAGCCAATTATTGTTATACAAGTTATTCCACAACTTTTTCTGCAATAATCAATGTACTTCTCTCAACAGCGAACTGAATACAGATCCGCCCTGGTCTACTTGAAAACTTTAAAAAATCTTGCCTGTCTAATATAGAAAAAAGTCAAACGTCAACAACAGAAAAACCTGGAAGATCATAATGAGATAAAACCCTATTAAACAGCAGGAAAGATCATTTATTCGAAACACGTGATAAGAGATTGGATTCAAAATTAGCAGCACGTTTCAATAAAGAAATAATTGAAGAAAATGGGAACACAACAGTCTTAACTGAATCAGGGAAAGTCATCTATAAGAGCAATTTACGAAATTAATTTTACTTCTAGAACCATTCTCAGTACCGTCACGTGCGAGAACCAAGTCCAGGATTACAAAAATTCCCAAATCATCACTATAGCTTCCGGACAAGCAAAAATTAAAACTGGCAATTTTAAAACTATCCACGATGTCTATCTAAAATAATACATCCAAACTACCACCGACATCGCGAAGATTCTCGAACACACCATGACAGAAAATATCCTCTTCCCTTTCATATCCTATGAATTGCAGTAAGCCCAGGTACTCTTAGATAACCTAAAGCCAAGAAAAACAAAACGCTCCTTCAACGTCAACGGATCAGCTTGGGAGTGGATTGCGGGTAACACCGATCATAGGGATTACGTTGCAATTCAAGAAAAAATTAAAAATGTCCTAACAATAATAATCGGCGGGCAAAATCGAACCGTCACCTCCTCGTGGTGCCCGCTGGATACCCAACTAACGACGGTAGTGGCGAGTGTGGGACGCCATATTCCTGCTTACCAGCGTGGGGCTAGCAACCCTGCCTGGCATTACCCAATTGCTACGAACCCTGAAACACGGCCTCGGATTGGATTGGATAAACGGCAACGACAACGGCAACGAAAAACGGACTACTCTATTGGATCTTGGAACGTTCGAACACTCAATACAACAGGATCACTGCGAGAACTTCTCAAGGAAGCCTCGACATACAATATTAACATCCTGGCGGTCCAAGAAACGAAATGGCTTGGCAATGAAATAAGTGACTTAAGATCGCATTCAATATTCACAAGCGGCAAACCAACCGGAAACAAGGAATTTGGAGTCGCCTTCGTTGTAGCATCTTCATTTAAACATCTCATAACTGACTTCAAACCGGTGAATGAACGATTATGTGCGATCCGTATGAAAATGAAGTTCTTTAATGTATGGCTAATCAACTGCCATGCTCCAACTGGAGAGAAAGAAGAAATCGTCAAAGACGAATTCTACAACATCCTAGAAAGGACATACGATTCACTACCCTCAAATGATATCAAAATCCTACTAGGGGACTTTAACGCTAAAGTTGGACGAGAAGAAACTCACAGAGGGACAACGGGAGAGCATAGTCTCCATGAAAGTAACAACAACAATGGTCAGCGACTAGTTGATTTTGCGACCAGCAAAAACATGGTGATAAGCTCTACCTACTTCCAACACCGCGACATCCACAAACAAACTTGGATGTCACCCGATGGACGAACCTTCAACCAGATCGATCACTTCGTCATCGAAAAAAGAGCTGCTACAAGTGTGCTTGACGTTAGATCATACCGTGGTGCTAACTGCGGCTCAGACCACTATCTCGTCAAGACAAAATATCGCTGCCGCATAACAAGATGCACCACCAAGAAAAAGAGCAGGACTCCTAAGTTCAAGGTGGAGTGTCTGAAAAACGAAACAGTAGCAACAACTTATCAAGCGAAACTGACGAATTACCTTGTCAATACACCGCCGGCAGGTCCGGACACATCGCTTGAACAAATGTGGTCGCAGCTTAAAGAAGGCGTGACATCAATAGCGGAAGAAACCGTAGGAAGACAAACGACGTCGAAAAGAAACGATTGGTTCGACAAAGAATGTGAAGATGCTCTCAAAAGTAAAAAAGAAGCCTATTTGCAATACATTGAAAGACCGACAAGAGCCAAGAAGCAAAAATATGACGAGCTAAGACGGTTAGCTAAAAAAATAGTCAGACGCAAGCGTAGAACCTATAACAACCAGACTATCCAAAGGATCAATGACGATATGTGCAGAAACGACACACGGGACGCCTATGCAGCATTGAAGCGACTTAGACAAGGCTACAAGCCGCAATCAAGCCTATGTAGAGACAAGCAGGGAAATATTTTAAGCGACCCAGACGACATCAATCACAGGTGGACTGAATATTTTTCTGAGCTACTAAACCCACCATCAGTAACTACATCCCTGCCAATAACGATTCCTGAAGATGCTGACCTATGCAGTCCATCTTCGTCAATCCCATCTATTGAAGAGGTGCAAGCAGCCATACAACAGCAAAAACCAAATAAAGCACCCGGAATCGACAATTTACCAGCAGATCTCCTTCAAAAAGGTGGACCAATACTAACACATCGCCTCCACCAGATCATCTCCAAGGCATGGGTCGATGAAAAATTACCTGATGATTGGTGGACGGCCATCATATGTCCCATACATAAGAAAGGAGATAAGCTTAGATGTGACAACTACAGAGGCATTTCACTGCTGTGTACGTCCTACAAGATCCTGACCAAAATTATTGAAAAAAGATTGACACCGTACACTTCCACAATAATTGGCGAATACCAAGGCGGATTCAGATCCGGTATGTCGACGATAGATCAACTATTCTCAGTAAAACAGGTGCTGGAAAAGTGCTGGGAATACAATATTGACGTGCACCAGGTCTTCGTAGACTTCCAACAAGCATACGATAGTATAGATCGAAATATACTATATAAAATAATGCTTGATTTTGGGATACCTATCAAACTAATACGAATGACCAGACTAACGATGACCGACACACGATCTAAAGTCAGATGTCAAGGAAATCTGACTCAAAGCTTCGACACCAGCTCAGGTCTTAAACAGGGTGATGGCCTCGCCCCCACACTCTTCAATTTGGCCCTAGAGTATGTCATCAGGAAGATTGCAGTAGACAATGCGGGAACGCTACTCTTTAAGTCTACTCAAATAGTAGCGTACGCCGATGACATCAACGTCATGGCCCGATCTCTATCTCGTGCCAAAGAAGCGTTTACTGAGCTGGAGTCAGCGGCTAGGCAAGTCGGCCTAAGGGTCAATGTGAACAAGACCAAATATATGACCCAGTCAAGGAAAAAGACGCCAAATAGACAAAACATGACGATAAATAACTACAGTAAGGAAAGCGTTAACTCTTTTATTTATCTTGGTGTCAACCTCGCCAAAGACGGGAATGAAAAGGACGAAATTGAACGGCGAATTGGTCTAGCCAATAAAATATATTTTTCAGTCCTCTCGGTGATTAAAAGTAACAAAGTGCACCGAAAAAATAAGCTGCGCGTCTATAAAACGATCATCCGTCCTGTATTGATTTACGGATGTGAAACATGGACTTTGACTCAAGCCTAAGAAAAACGGATTGACGTCTTCGAACGCCGCATTTTGAGACGGATTTTGGGGCCCGTGAAGGACGGACCGGACTGGCGAATCCGGTACAACCATGAGTTGTACGCTCTTTATGACGAGCCACCGGTATCGATTCTGACGAAACTGCTACGACTTCAGTGGGCTGGCCATGTGGAGCGTATGGATGACAGGCGAATTCCCAAGCGCTCCATGAAAGGCCGAGCAACAGGAAGCCGCCCACCAGGAAAACCACGCAAACGATGGGAGGATGCAGTTGACAACGACAGCGAATCCTTGCTGGGATTCGCTAATTGGAGGACGCGGTCGCTGGACCGATACAGTTGGAGGCAGTGTCTTCGGGAGGCCAAGGCTCGATTTGGGCTGGTGCGCCATTGATGATGAACAATAATAATCAAGTCAGATTTAATAAGGCATTCAACGGTAGGTTGAATAACTTAACTAATATAAGTAATAAAATTCAAAAACGTGTAATAAGTAGCGAAAATTACAGGCACGAGCTTATGAGCGCATTATAATTTAAACTAAAACTTGTAAAAGAAGAGTTAGTTGATACATAGTACGCTATAAATTTTGCTTAAACTAATGTAATAAACACAATGATGCTCTCTCAGAAAGAAATTCAGCTAGCAATAGACAATCTAAAAGAAGAAAATTTTCCATATGCTTCCCGAAAAGAAGCTCTAAAATTCGCTAAAATAATTTTTTCAAGAATTTATACTTAGACCTGTGGAAAGAAATAATGCTGTAATCAAAATTAAACAAGATGTCATTTAAAAATATAATAAGCTATCTGTTTTTAAAGTAGACAATTCAACAAATATAAGCAACACTTCTTGTATTCCGAAAATTTTAGCAAATTCTTATTGTATTTGCAATAAGACGAGTGGTCAACATGTTTCAAAATTTGAAGTAATTGCACTTGGTCTGCTATTGGTAAATGATTTTAAGGGTTCTATCGACATCAATAATCTTCCACATAGCTTGACTGGACCTTCGTCAATAAGTTCAACAATACCACCATCTTTGCCAATGGCCAAACCTGTACATAAAAAGAAGTCACTTACCTCGAATCTGTACCGGCGGTTTTTCAACCAAAACCAAGAGAAAATCGATATAAAAAAATTCTTGCACTTGAATTTATGAAAGAATTACACATAACACTAATGAAATAATGTTCCTATAAAACCGAGACGAAATCGAGAAACTCACCAATTACGGTTTTGGTGCTACAATAGTCATGATGGTACTCTTAAATGGAAGATTTAAAAGAAGAGGAAAATTTATTATAAAAAAAACATGTGAAACATCCTCCCGCCATTTCTTCTAACCGCCTATAACCATTTGAAACATTGAACAATTAATTTTCTTTATCAAACTCTATAATTTGTTCATCAGCAAGCCTTTATAATGGACCTTTTAAGCGTTTAAGAGGGTAAGAGTAAGCAACGCATGCGCTTCACGACCTTCCATCAGCCCAATCCATGTCCATTAATCCAATCCATGCGACTACCTTGGAATAAACGCATTCCACGTGACCGATCTTGTAGTTTAAACCACATCCGTTCCAATTAAGGGGGTAATTCCCGTCAACAAGGCCCAAAACACGCAGATTTTCAAGAATTTTTTTTCTCAGCAGTTTTATTGACTATTCTCACATAGTTTTCTTAAAACATTATTTTATTGCTAGTGAATACTGAACAATTTTTTTTAAGTTCCCAGTATATGGGAAGTTCTTGTAATCGCCTCGAAAATCGAAATTGAAATTTTCGACTTTTCTTTACGTTTTGAGGTCTTTAGAGTATATTTAAATAGTTTTTAGAAATAGAGATGTATGTGTGTGTGTACGTACGTACGTACGTTCGTGGACATTTTTTTCTACGAGCATAGCTCACGTGAACAAAGTCGTATCGACTTTATTAAGGTGTCAATCGAAGCGTCTTGGCAATCTTAAGAGCTGATTAGTTTTTGGGACACTTCGGTCATCGGGGGGGGGGGTAGTTGTTGTTTTGACCTTTTGAAAGTCATTTCTGTATTGTGCCCTATCTCATGAACCAAACATAGGATATGCTTGATCAAGGTGTCAATCGACGCGTATTATTATTTGTGTTATTCTGTCAAATTATTAAAAAAGGTGTTGGAGCCGTTTTTTTATTTAAAAAAAAATGCCAAAAATTTGGGATTTTTTCAAAAACAATAAATTTTTAACCTGATTTTCAAAACGCAGTAATAAATGTTTCTAAAATTTATATACTATATTTATATACTTGTAGAAAAACAAGCAAAATCTTTGTTCATGATTACAAAAAAAAATGAAATAAAAAATAAAAAATCATTAAGAGTCATTATGACCTTCACGGACATTTATGTCATTCGTTATATCTCACGAACCAAATGTAATATTTGCATCATTTAAGTGTCAATCGACACGTATTAACATTTTGTGATGTTTTTATATTATTAGAAAAATCGTTAAAGCCATTTTTTAATCTAATAAAAAAAAATGAAAATTAGGATTTTTTCACAAAAGAAGAAATTTTTAACCTGATTTGCACATCGCAATAATAAATGTTTATAAAATTTATAAACTTTTATCATTTTTTGTAGTAAAACCAGCAAAAAAATTTCTAACGGTTGCAAAAAAAATTAAATAAAAAATGTGGTCTTCCCAGTGGGGTGAATAAAAAGCTATAATTATATAATTATTAATAAGTATTTTTCTAGATTATTATAATTACTTCTATTGTTTTTATTTATTTTTTATCTAACCATAGAAGCTTTGGTAGAGAAAGATGCCTCCCCCACCTGGTTGTCCACTACCAAAACCATCGGCAACCTCAACCCCATCTCGGCCCCGGAATCCACAACCATTATTAGGGGTATTTAATTAATGTTAATAATAATCATTCGTTATTAAGAATGTTTGATCGTTACTGAATAGTTATAATTGTGTTCATATTTACAATATCAAATTAAGACTGATAATATTTTATTGTTATTAACAATATTAAATTATTTATAACAATATCCAATTATTAGCTGGACTAGCATCACACATACCAAACCTCATAATATAAGTTTGGAATTCTATAAATTAATCTTGATTTGTTTTTAAATAACATTTTTTACAACATTGATCAAAATTTTGCTAAAACACACAATAATATTTCAATGAAGGTATTTGGAATTGCACGAATGAATAGTGCATTTCATCAGTCTCAAAATTAACAATATTTAGTCGTTTTTTCAGTTTTTTCATCCTAAATAAAAAACGGCTTAACCAATTTTGCCGAAAACTCTTTCAGTTTTAAGTTACGTAATGACGCGTCGAATGAAATTGGTCTCACGTCAATCTGATCTTTGGTTCTTGAGATACTCGAAACGAAAAATAACTCCGAACGCACATCCGCACATACGTACATACACACACAGACATCTCTCTACAAACGATGGATTTGGATTCTAGAGACCTTAAAACGTGGAGATATTCATAATTTTGGATTCGCAAAATCGACCCCATTACAATAACTTCCCATAGGGTACTGGGAAGTTAAAAATCATACAAAGTCACCATGTAAAATGGGTTCATACCAATGATTATACCTTTTACTTTTTACAGGCAATTGAACATATTTTTAACTGCATTTTCAATATTTCTCAACACCAACAGAAAATAAGAAATAATTATTAGTCTCATTGATGTAAAATCGTGAAAAAATACAAATTCAGTGATTATTATTTTTATTATTATTATTATTTTTTGTCTCGATTTTTCATCAATGAATCTAATAATTATTTCTTATTTTCTGTTGATTTTGAGAAACATTGATTATGCACTCAAAAATAGGTTCAATTGCATGTAAAAAGTAAAATATATGTATTACAAATGATGACGGAAGTAACTGAAATTTTACAAATACTAAAGAACAAAACTCCTAAAAATTACAATTTTTTATTAGTAATTGATGTCACCCTCACAAAATACTACGTGTTTTTATAAAAGAAAAACGATTACGAATCAAAATTAAAAGGAACAATACAATTTTTTATTTGATGGAAGCTTTTCAAAGCATATGATCTCAAAAAAAGTTGACTACAAAACATTTTACCATTCAAAACGTTGATTATCACAACTGCAAATTTGATTTGATTTGTATTGGTTTTTAAAATCTAAGCAGTTTTTTTATTAAAGTTAAAACACGGTTCTGTGAAGACTATTAAAAATCTCCGCAAATTATGCAAATGATAATAAACTTTGATTGACTTTACAACAATGTCTTTAGAATAAGAAATTTAAGGCATAAAAATTCGTATGAACCCTATTTACATGGTGACTTTGAATGATTTTTTTATTTTTAATTCAATTTGTTTTCAAATCATGAGAAAATATTTTGCTAGTCTCTACAGAAACTGATAAAAGTTTCTAAATTTTATAAACATTTATTATTACGATGTTAATTTTATTAATTATTAATTAATTTTTTTATGAAAAAAAACACTAATTTTCAATATTTTTGTATTAAATTAAAAAAATGGCTTTGAAGATTTTTTTTTAAAATTTAAAATTATCATTAAAATGTTAATACGCGTCGGTTGACTTTTTAATGATGCAAAGATGAATATTTGGTTCTCGAGATATAATGAATGACATAAATGACCATGAAGGACATGATGACTTTTAATGATTTTTTATTTTTCATTTTTTTCTGTAATCATGAAAAAAAACTGTTTGGAGTATATAAATTTTATAAATATTGATTACTGCGACTTGAAAATAAAGTTAAAAATTTGATGTTTTTGAAAAAAACTCCAATTTTTTGCACTTTTTTCAAAAAGTTACAAAACCGCTCCGACAATTTTTTTAAAAACTTGAAAGAATAACGAAAATGACAATACGCATCGATTGACACCTTGATGAAGCAAATCGTACGTTTGGTTCGCGAGATAAAGCGCATGACAGGGTTGACCTTCAAGGAGTGAAAACAGCAAACCCCTCCGACCGAAGTGTCCCAAAAACTAATCAGCTCTTAAAATTGCAAAGACGCTTCGTTTGACCCTTCAGCGAAGTCGATATGACTTTGTTTACGTGAGTTATGCTCGTAGAAAAACTGTCCGCGAACGCACGTACGTACGTACATACACACACACACACACGTACATATTTCTTTCTAAAAACACTTAAAATATACTCGTAAGACCTCAAAACGTTAAGATATGTTGAAAATGTCAATTTCGATTTTCGAGGCGATTACAATAACTTCCCATATACTGGGAAGTTAACAAGCCGCGAGGTGCGACCCTTGAGGTCCACACGGTCAACTTCCCAGTAATATCTACATAAACATCAACAACTTTACAACAATGAGAGGTATTCATAGCAGTAACAGGAATGAGTTAATATGAATCATATCGTCTACGGAAGGGTCCATTAATTACGTAAGGTTTTTGGTCGATGAGGACAGATTGAATATTCACCCGGATCAATTTTGTTGGTTTTCAAAATTTAAGCAGTTTTTTAATTAAAAGACTATTAAGAATCTGCTCAAATTATGCAAATATTTTAAAACATTGATTGAATTTACAACAATTTATTTAGAATAAAAGAAATAAAGTAATATCATTCATATGAACTCTCTTTACATGGTAACTTTGAATGATATTTTATTTTTAATTTAGTTTTTCTTCATTATCATGCAAAAAAGTTTTGCCAGTTTCTCTTCAAAAACTTAAAGGAATGTATAAATTTTATAAACATTTATTACTGTGTTGTGCAAATCAGGTTAAGAAAATATTTTTTATAAAAAAAAATATAATTTTTCGCATTTTCATCTATTATTTTAAAAAAAGGCTGAAACGAATTTTTCTAATGTTAAAAATTTTACAAAGATGTTAATGTTTTCTCATGATTACGTAAAAAAATAAATAAAAAATAAAAAATCATTAAAAGTCATCATGATTTTCAAGGTCATTTTTCTCATTCACTATATCTCACGAACCAGATATAATATTTGCATCATCAAGCTGTCAGTTGACGTGTATTAACATCTTTGTGAAGTTTTTAACATTATAAAAATTCGTTTCAGCCGTTTTTTAATTTAATAGAAGAAAATGTTAAAAATTATGGTTTTTTTCATAAAAAATATTTTTTAAACTGATTTGCACAGCACAGTGATCCAGTTTATAAAATTTATACATTTTTATCAGTTTTTGAAGAGAAACCGGCAAAATTTTCTTCCATGATTATGAAAAAACTAAATAAAAAATAAAAAAATCATTCAAAGTTACCATGTAAAGAGGGTTCATACGAGTGCTATTACTTTACATCTTTTATTCTAAAAAAATTGTTGTAAATTCAATCAAAGTTTTAAGATAGTTGCATAATTTGAGCAGATTTTCAATAGTTTTTATAGTCTTTTTGAAAACCAACAAAATTTTTCAACACCAAAAAGGCGCCCCACCGATTGATCCACGTGAATATTCAATCTGTCCTCATCGACCGAAAACCTTACATAATCAATGGACCCTCCCGTAGACGATATGATTCATATTAACTCATTCCTGTTACTGCTATGAGTACCTCTCATTGTTGTAATGTTGTTGATGTTTATGTAGATATTACTGGGAAGTTGACCGTGTGGACCTCAAGGGTCGCACCTCGCGGCTTGTTAATTTAATTTTTTACGTGATCATGAGAAAAAGTTTTGATGGTGTTTTTACAAACATTGTTTGCGGTATATACATTTTATAAACATTGATTACTATATTTTGCAATTCAGGTTAAAAATTTAGTGTTTATGAAAAAAACCCTATTTTTTGCACTTTTTTCTCTGAAATTAAAAAACGGCTGCAACAATTTTTGTAAAAATTTGACAGATGTGAGCAAATGTTAAAAAACGTCGATTGACACCTCAACAATTCAAATCGTATGTTTGGTTCGCGAGATATAACGCATGACAGAAATGACCTCCAAACGTTCAAAACAGGACCCCCCCCCGACCGAAGTGTTCCAAAAACTCATCAGCTCTTAAGATTCAAAAGACGCTTCGATTGACACCTCAACGAAGTCGATACGACTTTGTTTACGTGAGTTATGCTCGTAGAAAAACTGCCTGCGAACGCACGTACGTACGTACGTACGTACATACACACACACACACACACATACATACTTCTTTCTAAAAACACTTTATATATACTCTATAGACCTCAAAACGTAAAGAAAAGTTGAAAATTTCAATTTCGATTTTCGAGGCGATTACAAGAACTTTCCATATACTGGGAAGTTAATTACAATAGCCCTATTATGGCTAACCCAGGTACAAGTTCAAATGGAGCCGCGATCACAACGGTCGATTTGTTTCACTCCTTGCGGACACCCGATGCAAGTAAAGACCTGCTAAAGTTCGAAGGAAACCCCATATGACTATTCGATTTCATCGAGTATGTTGATACAATCCTTAGTCTAGTCGAAGTTACTAGCGGCACACCAAAAGGAAGACTTTTTTGCGTGGTATCAGAAATAAAATCATCGGTGAAGCAAACGAAATTCTAAGTATGTATGGCACACAACTAGATTGAAGTCAAATTAAAGAAAATCTGATCCTACACTACGCGGATAAAAGAAACAAAACCTCGCTTATAAAAGATCTACATAACTTCAAACAAAATTCTAGCTCGATTCAAACATTTTATAGCGAAATAATTGAATTTTTGTCCAGTTTAAATAACAATGTTAATATACACGAGATATATCCAAATGTGATTAGTGAAAAGAAAAATCTTTTGCAGACATGTGTTTCAACTCATTTTTAAGTGGTCTGAAAGAACCTTTTGTTGCAACTATCCGTGTGATGAAGGCAGCATCTTTAGCGGCAACATATGCATATTCTGTCAAGGAGCAACACATTTTCCATACGAAATCAGAAAACACGAAAAACATTCTAACCCCAAAACAGCCTAATACAATAAAATCATATTTCGGAAATCAATTTCTAAAATTCTAAAATGTTCCCAAATTTAATACGCCTCAGTTAAACTCACCGAATTTTTCGTACTGACCGTTTTCACAACCTCTCGGACAGACTCCACAAAACTTTTCACAACGAAGACCAATGTTCATGAATGTTTTCCAGCAACCAAAACAAAGTAATAAACCACCACAAACAGATTACTCTGGTCAATCCCAGAGACCATTCAGCTTTTAAGGTTATCAGAATTTTCAACAGAGACCACCAATGTTTAATAAACCCAATAACCTCCATAAACCGAAACACATGGACGTAGCCTCTAGTACGGTCAACAGTGTTGAAACGCAAACCAATCAACCACAGGATAATTTCTTTGGAAAAACAAGACCACCAAAATTCGTTTCTAAAGAATTGTTCAATATTTCTGAGCAAAGTTGCCCAGATAGCGAGCCTACGAAGCCTGAAGTGCGTACTTGTCCACTAGTCCCACGGATGTACCTGTAATAAGTGTGAACGTTCCATAACTTGACATTGAACGTTCCATAACTTGACATTTGACAACAACTTATATGTATTGGTATTGGTGAATCAGCGGGGATGTATAACCGCAGTTATTCGTTAGCCGCCAGACAACACACATCGCTTGACAATAAAAAGACACAAAACCTTGAACTAAATAGTTTCATTTAATAAGTAGTTGTAGTCTTATTACATGGTGTCAGAAGTGAAAAAATCATAATTAAAATAAACATTAATTTAATAAAATTTCATCGTAATTTCGACGAAAAAAAAACACATTCACGGGCTGTCAAATAAAATTCAACGGGTTATCTCATCGAAATTTTGGGCCATTTTCGTTACAATGGCACAAAATCAACGCGTTCCAAGTGAACTGGATTGTTCAAACTTAGCTATTGAATGACCATCATGGAAACGAAATTTCAGAGCTTACTTGATTGCAAACAACAAGCAAAATGACAGTGAAGATACAAAAATCGCCACATTTTTATGGTTTATTGGTACACAGGGTGCGAACATTTATAGCTCATTATTTCCGAATGATGGCGAACAAGACTCATTGCTCGGAATACGTACAACGAACAATTGCAGCAGTCGGTGATGAACCAGAACGTACTGTTGAAGATGTTACTTATCGTTCATTGGAAGCTGTATTTAAAAAATTTGATGAACATTGTATACCTAAAAAAAACCACGACAATGGAATCGTATAAATTCCACATAATTACACAAAAAGAAAAGCAATCATTTGGTGAATTCGAAACAGAACTTCGCACACAAGTAAATCGATGTGAATTTTCATGTGCGTGTGGTGTGTCATATGAAGATCGAATGCTTCGTGATCGTATTATTGTTGGTGTACACGACAAAAAATTACAAATGAAGTTACTTGATGGCCAATCCAGTTCATTGATAAGTGTAATCGATACATGCAGAGTTTTTGAAGCGGCGAGTGCCAACGAAATTTTATTGGACAACAAACAATCTATTGCGAGTATCGAAACGTCATCTGAACAGGTTGTTCATGCTGTTAATCGTCATTGCTTCAATTGTGGCGACAATACTTGGACACCAAAACATGCAGAAATAAGCAAAGCAAAGGGTCAAACGTGCCGGGGCTGCTCCAAAAAGGGTCATTTTTCCAAGATGTGCCGCCAAAGCCGAAAATATAATAACAACAAGAACAAAAATGTTTCATGGGCCGATCAAAAAAGTTTGTTGTCAAATAAAAGTCATAATCATAATTCGGAACGCATTCTTAGTGCATGTAATCTTATCTGTAGAACAAACTCAGATCGTAAAGAAAAATGGACCAAAGAATATCAAATAGAGAATCAAAAAGTTACGTTCAAAATCGACACGGGGCCTGACGTAAATTGTATCCCCATTAATATAGTTAAGAAATTAAACAAGCAAATATCAAATCAACAAAAATTTAACGTATTTGATTATAGTAACAATAAAATTAAAATCTTTGGTACCGTAAAATTGAACTGTTTGGAATTAAATTCAAATGCTTCTAAAATGGCTGAGTTTATTGTAGTTAGCAATGATTTTGAACCGATACTGGGATTAGAAACTAGCATTTTATTTGAATTAATTAAACGGGTGGATGTCAATTATATTGCTTGCTTACCAGATAAAAAAGAAAAATTAATCGAACAAAATTGGGATCTGTTTCACGGGATAGGTAAATTTCTGGGAAAATTTACAATAAATTTACAAGAAAATTCAAAACCAATTCTTCATATAAAAAACGTATTCCGTCAGCATTGGTACAAATTGGACAAACTTCGAATGGAACTAGATCAAATGACACGGGATGAAATCATTTCACCTGTTGAATATCCGACTGATTGGGTAAATAATTTACAAATTGTTGAAAAGACTGGGGGTCAATTACGCATATGCCTTGATCCAAAGCCACTTAATGCATGTATTAAGCGTGAGCATTTTCTCATTCCAACTGTGGAAGATTTAACGTCAAAATTGGCAAATAAAAAAGTATTTTCGGTTTTTGATCTCAGCAGTGCATTTTGGCATATGGAGCTAGATGAAAAAAGTTCAAACCTTACAACGTTCATGACTTCTTTTGTGCCGATACAAATTTCGTCGTGTGCCATATGGACTAAGTTGTGCGCCTGAAATGTTTCAACGGAAAATGATACAGATATTTGGGGATTTGGAAGGGGTAATGGTTTATTTTGATGACATGTTTGTATTCGCAGATAATCACACTGAACACGATAAAATCATGATGAAAATAATTGATCGGGCAAGAAAAAATAATGTCAAATTTAATCCGGATAAAGTACAATACAAACAAAACGAAATAAAATTCATGGGAAATACAATTTCATCGGGCAAAATTAAACCACTTAATAAATATTTAGATGCAATTCTGGGCATTAAAAAACCAACTGACAAAAGTGCAGTGCTACGATTTTTGGGACTTTTGAAATACATTGCACGTTTTATTCCAAATCTATCAAAAGCGACAGCAAATTTACGTGATTTAACGCGAAATGATGTTCAATTCGAGTGGACTGATAAACACGATAGTGAATTCGAACAATTGCTAAAAGTGATATCTTCTAGTCCGGTGTTGTCGATTTATGATCCGTCAAAACCAACACTAATTCAAACTGATGCATCAAAAGATGGGTTGGGATGTGTATTAATACAGGATGGACATCCAATAGCATTCGCATCAAGAACACTGTCAAAAAGTGAACAAAAATGGGCTCAAATAGAAAAAGGACTTTTAGCAATTGTGTTCGCATGTCAAAAATTTCATTTTTTTCTTTATGGCCGTGAATTTTCTGTCGAAAGTGACCACAAACCACTTGAAACATTAATAAAGCGTGACATTGATCACGTGACTATGCGATTACAACGAATGTTTATGTTTTTGCTCAAATATCCGGGCATAAATGTGACATACAAACCGGGTAGAGATATGCTAATTGCTGATTGTTTGTCGCGAGCTCAACCTGAACAGCAAGAAGAAATCGTGGAATTAACGGGTGTGATTCATTCAGTCATAAAATCTGTCTGTATTTCGGAATAAAATCACAAGTTTTATAGGGAAATAATCATCAATCAATCAATCGGACGAACAATATAAAAAAATTTGCAACTTTGTCACAAATGGTTGGCCGGGATATCATCATCTTGATGAATTCAGTCAGCAAAATTAATTCGGAATTACATGTATAATACGAGCTTTTGTTTTACAACCATAGATTGGTAATACCAACGAAATTACAAAATAAAATCGCGAAATGACTGCATGAATCGCATCTCGGAATTGAAAAGACTCGTGCAAGAGCTCGAATGTTGTATTATTGGCCTGGAATGAATTCATAAATACGTGGTGGGAACATGTTCAGTATGTGAAAAATTTAAACGTCATAATCAAAGGGAACCATTGACTCAGGAAGAAGCACCAAAATATCCATATCAAATCGTGGCAATGGATTTATTTGAATATGCGGGACATGATTTTATTGCAATTTTTGATTTTTATTCAAATTTCTTGTCTTCATTTCGACTGAACAACAAAACATCACGACATATAGTAATGGGTTTAAAAGATCTATTCAATCATGTCGGATACTCAACAATAATGAAGACTGACAACGTTCCGCTTAACTCAGCTGAATTTGATCGATTTGCGTCACAATTTAACATACTATTTAAATATTCAAGTCCACGCTATCCGCAAAGTAATGGCTTAGCTGAAAAGGGAGTAGCAATATCAAAAAATATCTTAAAAAGATGTTACAAAACAAACGAAGTCGATCAACTTCAATACAAAATTCTTGAATACAATACAACGCCAATTGCAAGCTTGGGATTGAATCCATCCGAACTATTTTTTGGTAGATTAATAAAAACAATGCTACCAGTATCGAGTTCATTGCTAGCTAGAAAAAACTTACCCGAAAATGAAATTCAACAAAAAATCAAAAATAAACAAGAAAAGCAAAAATATTATTATGATCGAAACGCAAGATCATTACCGTTACTGACTGAGGGTGACACGGTGATCTTTAAAAAAAATTCAAACAATTGGCATTATGGTACAATTGTAGGTGATGTAAATGGAAAATCATATATTATTAAAGATAACTTCAGTAATCAATTCAGACGCAATCGGCGATTTATAGCCAAATCAAAAAACAATGGATTTAATACCAGTGAATTATTATTTGAAGAAAATATTGTTAATGGTAGACATTCAGTTCTAAATTATCTTGAAGAAATTGCAATATTACCACCTACAGATCAAAGCATAAACGATACTCAAGGTGATTGTGAAGTGAATGAAACAGATCTTTCAGCAGCTAATAATAATAAATTATTGGTGTCATCCGATGCAAATAATACTGCTGAAAGTGATGTTTCAGGATCTGATATTGAGGTCGATAACATTGTACCACCAGCTCTCCCAGCTGTGATACAACCAGAAACTACCACACGAAGTGGTCGTGTAAGTCGCCCCCCCCCCCAAAAGATACGGAGGGGATTAAGAATAGTAATTAAGATGGTCCATAGAATTTATTAAATAATATCTGATTTAAAAAAAAGCGTGTAATAAGTGTGAACGTTCCATAACTTGACATTGAACGTTCCATAACTTGAAATTTGACAACAACTTATATGTATTGGTATTGGTGAATCAGCGGGGATGTATAACCGCAGTTATTCGTTAGCCGCCAGACAACACACATCGCTTGACAATAAAAAGACACAAAACCTTGAACTAAATAGTTTCATTTAATAAGTAGTTGTAGTCTTTTTACAGTACCATCCCCTTACAACGACAAAACTTCGAAATAGATGACCAAAATTGTTTGCACCTTGCCACCAACAACCTATCGGGTACTAAGCCGTTAATAACCCTGGCAATATACTTCCTTATATCAATATATCTGCTCCATTCGGATGACCTTTGAAATTCTTGATCGATACAGGAGGATCTTCGTCTTTTATAAACACAGAGTACGTGGACCCACATGAAATCAAACAAATCGATCCTCTTGTAATGAACACAGTCCTAACAAAACACAGAGTAGGACAAGGCGAACCAAGACGGTACTACAAAATTATTGGTTTTTAATTTCACGGATGGGCTACTTGAAATAGACACACTTAGCGCAATGGATGCTAAAGTAGACGTAGGTACCAAAATGCTCATCACCAAAAACACTATATTGCCTCTTAATTCCAAACCCAATCTGAAGTCGCCAAAATATACTATATCTCTCAAATCTAAAACAGTGATTAAACTTCCAGTCGATACTGAAAATGGCGACATTTACGCAAAACCCACCAAGTTGAATCCACACTTACTAATATCGGAAGGGATTTATACTGCCCGTGACTGGTACGTATTAGTCAAAGACATTACAGAAAGCGATGAACAAGATGCGCTTATAAACGACTATCATCAAAAAAGCAATCGCGGGGTACAAACGAAACTCTAGTGCACCTCAACAGAAAATATTATTTTCCTTTCATGAAATCTAGGATAACAAAAATCATAAACAATTGCGAACAGTGTCAGACATTGAACTATGAAAGACATCCACAGAAATCTAAATTCCAGACTCCTGAAGCTCCAATTAAACCGCTAGCTATTGTACACACTAATATTTACACAATAGAAAAGTAATACATTTTCACAATCATTGACAAATTTCCAAAATTGGAGCAACCTATATCTTACCCGCTCGAAACAGTTTGGCAATCATAAAATCCTTAAAACACTTCATTAGCCTCCATGGCACTCCCGAATATCTCGTCACCATTGTCACAGATCAAGGGACAGAGTTCACTTCCACAATATTCAAAAATTTCTGCAAACAGTACAATATAAACCACTACCAGACCTTATTTCAACAAACATCTAGCAATGCTCCAATCGAAAGGCTCCGCTGGACACTAACTGAGACATATAGAATAGTATTTCACTAATGTAGAGATAAGGACCCTGAAGATATAAGGTACACTTTATAAATTTCAAAAAAATTGATTTTTTTTGCATTTTTCCACTCCTTAGAACTTCAAAAATGACTTCCAGAAATATCTTTTCGAAAATTGAAAGTTTAATATATTGAAAAGCGACTTTGAGTGTGTGCTCGTTTTCGGCTCTTTGCAGATGTTCGATCAGCTGCCAGCCGCGTAGCGTCTCTTTCATTCCCCTTCTCTAAAATACCGGCTTCCCCTTTATACATTATATTTGCGGCTTTTTTATCTGTGCTTCGTGCTTACTTAGACTTCTAAATATCAATTGCGTGGTTTTGAAAAAAAATGACTATTTTTTAATTTTTTCAAAAAATATTTATCAACAAAATGGAACAAAAACTTTAAACGCGTTTTTCGCGAGACAACGTTTTTTAACACCCGAATCGATTTTCAAAAACTTTGATGCGTTTTATTTGTCAGGGAATATTACACCGTGATTCGCCAGAATATGATCAAAAATTCGAAAAAAAATTTGGCGTCAGAAAACAACGAAAAAGGGTCGACTTTTGACATTTTTTTTTAAAAGTCCACCATGTTTTTGAAACTGATTTTTTTTGAAAATGGTGATGGATTACGGTGTAAGTGACCTTGCTTTTTAAAGTGCCATTAGTTTTTTTGTTTAAGATCTACAATCCATAGATATCTCTCTGCTGTGAAGTAACGATTTTTCAGAGCTTAATTTCAGCAGCCTCTATAAAAGTGAATAACAAATAAAAAACAAAAATTATATTTTTTTTGTATTATTTAAATATGAGGTAATACTTAAAAAAGGTTCATGTCAATATATTATAAAGTATCTGAAAAACAAATTCTTGAAAAATTGTGTTTTTTCGCCTTCTAAAGTGGACTGGTACCTTAAGCGAAGTAATAGCTACTTAAAATAACTCTTCTACTAACTTTTGAAATGGGATGTAGGGTAGACCGCCTCCTCGTGGTGCATCCCGGATAACGCTAAATGATCTACCATGGCACGACCTCGAATGTTTTCGGACTACTCTTTCGTCTAAACGACTCGATCTTATGCTTTGGGCTGGTATTAGTGGTATTCTGTCACCTGAGTACGCAAGAGTGACATCTTGCGGAAATGGCTTTCAGGCTAATGCCACTGCTGCCTCCGTCCCGGTAAAACCCTGGCAGGCCTCGCGGTACGTTCAAAACTCCTCGCCACTAGTCTGGCCGTGCAGGTTCAGTTGAGTTCAGACTCCTGATTAGTTCCTGGCCCGGCTCTGAGCACATATCCTCATAAGGGAATGTGCCAACCCTCGCATGACCTTCCTGCTTCGGCATAGACAACCATTGGGTCTCAGGGGAACTGCACAACGAGTGGAGATAGCGGCTGCGAGGGGGGACCCCATTGCAATGAATACAGAAAAACTTAATAAGGTAGATCCACTCAACCCGGAAGGGAAGTGGACAAAGGTAACGCGTCCTCCTAGTGGGAAGAAAACCGTGACGTCCAATCGGACAACAACCAGCCTACCCCCACTTCTTCGAGGGGTGCATGCACCAAGGCAGCTATGCCAGGGACAAGCACCTCCTCAGGTAAGCCAATTGGCGCTAGCGGCAGCACCAAGGCAACGGCGAATAAGCCGGCCCGTACGGTTGCCGCTGCGCCCTCCAGCACCGCCTCTTCTTCAGGTGTCAAAAACCAGCAAAAATCCTCTGTTATGGCTTACAGGGACAGAAGATCTGCCGTCAAAGTCCTGAAAAGGCTGAAAGATTTACCCCCGAGGGGCTTTCCCACAAGGATAAAATCTCCCTTGAAAGAGCAACAACAACAGTAGAGGCTCATAAAGCCTCTCTGGCAAAGCAAGGGGCTGCTCACAAAAGATGCAGGTCTAATGAGGCAGCCCCAAATCAACCGAGTACCCAACTGCAGGTCCCCAAAAGACCAAAACTGGTCGCGCCCAATCCTGTCAAGGGCAGGAGTTTTAGCGAAGTGGCTAAGGGCAGCCTGGTATGGGCCGTCATCGACAGGAGTAGCAGCGATGGAACCATCTCACCGTCAAACTGGAAGATGGTAGAAATTGCTCTTCTTCGGGTGTACAAACTCATACTGGAGGCAAGCCCAGGCCCTCCACCTAATTGCCGTGATGCTGGTTGGTACCAGGGTCACGTTAAGCTGATAGCCTGCACGGATCAACGCTCAGCGGATCTATATAAGCAGGCTATTAGCAGACTGGGAGAAGTCTGGCCCGGAGCAAAGCTAGAAGCTGTCTCCAGGGAAGACATCCCGAATCGGCCTCGATCCAGGGCATGGATACCGGCGGAGCCATCCACACCGGAGGAAATTGTTGAGCTTATCAAGCTCAGCAATGCTGATCTTGACTCTTGGTGATAAGCTACGGTTTCTCGGCTATCACCCTGCGAGTATATCGCAAGGATCGTACTGGGAAGGCAGTACGGGAACCGAGCAAAGAGAGTGGAAGCGAGGTGACTGTAGAAGCATCAGTAGACCCGACCGTGAACCTCTCTGAGTCAGATCTTCTCTCTGACGACGGAAGAAGCACCACCTCCACCACGGAGTTGGCTGGGGACCTTCTCCAAACCCTCGACCTGGTCGAGGAGGAGATGTCCTTATCTGACGAGGAGGCGGACAAAACATTGTGTCGTGATGCTGAGGTTTCTTCAGATAAACCTCCATCATTCTAAGGCGGCATCCGCCGCACTGCTCCTCCACCTGGCCCAAAAAGGAGAGGAGCTAATACTGGCCCAGGAACCTTGGGTTGTAGGCAACCAGGTCTGCGGGCTCAATACGAAAGGATACAAAACAGTATCCCTCTACACAGCAGGTAAACCGAGAGCTTGCTTGGACCATACAATTGAGAGGAGTGCCTTCTCAATGGTCGAATAGTTGTGTTCGAGTTCGTTCAGTGTACGACTCGCAAAACAGGTAGGGTGTCCTTGCTGAGAAAGAACTGCACCAATCGCTGTGGCAGATGCAACAGTAGTTAAAACAAATTTTTGTTTAAAATTCGGATAATGTTAAATTGGATAATTAGTCAACAGAGATTTTCATTTTTCGAATGCTGCAATATATTTGGGATCGTTGATATTTTTTTATTATTTTTTTAAGTGCATCGGTCAATGGGGCTGCTATTTTAGCATAATTATTAATGAATTTACAGTAGTCACCGGTGATGCCAAGAAAAGATTTAATCATTTTTGAAGTATCTGGGACTTTAAGATTGTTTATTATTTTTATTTTATCAGGATTAGGTTTGATGCCGTCGACAGATAGGATATGACCGAGATAGTCTGTTTGCTTTGCAAAGAATTTGCATTTGTCGACCTGGATTTTTAAGTTATACCTCCGAAGTGTCTGAAATATTATCCTTATGTTTGCTTTCATTTCCTGGAGCGAAGTAGAGAAAATAAGGATGTCGTCTAGATAGACAACACGTATTCTATTTATATATTCGTGTAGAACCTCGTTCATCATTCTCTGAAACGTAGCAGGTGCGTTTTTCAGTCCAAAGGGCATTCTGTTGAACTCAAAATGTCCTTGTGGAGTTGAAAAGGCTGTTTTATAACGATCGGATTCCAGAATCTCGATTTGGTGGAATTCTTTCACCAAATCTAAAGTCGTAAAATACTGCGCTTTTCCTAATTTGTCAAACATACTTTCTATATTTGGTATAGGAAACTTATCGTCAATCGTTTCATTCTTTAATTTCCGATAATCGATAACTATGCGCCATTTGGTTCCACCAGAGTTATCTATTTTCTTTGGGACTACCCAGATAGAGGCGTTATAGGGTGAAATTGAAGGTCGGATAATTTTCTGTTTGAGCATTTCGTTGATTTGGGTATTAACTTCCTGTTCGTGAATTTGTTGAAAACGGTATATTTTTGAATATAGTAGTTTATGGCTGCTGGTTATTATTTCAGGCTTTGTTTTTGTTGAACAGGTCAGGTTTGTTCCTTCTTTGTACAATATATCCTCATTTGCCCTGAGGGTTTTATTCAAAGCACAAGATTCCTCACTATTTAAATTTTCGAACAACTTATTTACTGAGTTATTTTGATTTTGCCTTAATTCAGATTGAACATTAATTTAAACAGGGACTGCATAGTTAAAGTAACATAACATCAAACGCGAACCTGGTTAACAGGGTTAGTAGGACTGCAGCTATTGCAATCACCGGGGCTATGCGCACTATCCCGACAAAGGCATTGTTTATGCTATTAAATTGGCTCCCGACGGAGCTCCTAACGAAACAGCAGGCCAAGTGCTCTGCTATTCGATTGAAAGCTCTAAATCTCTGGCGTGATGGAAATATCGGGTACTCCACCATATTACGGAGGGATGGACCAACGCCAGAGAAAGTAGACCTCACTCCTCCGATTCCCTGCTTCCACCACAGTTTCAAGTCCGTCATCCCTAGCAAATATGACTGGATCATGTAAGGAAATAGGATACAGGAATCGGTCGACATCTACACTGATGGATCAAAAATGGAGACTATCCTTCCGATTACCAGACCTCTGCAGCGTCTTTCAGGCAGAGGTCATTGCGATTTATAAGGCAGTTGACTGGCTGAGAAGTCAGAAAATTTCCATAAGAAATTTAAACATCATTTCTGACAGTCAAGCTGCTATCCAATCATTATCCAACGTGTATACCTCATCCAAAATTGTAATGGAATGTCGCACACTACTGAACGCGATGTCGCTTCACTGTGAAGTGATTTTTTGCTGGGTGTCGGGTCACAGTGATCTACCTGGGAACTGCGAAGCTGATGCCCTAGCTAGAGCTGGCACTGAACTCCAGGATTATTTACTAACACCCCAAGATGGCCATCCGTTGGCCTCCGTCAAGCTGAGTTTCAAGCAGTACTATATAGAGGCTGCAAATAGGGCCTGGCTGCTGGAAGAAACCTGCAGGACAACCAGGCAAACTTGGCACACACTAAGCTCAAAGCGCACCAAGCATCTCCTCAACACGAGCCGTGAAACACTAAGTTTCATCGTATCCGTGCTGACGGGGCATTGTCTCATTGGCAGACACGCAGAAAGACTGGGTACCCCTTTCCACGATTTCTGCCGCAGCTGTAGATTGAAGGAGGAGAAGGAAACGATCCAACACTTTCTGTGTGAATGCCCAGCACTATCCAAGAAACGCATGCAAACTTTAGGCTCACCTTTCCTGGACAGCCTCACGGAAGTAGCCAGTTTGAATATTTGCTGCGTAGCGGGCTTCATACGAGAATCTAAATGGTTCTCGTCACCCAACAGGTTTTAGTGCCGCACCCTATTGAAATGTGGTATCACAATGGGCCTATCATGGCCTAGGTGAGCCGCCTTTTGACGAAGGGGCTGCCACTACAACCAACCAACCAACCAACTTTTGAAATATTTTATGGAAGAACTTATAAATTTAATAGTAACATAAAAACCAGCAATAAGCACGAATATCTTGAACAATTGAGGGAATTTCAAACCAAATAACAAGCCAAAATTAGAACCCGACCTTATGAGCAAACAGAGAAAAGGTCGAGGAAACTAAATACAAATAGAGAAGACCCGAAAAGTCAGGACGTAGGGTCTGTAGTCTTTAGGAAGGAATGTAAAAGAAACAAGTTGAGCCGTATATTTACTAGGCATAGAGTGAAAAGGGAAAATTATAGTATAACAGATAAAAATAGAAAAGTTCATAAACCTAAAATTAAAAAGAAACGTAAATATCAGGTACCTGTTAGTAATTTCCACCCAGAAGATGGAGATAGAAGACCTGTCATCTAGAAACGGACTACTAACAATAAAATTTGACAACGCAAGATTAATAACCTCTCATAACAACTTATTACATATAATTGAAGTTAATAAATTCGAAGACAATATTAACAAAATTGCTAACTCACTTCTCATATTTCAAAATAATTCAGAATTAAGTGACTGATTGGATATAACTAAGAATAAACTAAAAGAATTTAATAACAAACTCTTCTCAATAATGCTTCTAAGATGCACAAAACGTGGCCTTAGGGACAGTAATTAACGGGATAATTTATAATTTGAATGCTAATGACGATCGATCTACAAAACAATCATTTGACTGGTACCTCGGAAGCCATACTTTTCGCAAAATTAAACATAATATCAAAAATGATATTAAATCCGCACGGAATGACAGAAATACACATTATTTTCCAATGTCAAAATTTAAATATCACAACACTCGAAAAAACCTATGAACTATTGAGCCTTCAAGCGTATTCTAACGGAACAAGCATAATCTTTAACATCAAAATTCTCGTAATATCAAATGAAACCTACTCGTTTTTCCACATCATTACCCTAACTATCCAAAAAAACCAAAGCAATCCTGGCTAAACCTTACCTGACCATCAACCCAAACTATATCCAATAACTCGACGAGGAATGCCACAGATCGAACGGACTTTCTACTGTCATCAAAACTAAAATTAGAAGCTGATAGAACAGTCAAAATGCATCGCAAAAATTATGAACAGCAAACCAGCCCTGTGCAAATACCACGATCGAATTAACGACATGGAAATTTTTGAGCTTGAACCAAACCACCTTATACTCCTGAACATCCCCAAACATTCATCAACACCACCTGCGGACCAATCAATGTCAAAATTAATGGATCACTTCTCGTCCGCTTTGTGAACTGTCAAATCCACGTAAATGGGATCAGATACGAAGGAAAATCGTTGACAGATTGACACGAAATAAATATATACCCAGCTATATTCAACGAAATCAATTTCACATCATCCGGATCTCGAACCCTGGAACTAGAACAACTCGGGAAATTCCAGTTCACGAGAAACGAACCTGATAGCCCACAATGGAGCTACGTCGAGAAACAAAGCTTCATCACAATACTCAACACAAACATCGGCATAGTTATCATCATAATCATCATCCTTCATCTGATAACCTTCCGGAAATCAAAAATCTGGATTATTGCCCTAAACGACATGTTACCCACACCCGCTCCAACCAGCGAATCTGTCAAAACGCAGTTTCTCTGGCCGACGCTCCATCGTGTTTCAATTTAGTTTTTTTTTCACTGGTTACTTACCAGTGACTAAAATTCGTGCACTTAAACTTATATGCACATACGCCGTTATAACTTCCGAATTTCGTCGAAACATTTTAAGAAGTTGTTGATTAATGTTGTAAGGATCTTCTTATTCCGTCGACTCGTAAAAATACATGTGAACATGTTTGTCACTCTTTATGTACAAACATGCTATCGGTTTTATGGTGAACTGCTGGTGTTGGTTATAGTCGTCGAATGTCCCGTTTGAATTTCTCCAAAAATATTGCTGGATCATTCAGAGTTTCGTTTCCGATGAAAAAATCTCCCAGCAATCGAGGTGGGGCACCATACAGCATTTCCGCAGGTGAACATTTGAGGTCTGCTTGGTATACGGAACGACGTGCTAACAATACCGTTGGAAGAGTATCCAGCCAATTTGTTGTCTCGTGGCACATCAGGGATGTTTTTGATGAACGATGCCATCGATCATGGTAGGCTGCCGTTCTGATATGTTTACAACCGATGAGTCGACCCAATGATTGAAATAATGTTGATTCGAACTGGCTTCCTCTATCTGTTGTAATTGAAATTGGAATACCAAATCGTGCTATCCAGTTGATATTAAACTCTCTACCGATTGTATCGGCAAGGATGTCCCGAACTTAGGGAATACATACTTCATTTACGTATTGTTCAAGGGCTGCTCTCACGGCGAAATCTGAAGCATCCGTTGACAAAATTAATGGCGCATTCGGCAATGGGTGTGAAAGTAATGTAGTAGTTTCAAGTAGACGTTTACTTTCTTCGAATGCTTTTTCCATCTCGGATGTCCAGTTGATGGTGGTTTTGTCGTTGGACTTTCCATTTCTCAGAATAGAATTCATTGGTAAAAGAAGTTCTGCTGCACCATTGAGGAATTTCCTATAGAAATTTAGCATTCCTAAGTAACGACGTAGTTCGGCGATTGTATTCGGCTTGATGAAATTTCGAATAGCTTCGACTTTTGATGGCGATGGTTCAATTCCTTTTTGGTTGACTACGAATCCCGGATAATCAACTTGTAGTTTTCCAAATTGACATTTCGTTGGATTGATGTTAACTCCAAATTGAGCAAGTCGGGCGAACAAAATTTGAAGACGTCTTTTGTGTTCTTTTAAGCCTTTGGATGCTACTAAAATGTCATCCAGATATGCGAAACAAAAGTCTAGGTCTCGTAGTACCATATCCATGTAAATTTGAAATGTTTGGGCAGCGTTACGTAAACTAAAAGGTATGTAAAAGAACTCGAATAGTCCAAATAGTAAGATAACGGCAGTCTTACACACATCTTCTTCGGCAACTGGCACTTTATGGTACGCCCGTATAAGGCCTATCGTAGAAAATGTTGTTTTTCCTGCCATATTATGAGTGAAGTCTTCCATATTGGCTATCGGGTAACGATCAGGAACTGTCATTGCGTTTAAGCGCCGATAATCACATCACAAGGTCTCCACTCTTGAGACTTTTTTGGTACAAGGTGAATTGGACTTGCCCACTGGCTGCTTGAGGGTCGACATATACCAATTTTTATCAAATGTTCAAACTGTTTCTTAGCAACAGCGTATTTACCTGGTGCTAAGCGTCGAACTTTTTCAAATACTTTTGGTCCTTTAGTAACTATTTGGTGTCTTACGTGATGATTGTCGATTTTCCCGGTGACTTGAGGACTCGTCAAACTAGGATATGCGGACAATAGTGCATGGAAATCATAATTTTTCAAAAGCGTTGAAACTTTTGGCACTATTGATGTTGAAAGTTGCGCTTCAGCCTCTAGGAGCGTTTCTCCGTCTATAAGACGCTTTCTTCGGAGGTCAACCAGCAAATTAAAATACTGTAGAAAGTCAGCTCCCAAAATTGTTCGTGATACATCAGCGACGCAAAATACCTAAATGAACGAACGATGTAGTAATCCAGCTTTTCTCCGTACGTTTTAATAACTGATCCGTTTGCAGCGTACACATGGTATTCTGAAGCGATTCTATTTGCTTTACTGTGCGGGATTACAGATATATCAGGGCCTGTGTTCACTAAGAAATTGACACCTGAAAATCTGTCCGAAATGAGGAGGCGGTTTTTTGTTGTATCGCCACCGTTCACCGCACATTTTGTCGATGGCGAAACTAGTTTGAAGCATGGAGCACGACATTTTTTTGCTTTTGCACCATATATTCGGTGATAATAACACTTTTCCTCTTGCTGAACACGTGTCACAGATTTCGATCGCGAACGAAATCTACCACGAAAACGATGCTGTTTGTCCTTTAGCTGCAATTTATCCAGTCTGTCATATATTTTTTGGAGGATATCGTCCTTGCTGCTAAACGATACTTCGTTATCAACAGCGGACAGCTTTCCGGCGTGTCCATGAACCGAGCAATAAGGTGATGTTTCAATTCCTCATATTTGTTGGTAGCCGGTGGTTTTTCAACGATGTCGGCCACCTGCTCTAATATCGCGGAGTCCATCGATGCTATGACGGCGTTAAATTTTGAGGCATCTTGAATGCCGCGATGCGTTGCGAACTGCGCTTCGATTTGCGCGAACTATAATGCTGGGCGACGCGTCCAAAATGGTGGCAATTTGAGTTCACGCAGTGAATCAATTTGCGAAAAATCCGTACGCGGCGGTAAAAGTTCTTCGTGTTCGAAACTCTGGATTCGTTTTTGGTGTCGTTATGTCAGCATCCTTAGATTGTTCACCGGTAGCCATTTTCGAAAAAATGCCGATCACTTTTCACTCACTCAAGAAAATTTTTAATGTTTTTTCGTATCATAACGTATCCTGTACGTCGCGGGTCACCAATTTGTAGCGGAGTCACAAATTTATAGGTTTTTACCACAATGAAACTAATAACTCTTTTAACGATAAATTATTTATTAATATGTACAAGATAATAATCGGTTGACAATGGAATGAGACATGTCCTTGTTCGTCCTGTCTTAACTTATGAGAAAGATGGCGGTGCGATAACTTTACAGCGGCTACAAGCCAGACTATAATCCAGGTTATCTCTTGAGGTTTTAGTATGATTTCAGAGTTATTAGTTGAGCTTGGATTACTGAAGTTTATTTTTCTTATGCCTGGTGCAATGTCTAGCATGGATGTCTGAAGCACTTCCGCTTTTCCCTCGATTATGAGATTAATGAAAATTTTGTAATGACTTTTTTCCGTAAAACCACAATATTGAACAATGCATACGTTCTCAACAATACGGCATTGGATAGGAAAGAAAACAATGTTGACCTTGGAGTTGTCCTAGACAAGAAACTATGCTTTAATTTGCACTACGATACTATTCTCTCCAAAGCTCTTAGACAGCTTGACTTTATTAAAAAAGGAGCCAAATAGTTCAAAAATCTGTGGGTAACTAAATCATTCTTTACCTCACTGGTTCACCCATTACTTGAATATGCCTGTTATGTATGTAACCCACATTTTGAAGTTCATGATACGATAATAGAATCAGTCCAAAAACAATTCTTGTTGTTTGCTCTGAGAGACCTTTATAGCCCTGATGACTATCAAATCTTGCCTCCTTATGAAGTTAGATTGGAGCTTCTGAATTTGTCTACTCTTAAAACCAGAAGAACAGTGTTGTTCTCTTGTTTTGCCTTTGACGTGATAAGGGGCCACATTAAAGTGGAGTATTTGACGAATCAAATAAAGCTTAATGTGCCTGTAAGAAGTACGCGTAATACACGTTTACTAACTGAATATCAGCATCTTATTAGGTATGCAGATAATGAACCAGTTAATAGGTGCTGTAAAATCTTTAACTCTTTGAGCAAACACTACTCCCCTACCAACTCCAAGTTCAATTTTAAATCCAGTATTTCTAAAGCCCTTCCATCATCCATCTCTAAATTAGACGTGCATACAACAGTATAAATTAACGTTGATTGTAGCCAGGGTCACCAGGTTTTTCGCACTCTTCGCCCCCAAAAACTTCAATAAAAAACCCCAAATCGGACTAAATTGTTTTAAAAAACCCCAAATAATTTGAACGCAATCTTTTTTACAATGTTCATACAAAAACATTGATAATTAGCAAAAAATGTTGTCAAATAACTATATGTAACAAGTAAATTTTCATCTGTATTTCATAGCTAGTTACAGTCAAAATAGAACAAATATACTTTCGAGACTTAAAATTAACACAAATAGCAGCATAATGAAATTAAAGAAAAACTTTTAATATATTTTTGGAGTTTCATGTGTAATTTATTAACCTATATACAATTAAATGATATTCTTAAATTGTAGATAGGAATTTCTGCCTCACATTAATAAACTCAATGGTATCAACGATAATTTGCTGGATATGCCTATACTTGAAGTCTTCGAATGCCACAATAAAAATTATTTTTAGTGTGCAATAAGTGAATCAGATTTCATAAATTACATTTTGCAAACAATTGATTAGTTTGATAAAACCCCGATTTCACCCCCAAAATAAAAATATATAATTAACTGACCCACAATTTCTGCCCAAAGATATGTAAAATACCCCAAAATGGGGGTGAAAACCCCCCAACTTGGCAACCCTGATTGTAGCACGTATTTTAGGGTTAAGTATATTGTTGTAATTTATATTTTATATTTTTATATGTTGAAATGTGATTGCCTTGCTTTGGCGAAATAAATAAATAAATAAATATAGTTTTTCTTTTTCAGTTTGCAGCCACTTTCTTAACCCGCGAATGGTGACGCATATGTCTGTGAGACCGGTTTCGTAGAAAAATATGTGTATGAAAATAACATAATTTTTTAGTGTTGCAGGGGAATTTTATTATTATTAATAAACGTGATGTGATGTAATAATTTTTTGTGTTTTATTATACTTTAACCTTGTATTTTTTAAGTTCAATTTGCTACATTTACAGAAATTGTGTTATTTTGGATTGATCTTCACTCGAAAATTTCGGTCTCTGAGACCGACGTCGCCAACTATGTAAGATAATTTTGCGTCACCACTGGCGGGTTAATGAGTAATACCAGTACCATTGAGCAGCTTTTCATTTCTAGTGCCATTGCAAATTACGTTTGCTGGTGTCTGCTGAGACGTCACATATGCAAGGTATTTAGCTTCGTTAGCGTTTTCCATGTTGTTTCGTTGAAGTTCACATGCTGGACTTCATAGAGATAAGCCTTGTGTCGCTAATACAGCTGATCAATTATGCAAGACTCTACTCTACTATTCAAACTAAAAGACAAAGTCTAACCTCTAAAGACTTGAGCGGGATGGATTATTGTTTTTTATTCAGTAAAGAGACAATGAAATCCGATTGGCAACCCTTTTCTCTAAATATTGAACAGTCTCTTCTTTCTAATGAAACGAAACCGATTTAGTCTTACGTCCATTCCCCCAAAGCTAGTAATTCCTCCCCAAATTTCTTAGTTCTTGACAACGTAACAGCTTCTTCACCCGAAACTGGTGTAACTTGCTAACTTCCATTATTAACTTTCCAGTATATGAGAAGTTTTTGTAATCGCCTCGAAAATCGAAATTGATATTTTCAACATTTCTTTACGTTTTGAGGTCTATAACGTACATATAAAGTATTTTTATAAAGGGAGATGTATGTGTGTGTGTGTTAACGTACGTTCGGGACTGTTTTTTCTACGAGCATAACTCACATAAACGTTCCGGGGGAGGGTTGTTTGTTGTTTTTCCCCTTTGAAGGTCATTTCTATCATGCGTTATATCTCGTGAACCAACATACGCGTATTGATATTTGCGTGATTCTATCAAATATTGAAAAAAATTGTTGCAGCCGTTTTTTTAATTTAAGGGGTTATTCTACCTATAGCCCGGAAAAAGTAACCTTTTTTCAAACTACTATATAAACCAAACTACCAAAGATATCGTTTTGAAATTTCGTATGCTTATTTATTAAAGTCTGAACATTATATTTATATATATAAAAAAATTATGAAAAGAAAATGCCGCCTGCCAAGCCCCACGTTAAAGTGCAGGTAAATCAAAAAAAGTTTTGCGCCTGGTAAAATTCTGGCAAAAATATTCATCTACAATCCAAAAATATTCATCTACAAGCCATTTGGCACAAGTTTGAAAAAAGTGTAGATTTTCGATATTTTTTCAATTAAATAATGTTATGCCATATTGCCATAAAAAATATTTTTGCTTTAAACAGTGATCAGTGCAGTAGATAAATAGTAGGAAAGTACGTGCTCAAAGTTTGAAGTAAATCGGTCGAATAGTTTTTTCGCATTTTTACCACGCGAGTTACAATTGATAAACAAACTCCTAAACTTGATGACCAATCTATAAACAACGTACGTTTCTTCTAAACATCCATTGTATCAAGTCAGCATTATTAAATTCTTTTAACATATCCAATTTCATAAACATCATGACTTCATTATGCTGATGCATGATTCATATTATAAACTATTAACACTAACGTATCAATTCTTTGTTTACACAGCTGCATCATCTCATATTTATGCTGATGTATCTTATAATATAATATTTCATAAAATGCTGATCTTATCTTTTTATTCCCTTGATGAAAATTGCAACTATGCAATTTTGGGTTCTTTGTTTCCCATCTGTATAAATATCACTTGATCATCCAGATCCAAGTTAGTTATTAATCCATCATAGATCAAGTTGTTAGTTCTTATTCAATCGAGTTGTTACATATTATTCAATCGAGTTGTTATTAATCATCAGTCGTGTTACTAATTTATTAATCGATCATAAGTTATTATTCAAAACGTGTAGACTACTTGTTAATAAAGTGTCTTTAAATAAAAATAAAGTGTTTTTAATTAATAATACCAAGTGTGGTATTAATATATTTTTTGAAGTAATCGAAGTGTAGAAACATAACTGGCGCAGTCGCTATTCTAAGTTGGGAGGAACCTCTTAGAATATAAACGAACCTCATTGAATTGGAAAACAATTCAAACACTGTCGAAGAAAATTCGTTGTGTTTAACAAAAGTGATTAGTGAAAAAACTAACTAACTCCAATCATACGAAGAAAATTCGTATGATCTTAAAACAACTGGTTTGAAGTAAATAATTCATATAAGTAGATTGAAGAAAATTCAATTTAAAAACTGAATTCAAAAACACCAAACCATAATAACTCAACAAAACGATTATAATAAATAACAAATAATATAAAAAATTATAAAAATTTGTGATAAAATAAAATAAAAGTGTAAACTGAATCTACAATCATCAAAACGTATCCTGACAAATCGTATCATGTACACAAAACAGTAAGTCACATTCAAAATATATAAAATGGCAAACGAACAAAACCAACATCCAGCGAATCCTTTGGAGCTGTCTTTTGAGGAGCTTATTAAGGAAGCTCGACGTCTTCCAATTTATACTGGAAATAATTGTGAATACGATCTCAACACATGGATAGAGGAGGCAGATACTCTTCTCAGCCTAACCCAAGGAAACCAACAGACGTATATATGTAGACTTATTCTTCATAAACTTCAAGGTCCTGCGAGAGCTGCTGTACAAAAACTCACCGAACCCAATTGGGCTACTATTAAATCTCTTCTTATTTTTACTTTTGGAATAACTGATAGTTATAACAGTATTGTTGCTAGCATACATAAAGTAAATAGTCATAATAAAAATATTGATGACATATATAATTCATTAAATAACCTTTTGAATAAATTAAATACTAAATACATTCAGGATTCTCAAAAACATTTACATACTGAATTTTCCCCTATTAGAAATGAAAATCTTGTTCTTAATAAATTTAAATCTACATTGCCTGAATATAAATCATATCTTTTGGAAATGAAAAATTGCAACACATTAAGTGAAGCTTACAAAATATTAACAGAAATAAAACAAACATATGATGATCGAGAACATTTTACCATTAAACATAATAACGCATACCAACATAATAAAAATAATTATGTACCAAAAAATACTGAACAAAAATTTCAAAATTAAAAATATAATAATAATTCTAATCAATATAACAATAACAACAATCGATACAACAATTATCCTAATAATAATTACAGTAATAAAAACTTCAGAAATTTTAACAATAACAGTTTCAAATAATAATAATAATCGCTATAATCAACAATATAAAAATAATCGTCCAGAACCAATGCAAATTGAAAATTCAGATCGGTTTAGACAACGATTTAATAACCAAAACCAAAAACCAGAAGCAATGGATATAACTTTTCATCAAATCGCCTCCGAAGAAGTCCTTTGCCAATAGTAAATCTAACAATCAATAATAAAACTATTCCTGCCTTAATCGACACTGGTGCATCTGTCTCCAGCATTGATAAAAACTGTTTCCCTGAAATTCCTAAAATTATATTAAATAAACCAATAACAATTGAGGGACTAGGTAGAGAATACCAAATAACCGAAAAAAATAAAAACTAATATGCCTATTGAATTTGAGTTACCCGAAAATCATAAAATACTTTGGAATATAATGAACTTTCAAAATAAAAATTTCAAAGCTTTAATTGGACAAAACTTGTTGCATCCGCTAAATGCAAAACATAATCTAGGTGAAAGTAATATGGAAATAAACGAAAAACGTTTACTCTTTACATATGCCATTCCTGAAGAAATTATTCTTCAATACAAACTAGAACCATTAAGTGATGCCAAGGATAAAATCTTGAAGAGATTAAACCAAGAAGAAGTTTCCGCTTTAAGAAACATCATCAGAGAAAATGATGATTTGTTTTATAAAGAAGGAGACAACCTAACATGTACAACACAAACTAAGCATGAAATAATAACTACATCTAACAAACCATTATATTCAAAAATTTATCGATTTCCTCACATTCACGAAAACGAAGTTAATACGCAAATTAACGATATGCTGAAACAAGGCATAATTCAACCTTCAACATCCCCTTACAATGCTCCAATATGGGTTGTGCCGAAAAAAATGGACAACTCTGGTAAAACCAAATGGAGAATCGTAATCGATTATAGGAAACTCAATGAAGTAACCATTGATGATAAATTTCCTATTCCTAATATTGAAGGAATTTTCGACAAACTTGGAAAGTCACAGTATTTCACAACTTTGGATTTGGCGAAAGGCTTTCATCAAATTGAAGTCAGCGAACATGACCGAAATAAAACAGCCTTTTCAACTCCACAAGGACATTATGAGTTCATTCGTATGCCCTTTGGATTGAAAAATGCCCCATCAACATTCCAAAGAATGATGAACGAAGTACTTGTAGAACATATTAATAAAATATTTGTCGTAAATCTTGACGATATAGTAATTTTTGCAACTTCACTCCAAGAAATGGAGAATAATATTAAAAAAATTTTAAATACTTTGAGAAAATTTCAATTGAAAATACAAATTGACAAATGCAATTTCTTTTCAAAACAAACAGAATATCTTGGACATATTCTTTCAACCGAAGGTATTAAACCAAACCCGAATAAAATCGAAGTCATAAAAAATCTTAAAATACCAGACACCACGAAAAAAATAAAATCATTTTTAGGTATAACCGGATATTACAGAAAATTCATAAAAAAACTATGCAAAAATTGCCCTTCCATTAACTGACAACCTGAAAAAAGATAGAAAAATTAATACGGAAGATCCTAAATACAATGCAGCTTTTGAAAAATTAAAAAATATCATAATTAATTACCCAATACTTCACTACCCTGATTTTAAACAAAAATTCGTTCTTACAACCGACGCATCTGATAAAGCCATAGGCGCAGTTTTAACCCAAAATGGACATCCTATTTCTTTTGCAAGTCGAACGCTTAATGAACATGAGCGAAATTACTCAACTATTGAAAAGGAACTTTTATCAATAGTTTGGGCAACAAAATATTTCAGACCATACTTATTCGGAGTAAAATTTGACATAAAAACAGACCATAGACCTTTAGTTTGGCTTAATAATCTAAATGAACCTAATAGTAAACTTCAACGATGGAAGATACAACTGAATGAATACAACTTTAACATAGAATACGTTAAAGGTAAAGACAATAAAGCCGCAGATTTCCTAAGTCGCATAGATGCAGACAATTATCAAATAAATGCATTAACCACAAATATGGAATATGAAAACATAAGTGAAAATGCAACAATTCATTCGGGAGAAGAAGATCAGAAAGATCTTATACCTATTAAAGAAGGTATCGTAAATATTTACAAAACTCAAATAATAATTGTCAGAAAAAACAAAAGGAAATTAAAATATTAAACAAAAAAAGAAAAATATACATCGACGAAACTGACTTTAATAGTGAAAACATAATCATTGACATACTAAGGAGATACATTCCAGAAAAGGGAATTGTAGGTATATTTTGCGAACTAAATGATACTAAATGGAACAAAGTTCAATTAATCATTGTCAGCCTGTATTCGAATAATAATAATTTACGTTTCATAAAATGTAGCAATCATGCCTTTGATCTATTAAGTGAAGAAAGATGTTTTGAAAAATAAACGAAATACATACAAAAAGTAATCACCGTGGTATGCTTGAAAACTACGATGAAATCAAAAATCAATATTACTACAATGAATTAATAAAATTAATAAATAAATTCTTAAATAATTGTGACATCTGTAACCGAGCTAAATATGACAGAAATCCTGTAAGACCTGAATTCAAACTTTCCTAAACACCCAACGATATTAATAAAATCATACATATTGATATATTCCTTATTGGCAAAAAACAATTCTTCACAGCTATCGATAAGTTTTCTAAACACCTTTACACTAAGGAAACACTAGATCGAAATGCTATTACATTCATTAGCCTTTTGAGAGAAAGAAACGCAATTCTAGGTAAACCTTACAAAATAATCGCCGACAATGAATTCAATATGATTAACGTGAAAGATTACTTGAAAAAAGAAAATATCGAACCACATTTCACCTCACCAAAAGGTCATACAGGAAATGCAGACATGAATAGTTGTCATAGATCTTTACTTGAACAAATAAGAATATTAACATTAACCGAACCAGAATTAAATATCGAAGAAAAAGTACTTAAAGCAACCGAATATTATAATAACACAATTCATTCTGTAACTCAATGTAAACCTTTAGAAATACAACAAGGTATTAAAAATAAATTTGACATATTTAAACATCTACATAACACAAAACAAAAATGGATAGACTATCATAATAAAAAACGCGAACTACCACAACAAATTACACAAAAAGATGTATACATAAAAAACTATAAACATGAACGACACAAAGAGCAACCTAAATATCGCAAAGTCGAAATAACCAAAAATAAAAACGATATAATATTTAATAAACCCAAAAATAAAATTCATCAATCAAGAATAAAACGAATAAAGTAATTTACAACACCTGAACAAATAATACCGTACATTACAAATGAAGAAACAGCTAAAATTCAACAAATTCTTGCAGGACAATCAAACGAAGTCCTTATCTCAAAATTTAATTTAAATATCACACGAAGTGACATCCGTACATTAAATGGAAACTCTTGGATAAATCATCAAATAATAAACGTTTACTTTAACTTAATTTCAGAACATAGTAAACTTCAATTAAATTCACCAAAAGTGTAGTGTATGAACACTTTCTTTACCCAATGTCTCGAACAAACCGGATATAATTCAGTCAGTCGTTGGACAAGGAAAATAGACATATTTTCATTCGACTACATACTTATACCAATACATGTAAATAAATCACATTGGACCCTTGGAATAATAAACTTTCGCGATAAAACAATACAATACTACGATTCATTACACCAACCTAACAATCATATATTAAATATACCTCTTGAATATTTGAAAAAAGAATCATTGGACAAATTAAATCAACCATTAAATATCCCCTTTACTACAGAAAATATCAAAACAAATCCCCTACAAGAAAATAGTTTTGATTGCGGAATCTTTACTTGTATAACTGCTAAATATCTATCAACAAATAAAAATTTAAATTTCACACAAACCGATATTCCCAATTTTAGACAAAACATGATAATCGAAATAACGAATGGAAAACTATAGGACTAATTAACTTCATATTAAAATTACAGACAATGTCATCCATAATTCAAATACTTATACCCCTTATCCTGTTAACAACTATACAAACAACACAATCCAAAATAACCTTAATAAAATAATACAAAACATTAATCAAACTAATAACATGTTTGGTGATAACATTAGTAATACTACTAATCAAATAAATAAAATTATGGGCCTCTAAGGTTTTAAACGTGATTTGGTAATTATTTCAAATTTATTAATAAAAATTTACATATAACAAAAATATCTGAATAACGATTTCCGCGGGCGGCGATGTTGTTGGGACGAGAGTCCGAAAGTGACTGTGTCTTGGGCACAAGGTACCAGTCCTTTATCCGCACTTCCAAAGTGCTGATGCAGCGCCTGAGTACCCGGTCTCGAGCAGCATATCGTTCCCGCGATTACGATAGCCATGCGTATTGGGTTACGTGCACGGCTATCGCAGCGGAAGATATGCTACGTTTGGCTGCAATTCTGCTTATCATGCACATGTGCGCTCCGTCTGGATGAAGCAGCATATCGTTCCCGCGATAACGATAGCCATGCGTATTGGGTTACGTGCATGGCTATCGCGGCGGAAGATATGCCACGTTCGCACAAGTTCCAGACGCTACTATCAGCGACTGGTGGCCGGCGACAATGTGTAGCAGAGTGTTACCGCCACAGTACTCCCCCCGCAGTGGCTTCACCACGATGTTAAGGCTGAAAGCGTACGGGTGGTCGAACTCTGCGTCCTGTGCGGGTGGTTGTTCGTGTTGCCTTGGAATCGCTGCTGTGAGTCCTCGATGGAGCAACGACTTCCGGCGTGCGGAACGCGGGTTTCAGCCTGTCGATGGAAATGGTGCTAGGGCGTCCGTTAATGTCCACCTTGAAGAACTTGGCCTTCCTCTTCAGAACAGGAAACGGACCATCGTAAGGCGGCGTCAGCGATGGTTTCACCTTATCGTTTCGTACAAAGACATGGGTGCTGGTACCTAAGTCCTTGTGTACGAAAGTTGATGTGGTTGTATGATGCGCTGTGTCTCGAGGTCGCAATTTTGCCATGCGTGACCTGAGATCGCGCAGGAAGTCGGTGTCGTTGGTGCCTGGCTGCGATGAGGCAAAAAACTCTCCAGTGAGCCGCAAGGTGGTTCCGTATATCATGTCGGCGGGCGTGGATTTGATGTCTTCCTTCAGTGCGGTGCATAGGCCTAGCAGCACGAGAGGAAGTTCTTTTGTCCACTCCAGCGTTTCATGTCAACGAATGGCGGCTTTGACTGTTCGGTGCCATCACTCGATGATTCCGTTGGCGGCAGGATGGTATGGGGTTGTCCTCAGGTGGTTAATCCCCAGAACTCGAAATAGCTCAGCGAAGATCTGGCTCTCGAACTGGCGTCCCAGATCGGTAGTGATCCTTGCTGGCACTCCAAAGCGGCTAATCCATGTATTGACAAGCGCTTCGGCGACCGATGTTGCGGTGATGTTCTGGAGCGGGACTGCTTCGGGCCAACGGGTGAAGCGGTCGATGATGGTCAGGCAGTATCGGTAACCCTCACTTGGCGATAATGGGCCAATGAGGTCCACGTTGATATGCTCAAACCTGGCATCTGGAAGAGCATAGCGTTGAAGGGTTGATTTGGTGTGTCGTCCGACCTTGTTTCGTTGGCAGGCCATGCAACTTCTGACAAAGTTGTTGATGTCCACGTTCATGGCTGGCCAGAAGTAACGGTCGGTGATGAGTCTCCTCGTCGCGCGGATGCCTGGATGTGATAGGCCATGCAGCATGCTCATAATCGTGGACCTGAACTGTTGCGGTGCGTATGGTCGGATCTTGTTGTTCGTGACGACGCAGTGTAACTGTGTGTTACAGTAGGCCAACTCTTGCTTCTTCCATTCCAGCTTCTGCGTTGGTTGTTCAATTAAGGTTTGGAGCTCGAGATCGTCTTGTTGAGCTGAAGCGAGAGAAAAGAAGTCTAGTGTGTTGACTGTACTTACTCGAGACAAGTAATCCGCGATGATGTTATCCCTGCCTGGGATATGGCGGATGTCAACCGTGAACTGCGATATAAAGTCCAGTTGACGTTGTTGTCTCGGCGACGCTTTCTCCGGCCGCTGGTGGAATGCAAACTGGAGTGGCTTATGGTCCGAGAACACTGTGAACACTCTGCCTTCAAGCATGTAGCGGAAGTGTTTAATGGCTTCGTGGATTGCCAACAGCTCTCGGTCGTACGTGCTGTAACGTCGCTGGGTGTCAGTAAGCCTGCGCGAAAAGAATCCGAGGGGTGATGTTCCGGTTTTCGTGGTCTGGTTCAGGACGGCTCCGAGTCCATCGTCTGAGGCGTCCACAGATAGGGACCACGTTGCTGATGGATCAGGATGTGCAAGCGCTGATGCCTTGCTCAGGTTTGCTTTGCACTGCTCGAAAGCTGTCGTTGCTTCGTCTGTCCATGTCAGCATCGTCTTGTCTCGCTTTTTGTTCCCTGCTATGACACGTTGCAGTGGGCGTTGGCTTTGCGCAGCGTGAGGCAGGAATCGTCTGTAGAAATTGAGCATGCCTAGAAAGGATTTCAGTTGTAGCGCAGTTTTGGGTCTCGTGATTGCGGATATGCCTTCTATCTTCTCAGGTAAAGGTTTCAATCCGGTTGACGAGATCGTGTGACCCAAAAAGCGAACTTCCGTCTGTCCAATTTGGCATTTGTCGATGTTGATTGTCAGCTCATATTTCCTCAGACGATCGAAAACTTCTGCGAGGTGATGTTGATGCGCCTGGTGGTCTGGCGAGTACACTAGGATATCGTCTAGGTACACAAATACGTGGTTGAGCCCACGTAGAACCTCGTGCATGAAGCGCTGAAATGTCTGACCTGCGTTGCATAGTCCAAACGTCATGACGACAAACTCGAACAATCCGAATGGCGTGATGATTGCTGTCTTCGGAATGTCGCTTGGCTCGACTGGTATTTGGTGAAATGCCTTCTGTAAGTCGATCACAGTGAAGACTTTCATGTCGTGCAACGCAGTGGTGCAGTCCTGCAGGAACCCGATCGGGTAACGATCTGGAACGGTGCAGGCGTTGAGTGCGTGATAGTCTCCGCACGGGCGCCAATCGCCATTGGCTTTTCGGACCATGTGTAGGGGACTGCTCCATGAGCTTTTGGAGGGTCGGCAGATCACCTGCTGCAACATGTTGTCAAATTCAGCTTTCGCGGCTGCAAGTTTGTCGGGTGGCAAGCGGCGTGCCTTAGCGCTGACTGGAGGGCCTCTCGTCACAATGTGATGCGTCGTCGTGCAATCAATGTTGCGGCGTGCCGTGGTCACTGTGATGTCGTGGTACTCAGCCAGAAGGGTGGTGTATTCTGTGCCACTGTGCGATGATGTCGAAGAAACCGCTGGTGGTTGGTCCTTTGAAAGGACTTTCACCTCCGTAGAAGTCGCAGTTCGTCGTTCGATGAGTTTCCGTCCTTTAATGTCGACGAGCAGTCCGTAATGCTCGAGTAGATCAGCTCCGAGAATCGGGGAACTGACGTCTGCGATGACAAAGGTCCACGTCACAGGCTTCGGTAGCCCTAGATTCAGCGTTAGCTTCCGCCTTCCGAAGGTACGAATAACGGAACCGTTGGCTGCTAATAGTCGCGTGCCAGGATCCGGGTTGCTTCGCTCTCGAATGGTCGGCGGAATAACGGAGACGTCTGCGCCGGTATCGATGAGTAGCGCACCTATACCCTTGTTGTCTCTGATGTAGAGACGGTGCACGGTGCATGTGCCGGCAGACTAGCGTGGAGAGGACGAATTTAGTTTTTTTTTGTCTGCTAAGGCTGCAGGGTGGTCTGCAGTTCTTAGCAGTGGGTTCGTAGTGGGTGTGATACCAGCACATATCTGTCGTCTGCTGCGGTGTTTTCGGACGTGTCGGCGATTTTGGTGGCGTTCGTACCGTTTGCTGACTCGTATGGCAGAAACAGGAACAACCGATATCAGTGCGGCGGTTGCGCTGAAGATCGTCAATTTTGTGCCCCAACTTACGGATTTCCTCCGCAAGCTTACTGAGCTCGGATGAAATTCCCAACGTTGGTGGAATGGCTCCCGGCAGGTCGTGGTGCGAGAGTGACTGGATCGAGTATGGTCTAGATCCTTTGGTCACTTCGTGCACTCGGTCAGTGATGGAGGCTAAGTTGGATAGCGATGCGTCGTTCGCCGAGAGGATGCTACGGAGCGTTACGTCCAGGCGGTTCAGCCACATCTGTTTAAGGGTGTCGTCGGTGATGCTGTTGGCCGCTAGTGACCGCATCTGGTTCAGCAGCTGAGATGGCCGTTGATCGCCGAGCTCTACTTCAGAAAGCAGCTTCTGGATGCGCTGCTGGGCGGATTCCTGGAAGGCAGTGACAATCTCGCGTTTGAGATTCTCGTACTTGCCCTCCGCAGGTGGTTTGGAGACGGCGTTCCTAACCTGCTTTACCACCCTGATGTCCAGGCTGGCAACGATCAGCTGAAAACGCGTCGTGTCCCCCGTTATGCGGCTCGCACCAAAATACGCTTGGACTTGGTCGAACCACAACTCGACGTCTTCCTTCCAGAATGGAGGAACCCGAAAGGCGACACGGCTCACTTCTCCCGCGGCGGGAAACTCTGCGTCGTGAGCGGTGGCCGGGATATCGTCCTTTGGCGGGTCGTTCGTTGCCATATTGTTCGCGGGCTAGTCACTCACACTGAGGTGTTGCTCGCGGCTTGGGAACGTCTTTTTACGCCGCGGACGTGATCCCTGTACAATATGTACACGAGGGACGCGGTGTTCACAAGTAGGACGCACAATAACGTGTACTCGAGTCGCTCACTTTGAACGTCGAGGCGCGAGTTCACGACAAGGGTGTTTGTAACCTCGCCGGTTACCTCTTTCGTCGGCTGGTTTCCCATTCACGGCAAACGTGGGAATTCGGTACGTAATCCGGGGTTTGCGTCGTAGTCCGTTCACGGTGAACGTGGACCTGGTTTACGGCGGAATTCATTGCTAAGTCAAAAACCGAATCAAGAGAGGCAGGATCACCAATTATGGGCCTCTAAGTTTCTAAACGTGATTTGGTAATTATTGTAAATTTATTAATAACAATTTACATATAACAAAAATATCTGAATAACGATTTCCGCAGGCGGTGATGTTGTTGGGACGAGAGTCCGAAAGTGACTGTGTCTTGGGCACAAGGTACCAGTCCTTTATCCGCACTTCCAAAGTGCTGATGCAGCGCCTGAGTACCCGGTCTCGAGCAGCATATCGTTCCCGCGATTACGATAGCCATGCGTATTGGGTTACGTGCAGCGTTGCCAACTCTTTTTGGTCGTTGATGTCTAAAATCTTGGCCGAAAATGGCTAAAAATGGCTAAAAGTTCTCAAAAGTGGCTAAAATTAATGGCTAACGTATATTTGCGTCATTTATAAGAGAATATAACGTTTTGTATGGAAATTGCCTAGCAGATGATCTGCAAAACCAATTGTAAGCTTCAGAAATCAAAAACTCAAGATTCGTAGGTAAGAACTCTTTTGCAGCTGAAGATGTAGCCAATTGCACGGAGTGACAAACACATCTTATCAACAAAAGATTTGGGTTTAGCTGCTTGAGCTTTTTGAAAACCCCGTTATTAATTCCCACCATTACACTAGCATTATCGGTTCCCAAGCCAACCATATTTTGAATATTTAAATCATAGTTTTTTAAACATCCAGCTATAGCTGCTACTATACCTTCAGCGGTCGCATTTTCCAGTATTTCTAATGATAAATACGTTGAGACTATTGATTTGGTTTCGTTTGAAAAATAAATAATTGAAATACCAAGAAATTTTAGAACCGAAATATCTGTAGACTCATCGATTAACAAGCTAAAAGGCGAATTGCCAATACTGTGCCTAAGTCGTTTCTTAAAAAATGGAAAAAAAATATTTTTTATTATAGAGCTGCACTTTGTTCTATGCAACTGAATTTGCGATGCGTGAGGCGAATTTTTAAATATTGATTTGCAGAGTGTGCTTAAATGGTCAACATTTCTAATAGCAGAGTGATTTAATATAAATAACGTTAAACCTGCTTCAGAATTTTTCTTAAGAAGTGCCGTATTTTCATGGTCACTGGGTTGAAAACATTCTGTTATTCTTCTGTTTGTTGAGCACGGCTCTGTATTTTGTTTGTGCTTACTTACATGCCAATAGGTTTTTCAGGTCGTAGTACTTTGCTTTTAAGATGCACTTGCAAAATCGACAATATGCTTTTCCTTCTTTTTCAATGAGCCAATCTTGTAGACTTGGATCTCTTTTCCACTCGGGACGAAAGTTTTGTACATAATTCTTAGTATCAGCCTTCTTTGTACTTTCCTTTGGCATATCTAATCGAAAATTCATAAAGATAGACAAAAATATCACAAAATAACGGAAAAATCTTACTATCACGCGAAAAATATCACACCAAACTTCCAATGTCCTAATATAACACCAAACTTCAAATTTCAACAGAAAATTACTTCTTCTTATTTCAAATTTGGCAGAACAAAAATAAATGTATAAACTTCAGTATATATTGAGTGGAACAAACACAAAGTTTTCCGCACGGGTTTTGTCTAACAATAAGTAGTGATGAAACTAATGTCAGTTAATAAATTGAAAACGCGAACTTCGGTTAAAAAATAAGTCCAGGGCTGAGCCCGATGTTTAATACTCTACAGATTACAATCGACTCACTGAACTTATCTTAATAAATTCTTAGACTAGGAAAATATCGATGTGCCAGCGAAAATTAGTTTACTCATAACTTGTGGAATCGGGTTGATTCCCTTGTGTAAATAACGCAGCCATGGAGTCAGCATAATTTGGTAGCGCATGCTAACTTATAATTTCCAATCACAAAATTCCTAGAAAATTCAAATTCTTCATAGGGCAGTAGTGGGGCACATACGTTAATAGTTCGAATGTAGAGTGGCTCAAAGCAAGACTCGGACACTTGCATTTTAATCATTTGCACAAGGAGTATCAGTACAAAATGCAAAATATGTACAAGATTTTTGTATTGTTACTAAGCTAAATTCATGCTTATTCAAATACATAAGGAACAAAATCGAGTTATTATTTGTTCATTTTGAAAATAAGTACTGTAATGTCTATTCCGTTTGTTTAAATACACATGGTTTTCATTGGTAAGTCCCACTTGTTCTCTATTTTTATCGGCTTATGGCATTGATGTGAACCCCATACAAAACAAATTGGGAACTTGGCAATGATGTGTCTAGTTCAGTTTATTTTTCCATGCGATTCACCCACATGACATACAACCAATAACCGGTCCTAACTATTTCCTTGTTTCTAAATTAATTGTGTACATCAGAATTATTTCATCAACGGAAAATATGAGATTTAATTTTGGAAGTTTCATGTCGGCAAAATAGAACTATGAAATTTATCGAATGGCTAAAAAAAAGGCTAATGGCTAAAAGTAATATTTAATGGCTAAATCTAGCCATAAAATGGCTTAGTTGGCAACACTGGTTACGTGCACGGCTATCGCAGCGGAAGATATGCTACGTTTGGCTGCAATTCTGCTTATCATGCACATGTGCGCTCCGTCTGGATGAAGCAGCATATCGTTCCCGCGATAACGATAGCCATGCGTATTGGGTTACGTGCATGGCTATCGCGGCGGAAGATATGCCACGTTCGCACAAGTTCCAGACGCTACTATCAGCGACTGGTGACCGGCGACAATGTGTAGCAGAGTGTTACCGCCACAAAATCATTGCAAAAATACAACTCAATCATAACTTAGATCTGATAAAAGATGAGTTAGAAAAAATAATCGATAATATAAATTCTGCTAAAACTGGAATAATGACCAGATCCCTTTTAACTTACGATGAAATAGATTTTTATAGCTTATCCTTCGACGAACTTAGAGAAATTACAATAAATGTTTTAACAAAAAATGGAATAATTATATTTGTGATCAATATTCCAATACTAACCCAACCTTTATTATCATATCATGTCAGACAAATACCAAATGTAAAATCAGAAACTTTAGATATAAAAATTAAAAATGTTGTATTATATAATGGAAACTATTATGAAACTGAAAAATATTTAAATTTACTAAAAAATCAATTACCATGTACAACCAAAAATTGTGTAATTCAAATAGAAAATAAAACTAAAACCGAAGAAATTGAAAAAGGATTATTATTGTTAACAAATATAAATAATAAAATAAATCAAAATTGTGACGAAAAACCCTATAAATTAAGTGGAACATATATTATTAGATTTAGTAACTGTAAAATTGAAATTAATGGAAAATTATTTACTAACGAAATAAAAGAATTTCAACAAGTATTAACATTGGAAACAATAAAAATTATTTACAATTATAATTATCAATTAAAAATAGAAAATGTACAATTGGATAATATAAACGATTTAAAACGAATTGATGAAATAGAATTCAAACATAAACAAAATTCAATCTTATCAGGTTCATTCATAACATTATTAATATCAACAATAATTGTATTATCTTTAATATATTGTTATTTTAAATATTGTAAAAACCGAAAAATTATTCATATCAATGTAAGCAAACCTGATGAAAGTATTGAATTACCCATAATAAAAATTGTTGAGGACAACAAAGATCTTAAGGAGGGAGGAGTTACAATTGATAAACAAACTCCTAAACTTGATGACCAATCTATAAACAACGTACGTTTCTTCTAAACATCCATTGTATCAAGTCAGCATTATTAAATTCTTTTAACATATCCAATTTCATAAACATCATGACTTCATTATGCTGATGCATGATTCATATTATAAACTATTAACACTAACGTATCAATTCTTTGTTTACACAGCTGCATCATCTCATATTTATGCTGATGTATCTTATAATATAATATTTCATAAAATGCTGATCTTATCTTTTTATTCCCTTGATGAAAATTGCAACTATGCAATTTTGGGTTCTTTGTTTCCCATCTGTATAAATACCACTTGATCATCCAGATCAAAGTTAGTTATTAATCCATCATAGATCAAGTTGGTAGTTCTTATTTAATCGAGTTGTTACATATTATTCAATCGAGTTGTTATTAATCATCAGTCGTGTTAGTAAGTTATTAATCGATCATAAGTTATTATTCAAAACGTGTAGACTACTTGTTAATAAAGTGTCTTTAAATAAAAATAAAGTGTTTTTAATTAATAATACCAAGTGTGGTATTAATATATTTTTTGAAGTAATCGAAGTGTAGAAACATAACTCGCGCATAAAAAAAACGTTTAGAGAAAATCGTGTTTAAAGCTTTTGCAACCGAATTTTTGCTGTATATCAAGAAAATTTTAACTTACGAGTAATCTGCGTATATATAATGTGTTATATATTGAAATTTGTTTTGTGACATATTTGTACCTAGAAACTATCTCATGCATATGGTACCATTATTTTCGAGCAGATGTTCGAGCGCTTCAAGGTCGCTTAAGCTACACAAATTTTCGAAATACCGAGAAGAGCCAAAAGTGCTACAGAATCAAAACGAAGAAAGATATCGATGTGAAATTTTAAACAGTTATTCTTGAGATACTTTTCATTCAAAATATGCATTTTATGTCATTTTTTTCTACGATGATAGCTCTCAAAGAAAAAATTGTATTGACTTTGTTAAGTTGCCAATCGAAGCGTATTTGCATTCTCACGAGCTGATTAGATTTTGGCAAACTTTGGTTGAGTATTTTTTTTAGGTTAACCACTCCAATTTTTAGTGAAAGCATTATTAAAAGCTTTTTCATCATTACAAAACAAATTATAATTAAACTGAAAACTATCAAAGTTCGGTATAAGTAGCTGATATGAATAATATTACATTATTTGCTTACTTTTTATTACTTTATTTTACTACTCTATTGACTTAAGTGTGATATCCATCGATGCTTACTATCTCTAGAATTTATTTGAAAATTCAATCAATTCACTGCTGATATTTTTTAATTTAATAAAAGATACTCCAAAAAATCAAATAATTTTTTAAACACAATTTGTTCTACCTAATCTGGCAATCAATTCTTTTCGAAATCAAATTCTTTAAGTTCTCTTCAAATAAAAAATCACAATTTTTTGTTCATACCAAAAATTATTCACATAGAAACAATAAACAATGAATAGTTATAGTGAATAATGTGAGGGTTCGTAAGATTTCAGTTACTTATTTGTCTACCTTACGTAAGATTTTCTATATTTTATATCACATCAGACATTAAAGATCAACTGAAAAACAAGAAATAATCATCTGCGTTTCTAAACTAAAATGGTGGAATAGTACAGATACTGTGGTAGTCAATACTTTTCATACTCAGATGCTTTAAAAGTTGTCATCAAATACAATGTTGTAGTTTTTAGTAGTTTAGTCGTAGTGATAGTAGTTTAGTTGTTTTTTATGTACATAATTAAACAACGACTTTTTATTGCACTTTAAATATGAACTAAAAACGAGAAACGATAATAAGTCTTTTCATTGTAAAATGATAAAATAACAAGCCGCGAGATGCGACCCTTGAGAAGTTATGGGGACTTCGCTACTATAAAAATGGTTAATTTGCCTGTTTTCAGAGATCATATGAAACCGTTAAATTGATCTGGAAAGTGAGTTTTAGACTTGTTTAGAAGTCGAAAATGTCAAAAAATTAATAAAACTTTTTTTGCAAAAACTAAAAAATTATATATTGAAAAAAATTTATGCATGCCATTTTTACAATAATTGTAATATAAATATGGCTAACTCTTTGGACACACGTTTTGTCGTTTTGCACCGCCCCTCCACACCACTCCCATGCTTATGAAACAGTAGAATTACAAAACTTACTAAGGCCCAAATTAACCACTTACATCTAATGAAGTAGAATTTTCCATAAAATCATCCCCGTGGTCCCCTCTCTTACATGGGCGGGTGAATCGTTTGCAAAACGATAAAATGTTTGTCCAAAGTGTTACCCTCGTTTATATTACATTTATGGTAAAAATAACATTCGTCAAGTGTTCTATAATTTTTTAAATATTTTTTACTTATTTTTATCTTGTGCAAAAAACATTCTATTTTATTTTCAATATTTCGGACTTTTGAACAAGTCTTAATCCGCCAGTGGTGACGCAAAATTATCTTACATAGTTGGTGACGTCGGTCTCAGAGACCGAAATTTTCGAGTGAAGATCAATCCTAAATAACACAATTTCTGTAAATGTCGCAAATTGAACTTAAAAAATACAAGGTTAAAGTTGTTATACTAACACTAACACAAAAAACTATGACATCACATCACGTTTATTAATAATAATAAAATTCCCCTGGAACACTAAAGAATTATGTTATTTTCATACACATATTTTTCTACGAAACCGGTCTCACAGCATATGCGTCACCATTCGCGGGTTAAAATCACCTCCCAGATCAATTTTACCCTTTTCCTATGATCTCTGGAAATAGGCAAAATTGCCATCTTTTAGTGGGGGAACCCCCATAACTTCTTATGGGGCCGTGACCGACGCGAATTTTTAAAGTCATAGTAGTAAGGGAATCCTCTCATGCGATCCTCTTACCCTCACGCCCTTCAGTGGATCATAGTCTTAATTTTTACCGTCGAAAATATTTAAAAAAATCAAAGAATTTTTTTGCAAATAAAATAAAAATTATGAAAAAGTTGGTGAATATCATTTTTACCATAAATGTAATATAAATGGGGCTTACACTTTGGACAGACGTTTGGTACTCTCCTCCATTCCCATGCTTATCAATGAAAAGTATGCTGTAGAGTTTCAAAACTTACCAGTAGTTAAATTAATCACATGAATACAGGTAAATGCATATCCATGTACCCTAGCATGAGTAACAGAGTAATCAAATTGAATGTGAATGGTTCGTGCGCGAAAGACAGATATGCACATAGAATTCGTAAATTCGTTAAATCGCGACTATCAGCAAGAAATGACATTGTGTATTTGACAATTCGCGAGCAGAATATCGCGTTTAATTAAAATTTAAAATTGGAGCAAATCATAGTGACAAGTTCGGAAGAATCACGCGTTCAAAATATGTGATCATTGGTGCTCCATTGAGCAACGAGTAATCATCGGAAAAATGTGTTATAGCTGTAACTACGAACAGTGCGAAAAAGTGACTGATGCTCGATGAAAAGGAAATATAGTTCCTTCCTCAGTGTTGTATTTATTCAGGAATATAGAGCAACGAAGAAGGGATTAAATTTTCTTGAATCTGCAGCACAGAATCAGTGAAAACTCTTTGCTAGTGAACGTGTGCAGGTATCATTAGCTGGGTGAAATTCATGAGAAAGACTTCCCGGTAACGTTAACTTTATATGGTTTTCGCATTCGTTACCGATTATCAGCTTTGAGTGACGGGTACAGCGTGCCAGAAACCGAAAATTTACAGTTCAGTGAGTGTTATTGAAGAGAGGAAGGTGTTCGAATTATGAAGAAATTGTCGTCTCAACATAAAACTTTGAGAAACTCAATAAAATGTACAATTAATGAATTCGCAGTTTAGTTGTTCTGCTAAAAGACCATAATTCTGTTTTCCAATATTCAAATACAAAATTTTTCAATAAAATTCACTGCTATTTAAAATCGCGATGCCGCATAGTTTCATTGTTCCTATTGATCGGGCAGCCCTAAATGCTTCGATCAGTTGCGTATTTGCATCGGGTACTTGCTACATTCGTTAATGTTACGCACACTTGCGTTAAGTCAGCTGATTTTGGTATGTACGCGTGCACTGTTAACTTATATAAAATGGCCGGCTCGTCTCTCTACATATGCACAACCTGGCCTGGAAAAAATTTGAATAGAATTTTCAACCTAATCTTTCGCGGGTGAGCTTTGAAACGAAAGCCGGAGCGCTCTCTCTGATGGAAGGGTAATTTATGCATGTTTTGTCTCAAGTCTATTTTGACAGCTCGGAGTGTCCGTGCTATATATTCTTTAAGCTATGCTTCAGGCTCTCGTGAGCAAGACAGCGTTTTTAACTGGCAGGATGTCCAAGCTACTTGCAGTTGATGTATTGGATTTGTTTCTTTGAACGCTTGGTTATCATCTGAAATTGCTTTAGCTTGTCTTTTCTCATTCAACACAGCCCATTTTGCAGTTCGCAGTTGAGTGCCCGTTCCACTGGCAATGTCTAAACTGCGTCACCTCAGGATTGGTATTGGTAAGCTTTTTGAAGCACATCATCTGATGATTACATATTTTATGTGACGCAATTCATCGATTTTTGCTTCAGTATCAGTTGATACCATAAAACTTGGCTGGATCTTATTTTCACACTGCGACTTCATTGCTGTCAATCGGTTTATGATTTGAATGTTAATGCTTGGTGCAATGGCCTATAGCCAACACTTCATCTGGTTTCTCGTGATCAATCAGTCCTTTGAGCTGGCTTTTTTTGGAAATTTTCACTTTTTTCAGTGAATGTGTCATGGAGGGCATTTACTTTGTCAAACACATCTTTGGCTCTTTCATAATCTTCAATATTGTTCACATTTATCACTGTCTCGGAATTATTCACTCTGTTGAGGTTACAATTCGGCCTCTCCATTGCTCTGTTTGGCGCATATTTTTGTTTGATCTGGCATTAAATCGCATTTCGCGAGATTCGGTAATCTTACACAATAGTTCTTTACTAATCTAAAACCTGACTAAACTCCGAAATCGAGAACGAAATAATACAAAATTGCCGTTCAAGCGAGCATCCTCTCGGGCACTGTGCTACTTCCGACAGGAAGAGCAGATGTCAGTGATTGGGCTCGCCTTACCATAATTTTGCGCTTCCGTATGCGCATGTGTTTCGCGCCAAGCACACCAGTACTAATCTCAGTTGGGGTCTGCTAAAACTTAAGAAAAAGAGAACATCCTCAAAGAAACTCAGAAAGTTTTTACGTTATATGTAGTGAAGTTTTAATATGATTTCAATGTTTTTTATAAAAAAATTACTACTCAAAATAAGAAATTGCAAAATAGACAATATTAAATATAATTGATTTTTAAAATATCAAAGAAATAAAAATTGTCAAAGAAAAGGAAACTTATAAAAGTGCATATAAGAATGTAATAATAATGACTAAACTGCTATGGTAAAGAAGTAAAAGAAATGAGATTCGGGGGGAAAAATACAACAAAATCACCAAAAAAAGGAGCATAAAATGATTTTAACATTTCTACTAACAACGATGTGGACCTACTGTAGTTTTATAGCCAAGAAAGACTGCTTTAGCTCGCTTAACCAAGACTTCATACATAAATAAATAACAAGCCGCGAGGTGCGACCCTTGGGGTCCACACGGTCAACTTCCCAGTAATATCTACATAAACATCAACAACATTAAGCACGATAATAATTTTGGAAATACTACTACTTTAAGTAATAACAATGAGAGGTATTCATAGCAGTAACAGGAATGAGTTAATATGAATCATATCGTCTACGGGAGGGTCCATTGATTACGTAAGGTTTTTGGTCGATTTGGACAGATTAATTATTCACGCGGATCAATCGGTGGGGGCCTTTTTGGTATTGAAAAATTTTGTATATGCAGTCAAAAATAGGTTCAATTGCATGTAAAAAGTAAAATGTTTTACAAATGATGATGGTTATTGAAATCTTACGATAACTAAAGAATGAATCTACTAGAAACTATAATTTTTATTCGATGAAAGCTTTTCAAAGCATATGATCTTGCAAAGTATTGACTACAATACATTTTACCATTCAAAACGTTGACACCGAAAATGCAAATTTGATTTAAATTTTGTTGGTTTTCAAAATTTAAGCAGTTTTTTTAATTAAAAGACTATAAAAACTAATAAAAATCTGCTCAAATTATGCAAATATTTTAAAACTTTGATTGAATTTACAACAATTTTGTTAGAATAAAAGATATAAAGTAATATCATCCGTATGAACCCTCTTTACATGGTAACTTTGAATGAGTTTTTCTTTTTATTTTAGTTTTTTTCATAATCATGTACGAAAATTTTGCTGGTTTCTCTTCAAAAACTGATAAGAATGTATAAATTTTATAAATTTGTATCACTGTGCTGTGCAAATCAAATTAAAAAATATTTTTTTAACTTCCCAGTATATGGGAAGTTCTTGTAATCGCCTCGAAAATCGAAATTGAAATTTGAGGTCTATAGAGTATATATAAAGTGTTTTTAGAAAGGGAGATGTATTTGTGTGTGTGTGTGTGTGTGTGTACGTACGTACGTACGTACGTACGTTCGTGGACACTTTTTTCTACGAGCATAACGCACGCAAACAAAGTTGTATTGACTTTGTTGAGGTGTCAATCGAAGCGTCTTTGCAATTTTAAGAGATGATTAGTTTTTGGGATACTTCGGTCGGGGGGGTTTGTTGTTTTGACCCTTTGAAGGTCATTTCTGTCATGCGTTATATCTCGCCTACCAAAAATACGATTTGCATCAGAGAGGTGTCAATCGACGCGTATCAACATTTGTGTGAATCTATCAAATTTTAAAAAAAATCGTTGTAGCCGTTTTTTAATTTAAGAAAAAAAAGTGCAAAAAATTAGGGTTTTTTTCATAAACAATAAATTTTTAACCTGATTTGCGTTAATAATTAGACAATGTTTAAAAGATTTATCTACTCCAAACAATGTTTGTAAAAACAACATCAAAACATTTTGTCATGATAAAGTAAAAAATTCAATTAAAAATAAAAAACTATTAAAAGTCATCATGATTTTCAAGGTCATTTTTATCATTCTCTATATCTCACGAACCAGATATAATATTTGCATCATTAAGGTGTCAGTTGACGTGTATTTATATCTTTGTGAAGTTTATACATTATAAAAACTCGTTTCAGCTTTTTTTTAATTTAATAGAAGAAAATGCAAAAAATTATAGTTTTTTTCATAAAAAATATTTTTTAACCTGATTTGCACCGCACAGTAATAAATGTTTATAAAATGTATACATTCTTATCAGGTTTTGAAGAGAAACCGGCAAAATTTTCTTCCTTGATTATAAAAAAAATAAATGAAAAATAAAAAATCATTCAAAGTTACCATTTAAAGAGGGTTCATACGAATGCTTTTACTTTATTTTTTTTATTCTAAAAAATTGTTGTAAATTCAATCAAAGTTTTAAAATATTTGAATAATTTGAGCAGATTTTACATAGTTTTTATAGTCTTTTATTTAAAAAAATGCTTAAATTATTAAAACCAACAAAAATTTTCAAGACCAAAAAGGCCCCCATCGATTGATCCGCGTGAATATTCAATCTGTCCTCATCGACCAAAAACCTTACGTAATCAATGGACCCTCCCGTAGACGATATGATTCTTATTAACTCATTCCTGTTACTGCTATGAATACATTGTTGTAATGTTGTTGATGTTTATGTAGATATTACTGGGAAGTTGACCGTGTGGACCTCAAGGGTCGCACCTCGCGGCTTGTTTATGAAAAAAAATTATTTTTCGCATTTTCTTCTATTAAATTAAAAAACGGCTGAAACGAATTTTTATAATGTTAAAAACTTCACAAAGATGTTAATACACGTCAACTGACAGCATAATGATGCAAATATTATATCTGGTTCGTGAGATATAGTGAATGATAAAAATGACCTTGAAAATCATGATGACTTTTAATGATTTTTTATTTTTAATTTAATTTTCTACGTTATCATGAGAAAAAGTTTTGTGTTTCTATAAGCATTGTTTGGAGTATATAAATTTTATAAACATTTTTTACTACGTTTCGCAAATCAGGTTGAAAATTTATTGTTTATCAAAAAACCTAATTTTTTTCTCCTTTTTTTTTCTTAAATTAAAAAAAAACGGCTCCAACGATTTTTTTCAAAATTCGACAGATTCACAAAAATGTTCATACGCGTCCATTGACACCTAAACGATCGTATGTTTGGTTCGCGAGATACAACGCATGACAGAAATGACCTTGAGATCATGATGACTGTTAACGATTTTTAACTTCCCAGTATATGGGAAGTTCTTGTAATCACCTCGAAAATCGAAATTGAAATTTTCAACATTTCTCTACGTTTTGAGGTCTATAGAGTATATATAAAGTGTTTTTAGAATGGGAGATGTATGTGTGTGTGCGTACGTACATACGTTCGTGAGCATAACTCACGTAAACAAAGTCGTATCGACTTCGTTGAGGTGTCCATCGAAGCGTATTTATAATCTTAAGAGCTGATTAGTTTTTGCGAAACTTCGGTCGGGGGGTTTGTTGCTTTGCCCCTTTGAAGGTTATTTCTGTCATGCGTTATATCATACGCTAACATACGCTTTGCATGATTGAGGTGCCAATCGACGCGTATTAACATTTCTGTGAATCTATCAAATTTTGAAAAAAATTGTTGGAGCCGTTTTTTAGTTTAAGAAAAAAGTGCAAAAAATTAGGTTTTTTCAATAAACAATAAAGTTTTAACCTGCTTTACTGAAGACAGTATTCAATTTTTATAAAATTTATATACTTCAAGCAATGCTTGAAAAAACGTCATCAAAATTTTTTCTCGTGATAACAAAAACATTAAATAAAAAATAAAAAATCATTAACAGTCATGATCTTCAAGGTCATTTCTTCCATTCACTATATCTCACAAACCAGATATAATATTTGCATCATTAGGAGGTCAATCGACGTGTATTAACATCTTTTTGATTATTTTAACATTATAAAAATCCGTTTCGGCGTTTTTTTTAATTTAATAGAAGAAAATGCGAAAACTTGGGGTTTTTTTCATAAAAAATATTTTTTTAACCTGATTTGCACAACACAGTAATAAATGTTTATAAAATTTATACATTCCTTTAAGTTTTTGAAGGGAAACCAGCAAAACTTTTTTCATGATTCTAAAAAAATTCAATTAAAATTAAAAAAATCATTCAAAGTTACCGTATGAAAATGGTTCTTCTGAATAATTCTACCTTATATCTTTTATTCTAAAGACTTTGTTGTAAAGTCAATCAAAGTTTTAAAATATTTGGATAATTTGAGCAGATTTTCAATAGTTTTTGCAGTCTTTTCATTAAAGTAAGCGGCTTAAATTTTTAAAACCATCAAAATTTCAATTGAATTTACATTTGTGGTAATCAATCATCATCACCTATCCACCAAAAGCCATGCGTAATCAATGGATGCTCCCGTAGATGATATGATTAATATTAACTCATTCACGTTACTGCTAAGAATACCTCTCATTATTATTATTTAAAGTAGTAGTATTTTCAAAATTATTATTGTGTTTAATATTTTTAATGTTTATCTAGATATTACTGGGATGTTGACCGTGTGGACCTCAAGGGTCACACTTCATGGCTTGTTAACTTCCCAGTATATGGGAAGTTCTTGTAATCGCCTCGAAAATCGAAATTGAAATTTTCAACATTTCTTTACGTTTTCAGGTCTATAGAGTATATATAAAGTGTTTTTAGAAAAGGAGATGTATGTGTGTGTGTGTGTGTGTGTGTGTGTGTGTGTGTGTACGTACGTACGTACGTACGTTCTGGGACACTTTTTTCTATGAGCATAACTCACGTAAACAAAGTCGTATTGACTTCGTTGAGGTGTCAATCGAAGCGTCTTTGCAATTTTAAGAGCTGATTAGTTTTTGGGATACTTCGGTCGGGGGGGTTTGTTGTTTTGACCCTTTGAAGGTCATTTCTGTCATGCGTTATATCTCGCCTACCAAAAATACGATTTGCATCAGAGAGGTGTCAATCGACGCGTATCAACATTTGTGTGAATCTATCAAATTTTAAAAAAAATCGTTGTAGCCGTTTTTTAATTTAAGAAAAAAAAGTGCAAAAAATTAGGGTTTTTTTCATAAACAATAAATTTTTAACCTGATTTGCGTAAATAATTAGACAATGTTTAAAAGATTTATATACTCCAAACAATGTTTGTAAAAACAACATCAAAACATTTTGTCATGATAAAGTAAAAAATTCAATTAAAAATAAAAAACTATTAAAAGTCATCATGATTTTCAAGGTCATTTTTATCATTCTCTATATCTCACGAACCAGATATAATATTTGCATCATTAAGGTGTCAGCTGACGTGTATTAATATCTTTGTGAAGTTTATACATTATAAAAACTCGTTTCAGCTTTTTTTTAATTTAATAGAAGAAAATGCAAAAAATTATAGTTTTTTTCATAAAAAATATTTTTTAACCTGATTTGCACCGCACAGTAATAAATGTTTATAAAATGTATACATTCTTATCAGGTTTTGAAGAGAAACCGGAAAAATTTTCTTCCTTGATTATAAAAAAAATAAATGAAAAATAAAAAATCATTCAAAGTTACCATTTAAAGAGGGTTCATACGAATGCTTTTACTTTATTTTTTTTTATTCTAAAAATTGTTGTAAATTCAATCAAAGTTTTAAAATATTTGCATAATTTGAGCAGATTTTACATAGTTTTTATAGTCTTTTATTTAAAAAAAATGCTTAAATTATTAAAACCAACAAAAATTTTCAAGACCAAAAAGGCCCCCATCGATTGATCCGCGTGAATATTCAATCTGTCCTCATCGACCAAAAACCTTACGTAATCAATGGACCCTCCCGTAGACGATATGATTCTTATTAACTCATTCCTGTTACTGCTATGAATACATTGTTGTAATGTTGTTGATGTTTATGTAGATATTACTGGGAAGTTGACCGTGTGGACCTCAAGGGTCGCACCTCGCGGCTTGTTTATGAAAAAAAATAATTTTTCGCATTTTCTTCTATTAAATTAAAAAACGGCTGAAACGAATTTTTATAATGTTAAAAACTTCACAAAGATGTTAATACACGTCAACTGACAGCATAATGATGCAAATATTATATCTGGTTCGTGAGATATAGTGAATGATAAAAATGACCTTGAAAATCATGATGACTTTTAATGATTTTTTATTTTTAATTTAATTTTCTACGTTATCATGAGAAAAAGTTTTGTGTTTCTATAAGCATTGTTTGGAGTATATAAATTTTATAAACATTTTTTACTACGTTTCGCAAATCAGGTTGAAAATTTATTGTTTATCAAAAAACCTAATTTTTTTCTCCTTTTTTTTTCTTAAATTAAAAAAAAACGGCTCCAACGATTTTTTTCAAAATTCGACAGATTCACAAAAATGTTCATACGCGTCCATTGACACCTAAACGATCGTATGTTTGGTTCGCGAGATACAACGCATGACAGAAATGACCTTGAGATCATGATGACTGTTAACGATTTTTAACTTCCCAGTATATGGGAAGTTCTTGTAATCACCTCGAAAATCGAAATTGAAATTTTCAACATTTCTCTACGTTTTGAGGTCTATAGAGTATATATAAAGTGTTTTTAGAATGGGAGATGTATGTGTGTGTGCGTACGTACATACGTTCGTGAGCATAACTCACGTAAACAAAGTCGTATCGACTTCGTTGAGGTGTCCATCGAAGCGTATTTATAATCTTAAGAGCTGATTAGTTTTTGCGAAACTTCGGTCGGGGGGTTTGTTGCTTTGCCCCTTTGAAGGTTATTTCTGTCATGCGTTATATCATACGCTAACATACGCTTTGCATGATTGAGGTGCCAATCGACGCGTATTAACATTTCTGTGAATCTATCAAATTTTGAAAAAAATTGTTGGAGCCGTTTTTTAGTTTAAGAAAAAAGTGCAAAAAATTAGGTTTTTTCAATAAACAATAAAGTTTTAACCTGCTTTACTGAAGACAGTATTCAATTTTTATAAAATTTATATACTTCAAGCAATGCTTGAAAAAACGTCATCAAAATTTTTTCTCGTGATAACAAAAACATTAAATAAAAAATAAAAAATCATTAACAGTCATGATCTTCAAGGTCATTTCTTCCATTCACTATATCTCACAAACCAGATATAATATTTGCATCATTAGGAGGTCAATCGACGTGTATTAACATCTTTTTGATTATTTTAACATTATAAAAATCCGTTTCGGCGTTTTTTTTAATTTAATAGAAGAAAATGCGAAAACTTGGGGTTTTTTTCATAAAAAATATTTTTTTAACCTGATTTGCACAACACAGTAATAAATGTTTATAAAACTTATACATTCCTTTAAGTTTTTGAAGGGAAACCAGCAAAACTTTTTTCATGATTCTAAAAAAATTCAATTAAAATTAAAAAAATCATTCAAAGTTACCGTATGAAAATGGTTCTTCTGAATAATTCTACCTTATATCTTTTATTCTAAAGACTTTGTTGTAAAGTCAATCAAAGTTTTAAAATATTTGGATAATTTGAGCAGATTTTCAATAGTTTTTGCAGTCTTTTCATTAAAGTAAGCGGCTTAAATTTTTAAAACCATCAAAATTTCAATTGAATTTACATTTGTGGTAATCAATCATCATCACCTATCCACCAAAAGCCATGCGTAATCAATGGATGCTCCCGTAGATGATATGATTAATATTAACTCATTCACGTTACTGCTAAGAATACCTCTCATTATTATTATTTAAAGTAGTAGTATTTTCAAAATTATTATTGTGTTTAATATTTTTAATGTTTATCTAGATATTACTGGGATGTTGACCGTGTGGACCTCAAGGGTCACACTTCATGGCTTGTTAACTTCCCAGTATATGGGAAGTTCTTGTAATCGCCTCGAAAATCGAAATTGAAATTTTCAACATTTCTTTACGTTTTCAGGTCTATAGAGTATATATAAAGTGTTTTTAGAAAAGGAGATGTATGTGTGTGTGTGTGTGTGTGTGTGTGTGTGTGTGTACGTACGTACGTACGTACGTTCTGGGACACTTTTTTCTATGAGCATAACTCACGTAAACAAAGTCGTATTGACTTCGTTGAGGTGTCAATCGAAGCGTCTTTGCAATTTTAAGAGCTGATTAGTTTTTGGGATACTTCGGTCGGGGGGGTTTGTTGTTTTGACCCTTTGAAGGTCATTTCTGTCATGCGTTATATCTCGCCTACCAAAAATACGATTTGCATCAGAGAGGTGTCAATCGACGCGTATCAACATTTGTGTGAATCTGTCAAATTTTAAAAAAAATCGTTGTAGCCGTTTTTTAATTTAAGAAAAAAAAGTGCAAAAAATTAGGGTTTTTTTCATAAACAATAAATTTTTAACCTGATTTGCGTAAATAATTAGACAATGTTTAAAAGATTTATATACTCCAAACAATGTTTGTAAAAACAACATCAAAACATTTTGTCATGATAAAGTAAAAAATTCAATTAAAAATAAAAAACTATTAAAAGTCATCATGATTTTCAAGGTCATTTTTATCATTCTCTATATCTCACGAACCAGATATAATATTTGCATCATTAAGGTGTCAGCTGACGTGTATTAATATCTTTGTGAAGTTTATACATTATAAAAACTCGTTTCAGCTTTTTTTTAATTTAATAGAAGAAAATGCAAAAAATTATAGTTTTTTTCATAAAAAATATTTTTTAACCTGATTTGCACCGCACAGTAATAAATGTTTATAAAATGTATACATTCTTATCAGGTTTTGAAGAGAAACCGGAAAAATTTTCTTCCTTGATTATAAAAAAAATAAATGAAAAATAAAAAATCATTCAAAGTTACCATTTAAAGAGGGTTCATACGAATGCTTTTACTTTATTTTTTTTTATTCTAAAAATTGTTGTAAATTCAATCAAAGTTTTAAAATATTTGCATAATTTGAGCAGATTTTACATAGTTTTTATAGTCTTTTATTTAAAAAAAATGCTTAAATTATTAAAACCAACAAAAATTTTCAAGACCAAAAAGGCCCCCATCGATTGATCCGCGTGAATATTCAATCTGTCCTCATCGACCAAAAACCTTACGTAATCAATGGACCCTCCCGTAGACGATATGATTCTTATTAACTCATTCCTGTTACTGCTATGAATACATTGTTGTAATGTTGTTGATGTTTATGTAGATATTACTGGGAAGTTGACCGTGTGGACCTCAAGGGTCGCACCTCGCGGCTTGTTTATTTTTCATGTGATTTTTTTTTGTAATCATGAGAAAAAATTTTTGATGACATTTTTAAAAGAATTGTTTGGAGTATATAAATTATATAAACATTGATTACTTGGACTGGAAAATAAGGTTAAAAATTTATTGTTTTTGAAAAAAAACCCAATTTTTTGCATTTTTTTTAAATTAAAAAACGGCTCTAAGAATTTTTTTTAGAAACTTAGTAAAATTACATAAATGTCAATACGCGTTGATTGACACATTGCTCAAGTAAATCGTACGTTGGGTTCGCGAGATATAACGCATGACAGACATGACCTTCAAACGGGCAAAACAGCAAACCCCCACGACTGAAGTTTCCCAAAAACTAATCAGCTCTTAAGATTGCAAAGACGCTTCGATATACACCTTAACAAAGTCGATACGACTTTGTTTACGTGAGTTATGCTCGTAGAAAAAAGTGTCCACGAACGTACGTACGTACACACAAACACACATACATCTCCCTTTCTAAAAACACTTTATATATACTCTATCGACCTCAAAACGTAAAGAAATGTTGAAAATTTCAATTTCGATTTTCGAGGCGATTACAAGAACTTCCCATATACTGGGAAGTTAACAAGCCTCGAGATGCGACCTTTGAGGTCCACACGGTCAACTTCCCAGTAATATCTTCATAAATATTAAAAATACTAAACACAATAATGATTATGAAAATAGTACTATTTTAAATAATAATAATTAGAACTACTCATAACAGTAATTGGAATGAGTTAATATTAATCGTATCATCGACGAGAGCGTCTATTGAATACGTAATGCTTCTGGTGGATGGGGAGTGGATTGGTTTGATTGAATATTTACGCGGATCAATCGTTGGGTGGTATGGGTAGGTTAAAAAGTCTTTTCTACGTTTTTTGTTATTTTCATATCGATGCTTGAGGGACAAAAGAACGATAGCAAAAATGAATGGAGTTTTTGTTATTACGCCCACTGAAGAGATTATGTCGCGTGGTGGCCATTTTGAATAGCTTTGTTCAAAATCGCCATGACTTCGGCATAATCCTTATAATCCTCATTTTACCTTATAATTCTTGACGCCGTTGAAAGGTACGTACCTAAAATTAAGAAGAAGGAAAAGTTATCTGAGCCCTGGCTAGACAACAATCTGCGCGCATTAAGGAATGAGAGAAACAAAGTCTATAAATTACTAAAGCTTAACAACAATGCTAGCGAGAATTTAAAAAATAGATACTTTGATTTGTCAGTAGATTACAAAATCAAATACCGCAAGGCCTATGAACGCTACGTGAATTTAACTGGTGAAAACATAATCAGAGACCCTAAGAAGTTCTTTGATTTTGTTAACCTCGAGAGGAAATCATCGGGCTATCCAGCGTCAATGACCAAAAATAATACCGTTTCTTCATCTCCGAAAGTTATCTGTGATCTTTTCGCTGACTATTTTCAAGAAGTTTTTCACCGCCAAAGATTTCGGTAGACACGGAGTCCTCTAAAGTTAATCCAATGGTACTGCTTATGGACATGTATCTCTCAAGGGAAGATGTTGCTCAAGCTATTAACAACCTTGACGTTAATAAGAGTCCTGGCCCAGATTTACTTTCTACATTTTTTGTGGTACAGTGTATGGACCAGCTTGTAGTACCTCTTCACTTTCTTTTTAATAAATCTTTGACAAATGGGAGTTTCCCAACTTATTGGAAATCTTCCCATATAATTCCTATCTTTGAAAGTGGTGACAAGCGTTCTGTCCTGAACTATAGAGGTATTGCCATTCTATCTATAATCCCTAAACTATTTGAACAAATCGTTTGCCATAAACTCTCAGCTATTATTGAGCCTCTTCTAAATGAACAACAACATGGTTTCCGCAAGGGCCGATCAACTACAACCAATCTCATGGTTTTAGTTTCTGATCTCCTATGTAAAATGGAAATGGGTTACCAAATTGACGCAATCTACACAGATTTTAGTAAAGTGTTTGACCGGGTTGATCACTCCATACTTATTTCCAAATTGCAGAAAATAGGAATCACCGCCTCTATGCTCAACTGGCTCAGTTCCTACTTAAGAGACAGAAGTCAATTAGTTAAATTTCAGGAATATTTGTCCAAGCCGATTCTCGTACACTCTGGTGTACCTCAAGGCAGTCACCTCGGCCCTCTTCTTTTTAATGTGTTTATATCAGATTTATCTGAAAAACTCTCGGACGTATCACATCTTCTTTACGCTGACGATCTGAAGATATATCACAACATTAAGTCTCAATCTGATACTGTTTTCCTCCAATCAAAACTAACTTCCCTCCAACAATGGTGTGATGTTAACAAACTACATCTAAACGTTGGGAAATGTTTTGTAATGACTTTTTCCCGTAAAACCACATTATTGAACAATGCATACGTTCTCAACAATACGGTATTGGATATGAAAGAAAACATTGTTGACCTTGGAGTTGTCCTAGACAAGAAACTATGCTTCAATTTGCACTACGATACTATTCTCTCCAAAGCTCATAAACAGCTTGGCTTTATTAAAAGACGAGCCAAAGAGTTTAAAAATCTGTGGGTAACTAAATCATTATTTACCTCACTGGTTCGCCCAATACTTGAATATGCCTGCAATGTATGGAACCCACATTTCGGAGTTCATGATAAGAGAATAGAATCCGTCCAAAAACAATTCTTGTTGTTTGCTCTGAGAGACCTTTATAGCCCTGATGACTATCAAATCTTGCCTCCTTATGAAGTTAGATTGGAGCTTCTGAATTTGTCTACTCTTAAAACCAGAAGAACAATGTTGTCCTCTTGCTTCGCATTTGACGTGATTAGGGGCCACATTAAAGTGGAGTATTTGACGAATAAAATAAAGCTTAATGTGCCTGTAAAAAGTACGCGTAATACACGTTTACTAACTGAATATCAGCATCTTACTAAGTATGCAGATAATGAACCAGTTAATAGGTGCTGTAAAATATTTAACACTTTGAGCAAACACTGCTCCCCTACCATCTCCAAGTTCAATTTTAAATCCAGCATTTCTAAAGCCCTTCCATTATCCATCCCTAAATTGTGACGTGCATACAACAGTATAAATTAACGTTGAATATAGCACGTATTTAAGGGTTAAGTATATTGTTGTTTTGTATATTTTATATATTTATATGTTGACTGTGATTGCCTTGCTTTGGCGAAATAAATAAATAAATAAATAAATAATCATTGAGTTTGTATTTTTTCACGAAATAACAACAATCAGGCCAATACTTATTTTTTATTTTCAGTTGGTCTTTATTGAATATTCAGTCAATATTCGGTTTAATTGCATGTAAAAGGTAGAAAGCTTTAAGATTAATGATGGAGGAAGTAATTGAAATCTTACAAACACTAAAGAACAAAACTACTAAAAACTGCAATTTTTTTTTGATGAGAGCTTTTTAAAGAATATGATTTTGCAAAGTATTGACTACAAAACACTTTAGTATTCAAAGCGTTCATTACCACAAATTATCATTCCTATGAACACTTTTTGCATGGTGAATTTTTTTTTTTTAATTTTTTTTTTGTAATCATGGAAAAGGTTTTGCTGGTTTCTCATCAAATACTAATATGATGCAAATACTATATTTAGTTCGCGAGATATAGCGAATGCCATGAATGACCTTGAAGGGCATGACGACTTAATGATTTTATATTTTTCATTTAATTTTTCATATTATATATTATATGCTGGTTGTTTGAAGAGCTATTTGGAGTATATAAATTTTATAAACATTGATTTTTGATTACTACGTTTTGCAAATCAGGCTAAAAATTTATTGTTTATGAAAAAAATCTTAATTTCTTGCACTTTTTTTAATAAATTGAAAAACGGCTGTAACAATTTGATAGAATTACACTAATGTTAATACGCGTCGATTGGCACGTTGATGATGAAAATCGTATGTTTGGTTAGCGAAATATAGCGCCTGACAGAAATGACCTTCATAGGGGCACCTCCAAGAGGTCAAAACAGAAAACTACCCCCCCCGACCGAACTTTCTCAAAAACTAATCAGCTCTTAACATTGCGAAGTCGCTTCGATTGACATCTTAACGAAATCGACACGACTTTGCTTACGTGAGTTATGCTCGTAGAAAAACTGTCCGCAAACGCACGTACGTACCTACATACACACACACATATATTTCTTTCTAAAAACAGTTAAAATATACTCTTAAGACCTCAAAACGTGGCGATATGTTGAAAATTTAAATTTCGATTTTCGAGGCGATTGCAAGAACTTTCCATATACTGGGTAAGTTAATGAAATAAATATTAGGTTCACTATGAACTTCAAAGCTTAGTCTTATTTCGGTCGAATAATTAAGACGACGATAGATTATTTAAATAGGCTAGGTGGAAAAGTATCAAAATTATTGATTCCATATGATTAGGGCCCTTGGGCGCTAAAGTTCATTCTAAAGAAATGTACCACCACCTTGCTCTTCAAACACAGCGAAAGCCAATTGCACTCGAGACGAGGTTTTAAACGTGATTATCTAATTTAAAAAAAAAATCTTTTTTAATCAGTGCAAGTCAATTTAATGATTTATACTATTGACACACTAAAGATGATAATGAGCTCAATCTGGCTCACAAAGAGCTGACGATAAGTAAGCAAAAGATATGTCATTAGAAGTTTATTTAAGTAAAAAACTTTCTATTGTAAGTGCTATCAATGGGCAAATCAAGTAAATTACGTTCAATTTTTCATTTCAGTTCGCCATATGTCAGCATATTTCGAACAATTTGAAGTTTATTACCATAGTGACGCTTTTAATAGGCTATATAAGGGTGTACTTGGTGTTTCCGGCACAGAAGTAAATCAATTTGCAGCATGTCTATAGTATAAGTCGTCTTCCATGATTATGTCGGATACTCTGCAAGCTATATTCCTAGTTGTTTCGACTGCTTGATTCGCGAACGTCTTTGAAATTTATTCTAACATTTCTTTCAATTAAACGTTTCCTAAAAATAATGCGTATTTATTCCAAATATATCTCAAAATTATTGATTACTGTACCACACACTAGGGAAAAGTTAAATTCAAAACAGATATTAAATTTATTTTATGCATGAATTAATTTTAGATTGTTGTGTTGTCATTCCTGAAGTCGTCTTTTTTTAAAATGCTTGAATAAAGTTATGTTTTATTATTTTAATGGTTTTCAAACTATCAACACTTTCTTGGCTATTATCAGAATGGTTCTGTTCAATTACTTTCAACAAAGCATCCTGAAATTGGGTTTTGACTGTGGAGGACGCAACTCTTCGTGTTCTTACATTTCCGCCGGCTTTTATTCGATTTACGAGTTGATTCTAACCGAATATCGCTTGTCAATTTGCTTTATACGTGCTTCGCTTGCAATCAGGTGTATTTTTTCGCAACCTGTTGAGTGCATTTCCCCTGGTGACAGTGATTTCAAAGTTTCTGCTATTCTGGTTATCCCATTGTTCACTGAATAATTATGGTTTGGGATAACGGCCTGCTCTCAGTGACAGTGATAGTGACAGTGATTATTTGGCTCGGATCTAGCCTATTCATTTTACTTTTTTTAAAGCCTATAAGTAGGCAATTTTTATAGTTGTGTAACCCCTATAAACTTAACCCTTAGTCACCATGGTCCTGGATTCGCCACCTTATGGTGCTACATGTGCTGTATGCAAGATGCCTGAATCGTCTCGATCGCGGTTCATAAGCTGTGATGGCTACTGTGGGAATTCCTTTCACGCTAGGTGCATAAGTGTGAATCCAAATTTTATTGATACTCAGCTTAAACACCCAAAAAACATTTTATACCGTTGCGATGCCTGTATAAGCACGCCGCTATGTGACGTTATGAGGATATTAAGCCTTCACTCCGCATCACTGGCTGCTCTGAACCAAAAATTTGACTCTCTTTCGGCGGTTACCGCAGCACCTGTAATTCCGCCGTCAACACCTTCAGCGCTTGTAATGCCAACGTCAGCTCCAACGTATAATCGAAGTGCGCCCAGTGGCTCAATAGTGATGCCTCCACCTAACTTATCAGAGTTGCCGAGTGTTCCCGTTGCTACTTTTGGAAGTGATCCACTCAAAGTTTCAAAGCCTAGTCGCGGAGCTGTACCTAAGGTCCCTATGATCAGTGCGCCTGTTGTTTGTGATCCTCCTTCTTCAGCGATTGCCAAACCTGACGAACTTGCGATCGCTTCCTCGAGGAAGGATCCGACTACTGTTGTTGGTAGTCCTGTGCATGCTCCCACGAGTGTTTCGATTGCTGCCAATGATGCTGATGGTTCGGTCCCCATTCTTACGGTTGCATCACCTCCGTTGCATATATTTGTCTCTCGTCATTCTTATGAGACAACAAATGAGCAGGTCACTAATTATATCGTGAAAAAGCTCGGTGCTTCTCCTCCATTCCTGTCTTGCAGGAAGCTTACTCGTGACAATTTAAATAGTCAAGTGATTGCTTCCTTCAAAATTACTGTTGCAGCTGATATGGACAGATTATTGCGTGCAGACTTCTGGCCTCCTGGTGTCTTTGTGAAACGTTTTACGATCATCGCAGGAAAAATTTTTCGCAAAAACAGCAGCCGAACTGGAAAATCTTAAATAATGCTACACCAAACGATAATGCTTCTACACTGATGAAACCGAAGCGGAATAGCTTAATAACTTTTTACTATCAGAATGTAAGGGGGCTACGAACCAAGCTAAAAGATTTCTTTCATTCGTGTTTTCTTGCTAACGATGATATCGTCTGTCTTACTGAGACGTGGCTTAATAAAAATATATTTGATGCAGAGCTTTCCACTTTGCACAATATTTATCGAGCTGACCGATCTTGTCTCAGATCTTCTAAATCTTCTAAGTCTGATGGGGGCGGAGTCCTGATTGCGGTTTCTAAAGAACTTTCAAGTGGCCTGTGCAGTGACTTCCTCCCTGCACCTCCTGTTGAATGCGTTGTCGTCAAAGTGGCTACGGTGTCACATACTCTTCTTATATTGTCTGTATATATTCCTTGCAACTCACCTCCTGTAATCCTGGAAACATTCTTCGACGAGTTTTCTTCTTATGTCCTTTGCAAACATCCTTCTGCGATGATAATAGTCTGTGGCGATTTCAACTCCCCCATGGTTGTTTGGCATAGGTGTTCATCAGATACTCCCGTCTCTGTGAACCGCCCGTCCTTGTTATTTTCTTCCTTTCTGTCGCTTTGCTCTATGATTCAGCACAATACCCTTTATAACACTAATGGGCGTTTACTTGATCTTATCCTCTCAAACATACCACCCAGTCTTCTCTCTGTCGCCCCGGCTTTGCTTCCTTATGTACCACCCGATCCTCACCATCCACCTATATCCTTTACTGTTAATCTCTTGGCATCTAAGAGAAATCGAACTGGTCCCTCGTCTCGTTATAACTTCAAAAAAGCCAACTTTGAGGCGATGTCTACTGAGTTATTTTCTGTTGATTGGTATGAACGCTTTCGGTTTCTAACTTGCAATGAAGCGGTATCTAATATTCATAACTCTCTATCAAGTATTATTTCACGCTTCACTCCGCGATTCCGTCCATCAAAGAAGACAGATGTTCCTTGGTTTACTAAAACTGCTATTTCCGCACTTAGGCTAAAAGATAAAGCGTATCGTAATTTCAAACTAGTTAAGACCTCCCAGAGCAAACTAGATTATTGTCGTCTCCGCTCAGTCGCTAAAGAAACAATTAGATCCGCTAAGCAAACTTTTTTCCTATATATTGAACAATCCCTTCTTTCTAACGAAACTAAACCCTTTTGGTCTTATATCTGTTCTCTCAAATCCAGTAATTCTTTTCCTGATTCTGTTATTCTTCACAATACCACAGCTTCTTCTCCTGATTCAATGTGTAATTTGTTCGCTTCCTATTTTTCCTCTTCTTTTACTGCTGTCTCTGCCTCGAATCTCGTTCCCTCGCTGTCTTCTATTCATCCCTTGTTGCCGCCGTTCCAAACATCCCCAGAAGAAGTTGCTTACTTGATAGGCCAACTAGACACTAGTGTTGGCCCTGGGCCTGATGGTATCCCGAACTCATTGGTCAAACAACTTTCTACCTCTTTAGAGAGGTAGAAAGTTGTTTGTACTTAGGTATTCCCCTAGCTTTAATTTTGAACTCGAGTCTCTCTTCAGGTATTTTCCCCGAGTTTTGGAAGCTGACTAATGTCTTCCCAATTCTTAAATCTGACGACCCTTCACAGGTCATGAACTATAGACCTATATCTATTCTTTCCTGTTTTGCTAAACTATTTGAGCGCATTGTCCACTCCAAACTTTATATTTATCTTGAAAAGGTAATTGCTGTTGAGCAACATGGTTTTCGGAAAAACCGATGCGTCAAATCTATTGGAATTTGTCGATTCAGTCTCGGCTGCATTAGATGCTCAACTTGAAGTTGTTACCGTCTTTACTGACTTTTCGAAAGCGTTTGACACAGTTAACCATGACATTTTGTGTTAGAAACTTAGGCACTATGGCGTATCTGAAGTTCTTCTGTCTTGGTTTCGTTCCTACCTTTCCAGCCGCATGAGTACAGTTAGCTTATTTGGTGGACATTCTGATCCTTTTTTCCCATCCTCTGGTGTTCCTCAAGGCTCTATACTGGGTCCTCTTCTTTTTCTTATTTATATAACTGACTTACCTGCTCTGATTAATTCTTCATGCCTTTTGTATGCTGATGATTTCAAGTTGTTTCGCGTTATAAAGTCTCCAATTGACTGCTTCCAGTTTCAGAATGATCTAGACACGCTTATGCGTTGGTGTCAGTCTAATCTTCTCCATCTAAATGTGTCTAAATGTCATCTCATGTTTTTCTCTCTCAAAATCTCGCCTTTTTTCTTTCCTTTTAAACTTAACGATTGTCCTTTACTTCCAATTGGAGAGGTCAAAGATTTGGGTGTGGTATTCGACTCTAAACTTAAATTCAATACCCACATCTTTCAAATAACAGCCAAAGCATCACGTATGGCTGGTTTCATCCTTCGAATGTCCCAGTCCTTTAAAAATATATCCTCTCTAGTCCATTTATTCATATCGCTTGTTCGTCCAATCCTTGAATATTGTTCCCAAGTTTGGTCTCCGCATTTGTATTGCTTAATATCCTTGATCGAGTCCGTACAACGTAAGTTCACCCGTCAACTATTCTTCAAATATGGTATCACGCATGTGTCCTACATTGATAGACTTTCCTTTTTTGATCTTAAGTCCCTTCAGTCGCGTCGAGTTTATCTCGATCAATGTTTCCTTTTTAAGCTGTGCCTTCATGGGAGTTCGTGTAACCTGCTCGCTACTCTTAAATTCCGCAATTCTTTGAGACAATCACGTTCTAATGACGTTTTCGAAATTCAGTTTGCGCGTACTAATGTGCGCTTTCATTCCCCAATGCTTCGGTTGCAACGAATGCATAATAGCTTGGAGCTTGGTTCTTTCCCCCACTCGTTGTTTATTTTTAAGGCGAGGTTGCTTGCGGCAATAAACCGTTATAATTTTTCTTCTTAACTTTTTTCCCCTTTATTCTGTAATTTGTACATTTTTCTCTTTATGCACTTGTTCTTTTTTTGTTTTATTATTATTATTGTAATTTGTTTCACTTTGTAATTGGTTTAAGCTGTTAAGTGAAATGAAATGAATAAATAAAGCATCTCTAGAATTTATAACTTCTGATAAAATGGGTATAGCGCATCTCTAACATTCTTCTTTGTTCTTCTTTTTGTTATCGAAACTGTGTTCAGAGAGATTAAAAACGTTGTAGGAATGCCCTTTTACATGTTGCTTTGTTATTATTATTATATACATTTCGAATGTTTTTAGCATCAGCTTTACTAACGTTTGTTTCGGAAACTATTTGGCGCATAATAGTTCATCGGTATTATACTTTAAAATTCTCGATACCTTGATCGATTGGTTGAAGAGTTCATGATTCCCGCATCGGGAAGAAAATTGCATTAAAATTTTGTGCGCTTTCGTTGCCTGGATGTTAAAAAGTGTAACCAAGGACGAGCGTAGCTTAATTGTGGGTATTATTCTTCACACTGTATTGTTGCATGTAAAGTACAAAATAATTTTTGAGCCAGTGTGAAAAACTGATTGCGTTACTTATGCTGTTAAACTACTTCTGTATACTACGAAAAACATTTTTCTGTCAAATGTAACTAGTGCTGTGTGATTTCCGGACGTATATGTGCATATATATGTAGGTATACATGTTGCTTGCTCTCGTACATACGTAATGACTCTAAAAGTGGTATTGAAATAATAACATTTAAGTTCATTCTAACACAATCCCTCTGCTGGGAAATTAACAAAGAGCAAAAGTTAAACGATGCGACGTCCTTATTATTTTTTATCAACTGTGAAGAGCAAATCGATGAATGGCTAACCTTCACGAAGGTCTAAGACCGTGTGATTTTAATTCCAGGTAGAAATGCTAATTGCAAAGTGAAGTTGAAGATGATCTTGTTTACGGTCCGGAAATCCCACAGCACTAAGTATTTGAAATTGACTAAAAAACGCAACTGTAGTTCATATAACTATAAATAAAGTTCCACATATTTATGTATGTTGTCCTTCTTCTTAAATCCAACATACAATACCATCTGTTAAAAAAAGGGAGACACTGACCGTGCTTTCATTTCAGAGGCCATTTCGAGCAGCTATCCAAATAGACACATATGCAAGAAAGTTTTCATATATGTTGATTTTTAAATTTCCTTGAGGATAAAAAATGATCACTTTATTACAGTTGAAACATATGTTTCGAGTGCCACAGGCTGTGTTTTCGTCCCGATGACAGGCACACTAGTCATCAGCAATTGAAGTTGTGCACGTTGGGGTCGAAATGAGTTCCATAGCATTTTATTCGCTTTTGCATAGTGTTACAGCGAAACAAAATACACATGGTAGATAAGCATCAAACGGCACACTGAACGTATATTATGTGGGATGCTCAGTAACTTTCGATGTTTGAGCTAAATAGGATTTTGATGTGTACCACATGTTATGTTTCCAAGAAAAACTTTGATAATAATTTGAGGATAGTCCATTAGCTCTTCCTATGCATTAAATCTAATAAGTGCCAACATTAAAATTCGCATATGTTAAACATAATCTAGCTATTATGGCTGTCATCTGAATACATCATTTTTGAAAATTATTTGATTAAAGGACACTCCTATGAACAGGGAGTAAACTCTAATCATGATAAAGGGCGCTATGTTTAACCCCTGGCTACATCGTTAATTTTACTTCTGTTTTAAGCAAAATCTTAGTTATTCACATGATGATTCTTTAACAGTTGCGTTGGGAACAAAAAATAAGCTAGCTAAGCTTAGTAACGAAAATCCTGAAAATGACAAATTTTAATTACATAAATATTTAATTTTTTTACTTATATAAATTTTTAATTTTTCTCAATGAATTTCAAATTCCTATGAATAAAAATTTTGGTGGAAAACATAATTGACTTATGTGAAGTGTGCGGGAAGAAACGGTCGAATTTCAACGGAAGGTGTTTTTGTTCCTTTTATCGTTGTGTTCGGTAGTTTTGGGTCGCCATGAAATTAAGTATCAAACAAGAATAAAATCAGAAAAAAATCAGGCGTTGATGTAAAAGCGAAAAAAAGTCACAAACTTATGTGATTCATAAAAATTGTTGAAATAATTTTGCAAAGACTAGCAAGGGAATTGTGTGTCATTCAAACAACCTTTATCCATTGAAACTTAAATCAAATTTGTTAGACTATGAATCTTTATTGCGAGCGGTTGAATGGAAATTTAAATATGGTTAATTATTATGTTTTTCATTGCATTGTATTTGGGGTTGTATTTTTTCTCTTCTTTAGATTATCGGTAAGCAGAAGTGTAGCTTTTGCAAAGTCCTTGATAAAGTTACGATAATATCCGATTATACCTAAAAATGACAATTTGTTGGTAGTGTCTGGTATTTAAAGGTTGTTAATTACATCAATTTTTTGATACTTTCGGTTAAAGAATATGTTCTAGATATGATGTTTTTTTGGAAAAGAAACAACATTCATCAATATGTGTTTTCAGTTCAACTTTTCGCAAAGTATTGCTGAATGTTATCCTTCATTTCTTGAAGTGAAGCTGTAAAAATTAATATACCGACAAATTTTATTAATGTGTTCTCGAAGTACTTCAGTTATCATTTCCCTGAAATATTAATTGAGCGTTTTTTTTAATTCAAACGGCATACGAATAAACTCATAATGTTCCTGTGGTATTTAAAAAGCTATTTTTCGGTAATTTTTGTTGACTTCACTTTTGTAGAAGCCTTTCACCAAACCAGCAAAAGTAGTGAAATATTGAGACTTTCCCAGTTTGTCGAAAATTTCTTCAATGTCAGGAATAGAAATTTATCAGCAATGGCTTGTTAGACTTGATTATGATTCGTGCTTCGTGTGTTTTGTATAGCTTTTTTTATGAAATATAAACTTTTTTGAGCCATTAGATAAATTATTGCAATGGCTTTTTTGTTGGCTTTCGCAGCTTCTAAATTTTATTGCATTTAGTGTTTAAGTTCCTGGCATGTGAATTCCATGACTGCGTCTTAGGAATTCCATCATGTCGGTCCGACTTTGCACTACTTTTTCAACTATGCTATGCCTTATTTCGCCAATAACTCGTCTAATATTGGCTTCAAATTCATATTGCTGGCTTATCAGCATTAACAGGTAATTTGACGTACTTCCACAAAAAGTAGTAAGTAGTAATTTTCGAACCCATTAAACAAGAAATGAGTTATATTGCCGAAAATGATTGGACGATAAAAATGTGGTTCAACTTTCAACTCATTTTCAGCTCATTCACCGTACGTACGACGTAAACGATGGTCCAATGGTTTCAATTTTTGCACTGATTGGATCTTCAAGAGATCAAGTCTAAGATCTTTTCACAAAATTGTCCATTTAGTAAACGGACAGAGGCCAAGTTGTTGAGAATGGTGTCGAATCGATAAATTTGGATCCTCAGTCACACTACCTTCTACATCAGCGATAGCTGCCTCAGTAAGCAGCGTAAGCACTGAAAACGAAGTAGACATGGATTTATATCTTTCCATCGTATTGCGTATGAGCTGCTCAGATGGAAGATTATGAGCACCATAATGAACGACGAAGTGCTCTATAAGTTTAGGATACAGAACGAAAATTTCGGAAATAAATGTCGTCGCAAATCAAAGTAAATCAAACATAATGTCAAATGATTGTAAAATTTAATAACTACAATGACAAATATCTGTATCGGAAGTTTCATACCTCTAAAAAACACCCTATACATGTTAGATTATCTCCTTCTTTGTAAAACAAATCATCGTTTTTTCTGACGATTTCCTCCAAGCGGAAAGTTCTTCTTGGTTTGGTTGGTTGGTTGTACTGGCAGCTCTCTGGATCAACATATGGCTCACTTAGACCACAATAGGTCCATTGTGATACCACAGAAGATTGAGGCGGCACTGTAACCAGCTGCTAGGTGATGAGAACCATTTAGATTCTCGTATGAAGTCAGCTATGCCAATGTTTAAATCAGCTACTTCCGTGAGGCTGTCCAGGATGTGTGAACCTAAGGTTTTCATGCGTTTTCTGGACAAAGCTGGGCATTCGCACAGAAAATGATGGATTGTCTCTTCCTTTTGTTCCGATCTGTAACTTTGACAAAAATCGTTGAAGGGAACACCCAATTTGTCTGCGTGTCTGCCAAGTAGACATTATAAAACTCAATGTTTTACGACTCGTGTTTCGGAGCTGCTTTACGTAGGTACGGTTGCTGACCCTTTTGATGACTCGATGGCGTCCGGTGTGCGGCTGGTCGAGTGGCTTTTTGACCGCTTAGTCGCAAGTGACCTGGTTTGCGAGCACGAACGGATGGTTTGCAGTGTGTCTGGCTGGTGGAACCGGGCGAAGCGCTTTGTAGAGGCGGCGGAAGTCTGCGACGAAGTTCTGTAAGCAACTGACCAGTGCACTTTGAGGTGCGATGAATTTGCCCAGGATTCGAAGATACAAGATCGTCGGAGGCGTCTGCAGCCAACGTGTCTCGGGAGCGCACTTTACAGCTCCTTGCAGAGTGCAATGCATCCGTTCCACCATGCCATTGGCCTGGTGATACGATGTGATGTGAACGTGATTGATCCCCTTAATGCGACCGAGTTGATTTAGAAAGTCAGCCTCGAACTGACGGCTTTGGTCCGAGGTGATCTCGAGTGGTGTGCCGAATATCGAAATCCAGTGGTCAAATAAGGCCCTAGTGACGGAGCCGGCCATTACGTCGCGCGTTGGGATTGCCTGAGGCTAGCGAGTGTAGTGGTCAATGATGGTGAGGCAGTACTCCTAGCCTTCATACTGTGGCAGCTTAATGAGGTCGACGTGGATTTGGTCGAAGTGCCCTTCCGGCAAGCACTACTTGGCCCAACGAAACACAGCCTTCCGCAAGCAAGCGATGGGCGAGTCGAGTTGCATTTTCCATCAACTCGACTTGAACAACGTGATTACGTTCGAAAGATATGATCACACGTGTGCATTTCTTTTATCACTTCAACTCGCGGGTGGAACTCGCGGGCGCTGCGCTGCTTAGCTGCTGCATTAAGTCTTTTGATGAAACGTTGTGAAATTATCCAACGACAGTCAGTTATTTTGAACGCCATAAATGACTTGCTTCAGCTTTAATTACCTGCGTTTGATTTTCTACGAATATTGAATAGGTTCAGTGATACACGTTTATAATCAACATGCCACCTAAAAATAGTTGTCATGTGAGATTTTTTTTCCAAAAATAATAATGACAATATAGTTAAATATAAATTGTGTTCCTGTCATTATAGGGATTTATTTATTTAGGAAAATTCAATGAACAGATTAGATCTAATTACACATTAAAATTACAGTGTTTCAAGTTTTAAAGTTAAAGTACGTTTAAAAGAATAAAAAGATGAGGACATAGGACCAAGTTGAAGTGCATCATGCTGTCTCATTATTCTCTGCAAAGGAGAGTTAAAGTATACATCTAATTCAGCAATGGAGGGGTTAAAAAAGTTGAAACTCATGGTGTTATGGGAAGGAACGCGAAGTGCTATGCTTTCGGATGCAGGACACATGATGAGGCCGGTATATAACTTATACAAAAATCATTGATCGAGAAGTACTCTGCGATCAAGAAGTGAGGGAAGTTTCAGAATTCTCAACCGATCAGGGTACTCCGTATACGGTAGGCCGAATTTATAAAACAAAGATCGTGTAAATTTACGCTGAACGGACTCAAGCAGTGTACGATCACAAGCATGATAAGGCGACCAAACAACCGGAGCATACTCGAGACAGTGTCGGATTAATCCAGCGCGGGGCCTGTAGCATATGCAAACAAGAGACCCTTGGTTTGCTTTAGGTATTAAAGTTTAAGATAGAAAATAAAACCGCACATTTACAAGAAAACATTTCGTGATTTAATGTGTGCAAATTTAGACATAATACTAGTCAAATCCATTTTTCTTAGTAAATCATTTTCTATGTTCATTAAAGTGAGGTCATTTAGACCTTCGTGTCCCATTGTGTTCCTTAACTGATTTTTAATGCGTTTTAATGTTGAAAAAGAACGTTTTCCGCTGCAGTTGGTGATCATAAAACTCAAATAAATGCGTAACACTATTTCTACGTTTGGAAAACACAAGCGCGAGGCCGTCCAAAGACGCGGGGCCCGTAGCATTTGCTAACTCTTGCTACGTGGTGAATCCGGCACTGACTCGAGAATGTTTCTCACCAGGGTTTGATAAAGTGTGAGGGAGCTTTCGATAGAGTAGAAGTGATGGGAAGTTCGAAGTATGAAACCAGACATACGTGATGCACGATTTACTAAGTCGGAATAGTCAAAATTAAAGCGAAGTCTCTCATCGAAAATAACTTCAAGGTCTTTTATAGTGTTAACTCTTTTCAATTTCAATTTGGCGTCAAATGGTGTTTTTTTTTTCAAAGAATAACACATCTGTCGGAGATTGAGAAAAGAACAAACGCCGCCCTTCCAGGTTCTCATAATTTGTAGTACCAACACTGCCGTTCGTTCAGATTCTCACAGGCGACGGCTAAGCAGTATCAAATTTGTTTGAAAAAGGGGGAAGAAGTCGAAATGAATTATTCGTTCGAAGATAGCGCAGTGGTAGAAACGTGTGTGTATTTGAACCGCTTGTATTTATAAGTGAAATAAACTGGTCAAAAGAAAACTGCGTTTTGTGTTACGAAGAAACATCAAGTCGTCACGAAGGACGACAAGAAGAGCTGTCGCGGGTTGCCACGAAGCGGCGACAATTTGGTCCGTCGAGCCGGATCGTTCCGGCACTAGCATTTTTTTGGTGAACAACAAGAAGGTGTGCAGAGATGACCGAGAGGTCTAGAAGGGCCACACGCAGAAATGTCGGCATACCGCCGGCACGAAGCGACTCGGGTGAGCTCAGTTACTATCCGCATAGGGGACGTGAACTGCAGCGAACACCATTGTTCGAGCGTACAGAGACGCAAGGTGGAGACGGTGGCATATCAGCTGCAGATAAGTGGCCATCAAACAATTCATTGGCATCATCTCAACGAAGCGGCCGCAACCGGGAGTTACTACAGATTGAATACGATAAACGCGTCCAACTAGCCGAGATGGCGGCTCAAGAGGACGAGCTGAAAGCAAACTTGGCACAATTAGCCCGAGAGAGGGAAATCGTCGAAATAGAGAAGAAATTGGCTGAAGCAAGTACATCCGATGACTTGAAGGTGGATGAAATCGATGAAAGAGTCGCAGGGACTAGAAAAGCGGCATCTTGTTCATCATTGAGCCTTAATAGCGACAAACGGGAAAAGCTGAAGGCGAAATTCGAGAACTACGTGAGGCTTTCCGAAGTAGCTACGCAAGAAGAAAAAGCAAGAGCAGCACTAGCACAGCTAAATCGAGAAAAAGCAATAGCTGAATTGCGGTCACGGCTTTTGGAGGAGGAAACATATGCGGAAACAAATACCAATGTCGGACAACGAAAAATTTGCATAACATCGATGTGGCGACATTGCAAGCCTTTGCAGGCCAAATAGCGGGCAGCATAACTCAAAGCTTGAAGGACTTACAACATACAAGCCAACAAGCGGATTTGAAAAGGTTATTATCCTCTCAATCGGTAACCCGAGATCTTCCGGAATTCAGTGGAGACCCAACGGAGTGGCCCCAATTTATAAGTCGTTTCAAAGAGACCGATTCTCTTTTCGGATTTTCGAATGAAAAAAACTTGGCGCGCTTTATTAAAGCTTTGAAAGGACAAGCCCGTGCAATATCGAAATCGTTAATGATTAGTTCGAAGAATGTGCCGGAAATATTACGTTTTTTGGAGTAAAATTTCGGACGGCCGACCACTATTTTAAAAGTTTTAATAGACGAAGTGAAACCAGTGCCAAAAGTTAGAGACAATGATAGTGCAAGTTTCATTCAGCTAGCCAATAGTTTGGCCAATCTAGTGGCTAATGCTGAAGCATTAGATAAAGAAAACTATTTAAAAAACGTAGTGCTTCTAGAAGAACTGGATAAAAAGTTATCGGGTGCTATGTGCATAGAGTGGGCTCGTATTAAAGCCAAAACTGGTAGTGACTGTACAGCTAAAGACTTCTTTTTTTATGTGAAAAGTTTAGCCGAAGCTGTGTCCTACATTGCAGAAGGTATAACGAACAGAGTAAGAGGATCGTTTCTCAATGTGACCTCTCGGGAAACTTCTGAGCCAGAAGCCAATTCCAGGAAGAGTACATCAGTCAAGTGTGCATTCTGTGAAAAAGGTCATCGCGATCAGTGCTGGTTGCTGGATAGGATGAGTCTCGACAAAAGATGGCAAATAGAGAAAAAGAAAATGTTATGCTTTTGATGTCTTGGCCACCATCAACGTCGAGATTGCCAGAATAAGAAGCAATGCAGTGTCGACGGATGTGAGAGATATCATCATCGAGTGCTACATAGGTGGGAAAAAACCCGAAAACTCTACCAACACCAGCCAAAAGGAAATGAAATTGAATGGCAACGTAAACTCTGTTCCTGAAACAGGAAGGCTACTTAGGATTCTACCCGTAAAGCTCTCAGGAAAAAATGGAGAAGTTCGAACATATGCGGTTTTTGACGATTGTTCTGAAATCACCATGATGACGGAAGCCTCGCGGGAACAACTGGAAGTGGACGGCTCGGTAATCCCTCTAACCATCGAATGGGTGGATGGAACGACGAAGATAGATGACTCATCACGAAGCGTTACATTGCGAGTAAGATGAGATTTCGAAGGGAGTAAATCTTATAAGCTACGCAATGTCAGAACGTTGAAAAATCTTCATATTCGGCCGCAGTCGCTTGACATCCAACGTATCAAGGCGTAATGGAGCCATCTCCGAAGGCTCAAAATGAGTAGCTACGATCAAGCGGTTCCTCAGTTGCTCGTAGGTATTGATCATCTGATCTTAGCGGCGCATAGAGATGTCTTAGAAGGTTCCGACCAAACGCCGTTAGCCACCCGAACGAAACTAGGTTGGACTGTAGGTGGAAAAACATGCACGAATACTAACGGTCCAGCAGTAATGTTCCATGTGCGAGATGCTGAATGTAATGCGGATATTCACGCATTAATGAAAAAGTTTGTCAGCTTAGAAGGCTACGCAACTAATTCTACTAAAGAAATACCAATGTCACAAGAGGATAAATTTGCTTCGGCCATAATGGAAAAAACAACGCAGCGAACTGACGACGGGAGGTGGGAAACAGGTTTGATATGGCGGCCTAGCGTAACACAATTACCTACAAGTCGTAAGCAAGCAGAGTTTAGGCTTCGAAACCAAGAGAAGCGAATGACGAACGACGAGAATTTTCGTGTGAAATATAAAGAAAAAATCAGCGAATACCTAAGCAAGAGATATGTATCGAAAGTTTTCGACATCGAAAACGCTGAGAAGTGTGCCAAATTGTGGTATCTGCCTCACTTTGCAGTTGTGAATCCCAAGATACCAGAGAAAATACGTCTCGTTTTCGATGCGGCTGCGACCAATAACAACATTAGTTTGAATAGTCAACTGCTCACGGGACCCGATCTTCTTAACTCTCTTCACGCTATCTTATGGAGATTTCGCGAAGGAAGGTTTGCATGCACTGGTGACATCGCGGATATGTTTCATCGAATATATGTTCGCAATGAAGATCGTAACAGCCAAAGATTCTTGTGGCGTGATGGAGTTCAAAGGTAACCCTACCAGGAATATGTCATGAACGTGATGATATTTGGAGCAACATCATCACCATCGTCAGCCATCTATGTAAAAAATAAAAATGCTGAGCAGTTCATCATCGGGTACCCGGAGGCAGTTGATTCAATTCAAAGGGACTTCTACATGGATGACTATCTAGGATGCTATGACACGGAAGATCAAGGAGCAAAAATGGTGCGAGAAGTCATTCAAATCAACGAAAGTGGAGGTTTTCAACTGTGCCAATTCGTTAGTAATTCTCAAAATCTAATGCGCTCTATTCCCGAGACGCTGATCGATAGGAAGACAAAGATCCTGGGAGACAAGTCCGAAACATCTGCTAGCCGAGTTCTGGGATTGCAATGGGACCCGGTTAGTGACAAATTGCAATTTTCGTTGGACTTATCCAAATTTCCAGATAAACTACTTGATGGAACGTGAACTCCCAGCAAGCGAGAAGTATCCAGACTAATCATGTCTATTTTTGACCCTTTGGGATTCGTCTCGCCATTTAAACTCAAGGGTCTTGTCGTGCTGCAGAATGTTTGGAAGTCAGGTGTAGATTGGGATCAACATATAACTGAAAAAGTATATGAGCAATGGAAAAAATGGCTGATCGATCGACCCAAGTTGGAGTTCATATTAGGACCACGATGGTATGGTGGATTGCTAAGCGGAGAAGCAGAACTCCATGTATTCGTCGACGCTAGCAGTGAAGGATATGCAGCGGTCGCATATTTGCGAATAGGAAAAGAAAATCCGACCGTCATGCTAGTTGCATCCAGAGTTCGAGTTGCTCCAACCAAGACGCTCTCAATCCCTCGGATGGAACTCCAGTCAGCCGTAATGGGTTCCAAGCTGGGTAGTGCGTTACAGCTTGAGCTCCAAACTACCATCAAGAAAATACACTGGTCGGACTCAAAAACAGTATTATGTTGGATACGCTCTGAGGCAGGGAGATTTAAGACCTTCGTAAACAATCGGGTCGAAGAAATTCGGGAACATACAAACCCAGAGTAATGGCGATGGGTACCCTCAGAGGACAATGTAGCAGATGACGCTACGAGATCATCAACAACTCTCGATCTATCCAAAAGCAGTCGATGGTTTACCGGGCCTTCTTTCTTGGGGAAAAATTATGATAATTGGCCTCGAGAATGGAGGCAGAGTGCAATTGACGTCAACATAGTCGACCTAGAACTCAGTAGCCGGGCCTTAGTGGCGGTAATAGCGAAGAAAGTGCATGCTTATCCATTACCCAATGCAAACAATTTTTCCAAGTTGACGAAGCTTCTTCCATGTACTGCGATCGTCATCAGAATCGAAAAGCGATGGAGGCCAAGTAAAACAGCAGGACCTGTAAACAAACGAGAGCCCATAACGGTGGACAAATTGAAGCTGGCTGAGCTTCAATGGTTGTAACGAGTACAATCAGACTCCTTTCCCAAAGAATTGAAGGAGCTTCAAGATACTGTCGACAAAAACAGTCGCTTGGCTTCTATTGGGGTCTTCGTGGATTTAGATGGCATGATCAAGCTAAAAGGGCGTCTTGATAATGCCACCATGCTAGACGAGCACGGGAAACGACCCGTGATTCTAGAGCCTGGTCATCGTTTCACGAGACTTCTCATCGACTATCACCATCAGCGAAGCGCTCATAATGGACAAGAACGTGTGGTGAATGACTTAAGGAAGAAGTACTGGATTCTAAACGTTCGCAAGGCCGTAAAATCCGCATGGAATAGATGTCGTGAATGCGAACTTCGAAGGACTAAACCTACAAATCCAGAAATGGGACAAATTCCGCGGCCACGACTGCAGCCCTACAAAACGCCTTTCAGCTACACAGGGGTTGATTATTTCGGACCTCTGTCAGTGACAGTAAAACGAAGTCGAGAAAAACGATGGGGTGTATTATTTACCTGTTTAGTAACTCGTGCGGTTCACCTGGAACTGTCTCCAAGTCTAGACACGGACAATTTTATAATGGCCCTTATGCGATTCATCAACCGTCGGGGAAGACCTGAAGAAATCTACTCGGACAATGGCACGAATTTCCGAGGAGCCGATAAAAATTGGCTAAGTCATTGAAAGAAATGGATCAAACCAAACTATCCGAACTGCTTTCGATCCACGGAATAAAATGGAATTTCCTGCCGCCAGGTGCCCCACATATGAGTGGTTCATGGGAGCGACTAGTGGGTCTTGTAAAAAAGAGTTTGCAAGCTATTTTGAAGGAAGAAGCACCTAAGGAATACACTCTTTGGACGCTTTTTACAGAGGTAGAGAACATAGTCAACAGTAGACCGATTACATATGTCTCATCAGATCCAAAGGACCCACCAGCATCAACTCCAAATGATTTCATACGAAGTCAAACATTCTATGGGCCATCTATTCCGGGAAACTACCAAAGCGCTGATGTGTACCTGAGAAAGCATTGGAGATACGCCCAAACGAAAGCCGACCAATTCTGGAAACGATGGGTAAACGAGTATCTCCCAACCCTGATTCGGCGGGAAAAATGGCTGCGCGAGACTACTTCTGTGAATGTCGGAGACGTTGTAATGATCGCAAACAACCAAACTTCGAGGAATAACTAGCAAAAGGCAATAATAGAAAAGGTATTCCCGGGAAAAGATGGCATTGTTAAAGTGGTGGACCTTCGAACACAAAGCGGCGTGCTCCGAAGACCGGTAACGCGCATATGCCCTCTTAGCCTGAGAAGTAATAAGCAACCTTATAAGGAGGGAGAAATGTCGGAGATTGAGAAAAGAACGAACGCCGCCCCTCCAGGTTCTCATAATTTGTAGTACAAACACTGCCGTTCGTTCAAGATTCTCACAGGCGACGGCTTAGCAGTATCAAATTTGTTTGAAAAAGGGGGGAAAAGTCGAAATGAATTATTCGTTCGAAGATAGCGCAGTGGTAGAAACGTGTGTGTATTTGAACCGCTTGAATTTATGAGTGAAATAAACTGGTCAAAAGAAAACTGCGTTTTGTGTTACGAAGAAACATCAAGTCGTCACGAAGGGCAACAAGAAGAGCTGTCGCGGGTCGCCACGAAGCGGCGACAACATCATAAAGCATTTGTTTACGTTAAGCGTTAGGCCATTTTCTAAATACCAGCTAGACAAGATGTTGATGTTAGCTTGCAGGTTGAGGCAATCACTATAGTTTTTTATTCGAGCGAAAAGCTTTAGATCGTCGGCGTATAAAAGACTTTCACAAGAAAAGCGATAAGGCAGGTCATTTATGAAAAGTAGAAAGAAAAGCGGTCCTAGAATTGAGCCCTGAGGAACACCTGAATTTGTAGAAAACGGACACAAAGTGCAGCCAAAATTTAGGAAACACATCCATTTTAGTATATCATTTGAAAAAAAAACACATTGTGGAGTACAGTAAAGCAGTTGGGGAAACGAAAAGTTCATCTAATAACGAAAATGAGTGTAGTAATGGGAATAGACACGAAGAAAATTCGGTCAATTTTTCATTGAATAGTAGTCCAGTACCATCTACTAAAAGTAATAATGAATCGCTACCCGTGCCGTCAATGTCGTCACAACTAGTTACAACGAACAAACAACGAAGCGGACAAGACAAATGCGATTGGTTGCGCCTTCTAAAATAAATCAAACGGCTGGTGATGAAGCGTTAACAGACATGATTTTTTTCGATTTGCAACCATTAAAATATGTTGGAAACGAAGGTTTCATTAAATATAGTTTACAATTGAATCCGGATTATAAACTACCAACCCGCAAGAAATTGACACAAATGTTAGAAGACAGATATACAGCATGCATTGCATCAATGAAGGAAAAATTAAAAAAATGTGGACGTCATCGCATTGACAACGGATATATGGAGCTCAGATAGTCAAAAGAGCTTTATTAATGCAACTGCGCATTACATCACAAAAATTGAAATCTATAGTAATTTCAACTGCTGAGCTTCCTGAGCATCACACTGCATTCAATATTGAGCTAGAATTGAAAATATGAGAAAGAGGAACGCATAAAGAGGAAGATAAGGATTTGATGAAATTGGGAAGTCCGTCGGGTCCAGGACCAATAATAGAATCTAAAGAATCGGTTAAAATTTGGATCTCCGTGGGGTTAGTGGAGATAGAATCAAGTGATGGAGGAAAGAGAAAAGGAGGATTAGTATAATTTTGGAGATCCAAGGGAGAGTAAGTTGAGGAGAAAAAAATTTGCGAAAATTTCACAGATTTGTTCATGAGAGGAACTATGATTTTGGTTCCAAGAAACAGTGTTGGGAATGTTGGGAGACGTCTTTAGTGAGCGAACATAAAACCAAAACGGTTTGGTTTGACCGGAAAGAGGGATTGTTCTATATTAGCGAAGTAATTAACCTTGGCATCTCTAATTTCAATCTAAAACAAGACGATTAAGCCAGGGAGGATCGCTGCTTTTGACTTGTCTGCGGTAAGGAGTGGAACTGGAAGTTAAGTCATCAAGAAAGGAGTAAAATTTTAGAAGTGCGTCTTCACAGCCAAGATTATCGAAAAAGATAGCCCAGTCTACTGAAGATAGTTCATGCGACATTGCAACGTAGTTCGTTCGCCAAAAGTTGAGTTTAAGTTGCTTACGCATACTCTGAGCTTTGGGAAAACTAAAAGAGATTTCGAACAATAGAGGCAGATGATGAGGATCAGGGGGAACATAAGGGAAAGGAGCAGGAGTTAAAGTTATATTATCAGGAACTGCATTCGATAAAATAAGGTCTAGAAGTCGACCATTCAAGTTAGTGACGTGATTAAATTGAGAGAAGCTTGACAGAGATAAAAAGTTGGTGAAAAAGTTAGATAAACGATTAGACGAAATGATTTTAATACAAGGAGAAGTGAGCCAGTCAATGGAAGGAAGATTGAAATCACCACAAATAATAATAACGAAAAGAAGCATTGAGGGAGAGACAAAACGAAGTAAGGGACAAAAAGAACAATTCATATAGCTCAAGCGGAGAGTTACACGGAAAGTAGGTAGAAGATATGTACAAAGGGGTAGAAGGGTCAGTGTATACTTTAACAAAAACACATTCAATGGGAGGAGGAGGAAGAAAGTCATCGCATAGAGCACTGGAAAGACAACTCTTGACAGCTATTAAAACTCCACCACCATCAGTTTTCTTGGAGAGGCTGCAGTCAAGGCTGTAATACTAAAATTGTAGAATGCAGCATTTCTACATCTGAATTGCTCGTATGGCTATTAGGTGTTGTCCAATGTACTTCCACTTTATTTTTACTCAAATATTCCCTAATGTGTTCAGATTTAAACTCATTGTCTGTGATTAATAATTCAGGTTTTCCGAATTTAGCGAAGTGTTCTATTAGAATTTCTTTTTTACTTCTCCAATTTCTATCTGTGATATTATAGGCTACCGCGAATTTAGTAAGTTTGTCGATGATTGAATAAATAAATAAATTTTGGTTTCATTGGCCTTCTGTCATATTTTATTTCCTGACATTTATAACAACTGTTAATTACTAATTGAATGTGTTCGTGCAGTTTTGGAGTATATTTTATCTTTAGGTATTTAATATGCTTCATTAATTCCACTGTGCATAGATTCCCTAGTATGATGGATTGTAATTTGCTTGTGAAGTTCCTCCTCGGTTTTGATATCTGCTACTCGTTTAGTACATCTCATGAATTTAATGTGTTCCTCATGGGAAAAATCTTGTATCAAGATTTGCTGAATTATATTATAGTCCTTGTCCTCTACTTCTGAATAGATACCTACAGTTATTTTCTTGTTTAATAATAATAACAATAATAATAATAATAATAATAATAATAATAATAAAAGCTTTATTAGAACAAAAATTAGGAAGGTATTGTGAAGGTACAATACATACAATTTTTTTAGGGGACAGACAGTGTCTATACAACTATGATATATTATATTGTTTTGTAATGCTAATGTTAAAGACTGAGGAGTATATTACTTTAGGAGAAAGCTTAAAAAAACCTAGTGAGTGACTTGGTTGGTTGGTTGGTTGTAGTGACAGCCCCCTTTGTCAAAAGGCGGCTCACTTAGGCCAAGATAGGCCCATTGTGATACCACATTTTAATAGGGAGCGGCACTAAAACCTGTTGGGTGACGAGAACCATTTCGGTTCTCGTATGAATCCGGCGACGCAGCTAATGTTCAAATTAGCTACTTCCGTGAGGCTGTCCAGGAAGGGTGAGCCTAAGGTTTTCATGCGCTTCCTGGACAGTGCTGGGCATTCACACAGAAAATGTTGGATCGTTTCCTCCTCCTCCTCCGATCTGCAGCTGCGGCAGAAATCGTGGAAAGGGACACCCAGTCTTTCTGCGTGTCTGCCAATGAGACAATGTCCCGTCAGTACGGATACGATGAAACTTAATGTTTCACGGCTCGTGTTGAGGAGCCGCCTGGTGCGCTTTGAGCTCAATGCGTGCCAAGTTTGCCTGGTTGTCCTGCAGGTTTCTTCCAACAGCCAGGCCCTGTTCGCAGCCTCTATATAATACTGCTTGAAACTTAGCTTGACGGAGGCCAACGGATGGCCGACTTGGGGTGTTAGTGTATAATCCTGGAGCTCAGTGCCAGCTCTAGCTAGGGCATCAGCTTCGCAGTTCCCAGGTATATCACTGTGACCCAGCAGATAGTCACTTCACAGTGAAGCGACATCGCGTTCAGTAGTGTGCGACATTCCATTACAATTTTGGATGAGGTATACACGTTGGATAATGATTGGATAGCAGCTTGACTGTCGGAGAAAATGTTGAGATTTCTTATAGAAATTTTCTGATTTCTCAGCCAGTCCACTGCCTTATGTATTGCGATGACCTCTGCCTGAAAAACACTGCAGTGATCTGGTAGCCGGAAGGATAGTCTCAGACCTAGCTGTTCAGAATAAACACCACAGCCAACTTTTCCATCCATTTTTGATCCATCAGTGTAGATGTCGACCGATTCCTGTGTCCTATTTCCTTCCATGATCCAGTCATCTCTGCTAGGGATGACGGACTTGAAACTGTGGTGGAAGCAGGGAATCGGAGGAGTGAGGTCTACTTTCCCTGGCGTTGGTCCATCCCTCCTTAATATGGTGGAGTGGCCGATATTCCCATCACGCCAGAGATTTAGAGCTTTCAATCGAATAGCAGAGCACTTGGCCTGCTGTCTCGTTAGGAGCTCCGTCGGGAGCCAATTTAATAGCATAAACAATGCTTTTGTCGGGGTAGTGCGTATAGCCCCGGTGATTGCAATAGCTGCAGTCCTCCTGACCCTGTTAACCAGGTTCGCGTTTGATGTTTTTGCCATTGCTGGCCACCAAATAACCACACCATACAGAAGGATTGGTTCCACTATCGCTGTATAGAGCCATGATACAGTTTTGGGTTTCAGTCCCCATCTTTTCCCAATAGCTCTTTTGCAGCAGTAGATTGCGCATGCCGCTTTACGCGCTCTTTCCGCTATGTTCGCTTTCCATGCGAGTTTGGAGTCTAAGATCAGACCTAAATATTTGACCTGATGAGACGGATTGAGACTTGTCTCACCAAGTTTAGGTGGAGCAAATCGTGGAATTTTGTATCTTCTTGTGAAGAGCATAAATTCCGTCTTTTGCGGATTTATCTTTAGACCACACTCTTTGCTCCATTTGGTAAGAATACCTAGGGCAAAGTTTAGTCTTTCCGATAGGGTGTTAACAAATTTTCCCGATATTGCTATTGCAACATCGTCGGCATAAGCTACGACTTTGCAGCCAGTCGCTTCTATTTTTGACAGGAGTTCATCCACCACTAGGTTCCATAGAAGGGGTGATAGCACCCCACCTTGTGGTGTGCCTCTGCAAACCCTCCTTCGTAAGGTACTGTTTCCTAGCGTGGAGTTGATGTTCCTGCTGCTAAGCAATTGACCGATGAACCCTATCAGGTTGTGGTCGGCATTGCTTCCCCCGAGTGCTTTACCAATAGCCTTATGGCTGATATTGTTGAAAGCCCCTTCGATGTCTATAAAAACTGCTTGCGTGTATTCTTTGACGCTTAGCGATTTTTCGATGTAGCTGGTGAGCAAGTGAAGAGCTGTTTCAACCGATCTCCCTTTTGTGTATGCGTGCTGCGCATTAGAGAGTGGTTTCAGAATAGCTCTCAGATGGATCTCTATCAGTCGCTCCAGCGTTTTTAGCAGAAAAGAGGTGAGACTGATAGGTCTGTAATCCTTAGGTGAGGAGTGGGATGTTTTACCCGCTTTAGGTATGAAAACTATTTTTGCTTCTCTCCACTGCTGTGGAATGTAAGCCATCCGTACACATGCTTTGAAAATGGCGTTCAACCATGGCAGTGCTATATTGATACCCTGCTGGATCTCGATAGGTGAGATGTTATCCATGCCAGGCGATTTGAAGGGTTGAAATGAGCTGATTGCCCAGCGTAGTAGCCTGTCATTTACAGGCACAGTAGTTGGCATGCACTCCGGGGGCGTGTGTGGATCCGCTTTGTCAGCCACACCCTCACTGCCCGGGAAGTGCGTATCTACGAGAATGGACAGAGTCTCTGAGCTGGATTTCGTCCAGACTCCATTTGCGTCCTTAACGGACCCTAAAAATGAGGGGGAGCTCGTCATAACTTTTCGCAGGCGGCTGACATCCTTGGAGTGTTCTATTTCTGCACAGAAGCTTCTCCAAGAGGTGCGCTTAGCCTTTCTGATAGAGGATTTGAACTCCTTCAGTTTTGTTTTATAAGAACACCAGTCATTAGATTCTTTAGCTCGATTGAAGGACTTCCTACATTCCTTCCGCAGCTCCGCAATGTCACTATTCCACCATGGGGGCTTGTACTTCCCTCTAGGCTTCGTTGGACTACATGCAGACCTTGCTGCGTCATTGAAGGCCAATGTAAGGGTCCCAACAGCTTCCTCAAGACCGGGTATGTCTACAATCTCTGGAGGTCCGCCTTCTAGCGCAGACTCGAATACCGATTGGTATTTGACCCAATCCATCCTCCTTTTGTTAATGAAGGTTGGATTTGTCGGAGGGTCAGATGCCAAATCGAACCTTATGTATAGGTGATCGGAGAACGAGCACTCTTGCGATACGTGCCATCCCTTGATAGCTTGGTTCAAGTGCTCGTTCGTCATAGTGATATCCAGAACCTCTCTACGGCTTGCCGTAATGAAGGTAGGATCCTCACCTTTGTTAGCTAGGGCTAAGTCATGTAATAAGATAAATTCAAATAGTGACTCACCCCGTTTATTCGTGTCGGTGCTACCCCAGATGCGATGATGGGCATTGGTGTCCGCTCCGACTATTAGAGGAATGCCTCTTGCAGTGGCTTCCCTTGTGATCCTCTGCAGGCTAGTTGGAGGTGGCAGAACATCATGCGCCATATAGCAGGAGACAGCCCAAAGGGGTTTGGACTGTCTTTCCACTGCTATCGCAACGGTGTCCTGGTCACTGAAATTATACAAGGTTAAAAACTTCAAGCCTTCCTTTACAATTATGCAAGCTCTAGGTTTACCTGCTGTGTTGAAGGATACTGTGTTGTATCCTTTCAAGTTGAGCCCGCAAACCCGGTTTCCAACAACCCAAGGTTCCTGGGCCAGTATTAGCTCCTCTCCTTTTTGAGCCAGGTGGAGGAGCAGCGCGGCGGATGCCGCCTTCGAGTGATGGAGGTTAATCTGCAGAAACCTCAGCATCGCGACACAATGTTTTATCCGCCTCCTCGTCAGATAAGGACATCTCCTCCTCCTCGACCAGGTCGAGGGTTTGGAGAAGGTCCACAGCCAACTCCGTGGTGGAGGTGGTGCTTCTTCCGTCATCGGAGAGAAGATCTGACTCAGAGAGGTCCACGGTCGGGTCTACTGATGCTTCCACAGTTCCCTCGCTTCCACTCCCCTTGCTCGGTTCCCGTACTGCCTTCCCAGTACGGTCCTTGCGATATACTCGCAGGGTGATAGCCGAGAAACCGTAGCTGATCACCCCGCTCTTCGACTCCAATGGAGCTAGCGACTCCTCGTTCAGGATTATTAGGGCCTCTCGCTGGCCATTGCTGGGCTCGCTAACCTTAGCTACCTTCCAATTTTCCACCGGGAGGTCAGCATTACTGAGCTTGATTAGCTCAACAATTTCTTCCGGTGTGGATGGCTCCGCTGGTATCCACGCCCTGGACCGAGGCCTATTCGGGATATCTTCCCTGGAGACAGCGTCCAGCTTTGCTCCAGGCCAGACTTCTCCCAATCTGCCTATAGCCTGCTTGTAAAGATCCGCTGAACGTTGATCTGTACAGGCTATCAATTTAACGTGACCCTGGTACCAGCCAGCATCACGACAACTGGTGGAGGGCCAGGATTTGCCTCGAGTATGGGCTTGTACACTCGAAGAAGCGCGATTTCTACCATCTTCCAATTTGACGGTGAGATGGTACCATCGCTACTGCTTCTGTCGATAACAGCCCATACCAGGCTGTCCTTGGCAGCTTCACTGAAACTCCTGCCCTTAACAGGATTGGGTGTGACCAGTTTTGGTCTTTTACTAACCGGCAGTTGGACGCTCGGTTGAATTGGGGCAGACTCATTAGATCTTCATCTTTTATGAGTTGCCTCTTTCTTTGGAATAGAGGCTTGGTAAGCCTCTACCGTGGTGGTTGCCCATTTCAGGGAGATTTTTTCCTTCTGGGAAAGACCATCCGGAGGTAAATCTTTCAGCCTTTTCAGGACTTTGAAGGCAGACCTTCTGTCTCTGTAAGCCGTGACTGAGGGGTTTTGTTGCTTCTTGACACCTGAAGTGGAAGCGGTGTTGGAGGGCGCTCCGGAAACAGTTCGGGCCGACTTGTTCGCCGTTACCTTGGTGTTACCGCTAGCGCCAATAGGCTTGACTGAGGGAGTACTTGCCCCTGGCATAGCTGCCTTGGAGCATGCATCCCTCGAAGAAGTAGGGGGTTGGCTGAGTATCGCGGTCTTCTTCCCACTAGAAGGACGCGTCACCTTCGTCCACTTCCCTTCCGGGCCGAGTGGATCCTCCTTTTTAAATTTATCGGGATTCATTGCGATTTGGGTCCCCCCTCACAGCCGCTATCTCCACTCGTTGTGCAGTTCCCCTGAGACCCCATGGTTATCTATGCCAAAGCAGGGAGGCCATGCGAGGGTTGGCACAGTCCCTTATGAGGATATGTGCTCAGAGCCGGGCCGGGGATTAATCAGGAGTCCAAACTCAACTGAACCTACACGGCCAGACTAGTGGCGACGAGTTTTGAACGTACCGTGAGGCCTGCCAGGGTTTTACCGGGACGGAGGCAGCATTGGCATTAGCCTGAAAGCCATTTCCGCAAGATGTCACTCTTGCGTACTCAGGTGACAGAATACCACTACTACCAGCCCAAAGCATCATATATAGTCGTTAAGACGAGAGAGTTGTCCAAAAAAAAAAACAATCGAGAGTCGTGCCGTGGTAGATCATTTAGCGTTACCCAGGATGCACCGCGAGGAGGCGATCTACCCATACATCCCTAGTGAGTGACTTAAAAAAAAAAAAAAAAAAATGAACTTAAAACTAATAAGATTATTTACATGTGGAGCGTTGATGTCTAAATCTTAGATTAGTGTGATATTGATAGAGACTAGACACTAAAGACACAATTAACGGGTTGTCGCAATTTCTACATTTTGAAATGAACTTTTTGTATCTCTTGTCTGCAGTAAGTGCGATAGGATAAATGTTGGCAAGACTGTGAAGCAGCCGAGTGGAATAGTAAAAAGGTTTATTTAATATTATCTTCAGGCATTTGCTTTGCAATATTTGTAGCTTTTTTTTTGTGGCAGGACGCGCATATATTTCAAATGGGGCAACCATAATAAAATTGGCTGCATTAAAGCTTTATAAACAAGCCGCGAGGTGCGACCCTTGAGGTCCACACGGTCAACTTCCCAGTAATATCTACATAAACATCAACAACATTAAAACAATGAGAGGTTTTCACAGCAGTAACAGGAATGAGTTAATATGAATCATATCGTCTACGGGAGGGTCCATTGATTACGTAAGGTTTTTGGTCGATGAGGATAGATTGAATATTCACGCGGATCAATCGGTGGGGGCCTTTTTGGTGTTGACAAATTTTGCTGGTTTTCAAAATTTAAGCATTTTTTTTAATTAAAAGACTATAAAAACTATTAAAAATCTGCTCAAATTATGCAAATATCTTAAAACTTTGATTGAATTTACAACATTTTTTTTAGAATAAAAAATATAAAGTAATAGCACTAGTATGAACCCTCTTTACATGTGAACTTTGAATAATTTTTTTATTTTTAATTTAGTTTTTTCATAATCATGGAATAAAATTTTGCCGGTTTCTCTCCAAAAACTGATAAGAATGTATAAATTTTATAAACTGGATCACTGTGCTGTGCAAATCAAGTTAAAAAATATTTTCTATGAAAAAAAAACCATAAGTTTTCGCATTTTCTTCTATTAAATTAAAAAAAGGCTAAAACGAATTTTTATAATGTTAAAAACTTCACAAAGATGTTAATACACGTCAACTGACACCTTAATGATGCAAATATTATATCTGGTTCGTGAGATATAGTGAATGATTAAAAAGAGCTTGAAAATCAAGATGACTTTTAATGATTTTTTATTTTTAATTTATTTTTTTACGTATATATGAGAAAAAGTTTTGATGACGTTTTTGCAACCCTTGTTTGGAGTATATAAATTTTATAAACATTAATTACTAAGACTTGACAATGAGGTTAAAAATTTATTGTTTTTGAAAAAAAACCTAACTTTTTGAATTTTTTTTTTAAAAAATTTGAAAACCGCTCCAAGAATTTTTTTAAAAATGATGGAATCACACTAATGTCAATACGCGTCGATTGACACCTTGTTGAAAAAAACCGTACGTTTGGTTCGCGAGATATAGCTTATGACAGAAATGACCTTCAAACGGGCAAAACAGCAAACTCCCCCGACCGAAGTTTTCCAAAAACTAATCAGCTCTTAAGATTGCAAAGACGCTTCGATTGACACCTCAATCAAGTCGATCGTACTTTGTTTACGTGAGTTATGCTCGTAGAAAAACTGTCCACGAACGTACAGACGTACACACACACACATACGTCTCCCTTTCTAAAAACACTTTATATATACTCTATAGACCTCAAAACGCAAAGAAAAGTTGAAAATTTCAATTTCGATTTTCGAGGCGATTACAAGAACTTCCCATATACTGGAAAGTTAAAAATTAGTTTGTTTGAGATTGAGAGCTTAGACTTTCTGTTAATAAATGGGTAGGTAATGCGAATACTACTAATGATCTTAGATCCTACGGAATCAGTGTGACATTTAAAAGTCAACTTCTGATCAAGGTGCATACCTAAATATTTAACATCTCTCAACCATAGGATATTTGTCCTGATTTTATGAAGCTGGGTATTGGGGAGATTCCGGTCTGATCGTTTTTTGGTGAAATACATGGCTTGAGTTTTCTCTAGGTTTATTTTAATTTGCCATTTGTCGTAAAAGCTTTTAGAAAGACAGATTTGTCGCTCGAGTTTATCTATGATCTCCGTCGGATCGTTACCCGTACAATATATGACCGTGTCATCCGCATACATCGCCAAGTTGCAATTGGGATTTTTTTTCATATCCGAAGTATATATATTGTATAGTGTAGGACTAAGAACTGATCCTTGGGGCACTCCAGCAGGTATTTTATAGTTAAGAGAGGACGTTTGCATTTTAACTGAGAAAGACCTGGAGTCTAAAAGCGTCGTGCCAGACGGTATCAAATGCTTTTTGAATGTTCAGAATTATTAGACCTGTGGATTGTTTATTAGATAGTCCAGCGTCTATGTGGTGTACTACGCTGAGTAGTGGATGAGTTGTCGAAAAACCAGGTCTGAAGCCGAATAGCCAATCTGGTATAATTGAGCTATCTTGGAGTTTCCGTTGCAGATGGCTTAATATAATTTTCTCGAAAATCTTACTCAAGGAAGGGAGAATACTAATTGGCATATAGTTGGCTGGAGAAGAAGGGTTCTTTCCAGATTTCAGGATAGGGATAATGGTGGCGATTTTCCAGCACTTAGGGAAATATCCTAGTTTGAGACAGGCGTTGAAGAGAAAGCAAAGTAGTATAATAGCTTTGTTGGGGAGGTTTTTAAGTAAAATATTGGGAATATTATCAATTCCTGGGGATGATTTAGGTTTTATGCGTGTAAGGGTTTTTCTTAACTCAGATGGAGTGCAAAAATAATGCGGACTGAAATCAGAGGGAGATTTTGAGAATTTCGCAATTTCCCTTTCAACTATGGAAGAGGTCTGACTGTCGCTAGTATGTTGTGTGAGAAGATGAGAGGACTGGAAGGTTTTGGCTAAAGCATCAACCTTTTCTGAATCTGTGAAAGCTTTTTTACCATCATTAGTTAGCAAAGGGGGTATACGACGTGATCTGTTTTGTATGGATCTGCTCAGATTCCACAACTTTCGGGAGGATTTTTCTAGAGAGGCTAAGAGAGACTTCTATTTCTCGTTTCACAAGTTCCAAAAGGAAGTTCGAATTTCACGGTTCAGCTCGTTCGTCAGTTTCGAGAGATGGGGGTCGCGAATTCGCTGCCAAAGGCGTCGGATACTATTCCTATGTTTTATGAGTGCTTTTGTTTGGTAATCTGCGAAAGTAGGGCGGCGAGCACGTCTAAGTGTAGGTGTAGCAATGTCTCTAGCATTTTGAATGTTATCTATAAAGTGTGAAATTAAAGCGTCTACTTGCTCAGAATTCGAGATTCTAGATAAATCAATGTCTAGTAAGTTGATTTTATCATTCATGTGTTTTCAGTATAATTGCCATGAAGTTTTGTTATATGCAAGATATGTATACGGAATGATCACGACAAGATTATTAATGTTGAAGATTACAGGCAGATGGTTCGAGGACAAGGCATTATGAACTAAAGGTTGCGAGAGGGGAACAGTTTTATTGCTCAGTATCAGGTCAAGTGTGGATGGATTGCCTCTGGGAGGGATGCAGGTAGGAGCATCCGGGATGTGAATATGCAGGTTGGTTTGTAGGCGAAGATCGAAGAGGATTTTCCCAGCTTTGTTGGCTTTCAATGCGTGTGTCTGGCATTGAAATCACCGCATAAAACGTAGTTTGAATTTAATGAAGTTAATAATTGAATGTCCTGTTTGAATAGGTGCAGCTTGCTAGAATTCAGCTTCGTACCATTAAAATAAGCTACAATTAAGGTTATATCAACGTGATTTAACTTTATAGCTAGGCTTTCAACTGTTTTTGTTGGGATTGAATTTAATTTGCTGTAGCTAATACCTTTGTTTAGGAGAATGGCAACTCCACCACCAATTGTGTCTTCTCTGTCGATTCTAATAATATTATAATTGGAACAAGTTAATCTATCGCTTACTTTCAGCCATGTCTCAGTAAGGAAGCAAACATCAATTTGTTGACTAATTAAAAAATTGAAAGCTCCGTAGGATTTGTTTCTTATGGTATTAGTTGCTGGACAGCTGACTTTAATATGGTTTTCGCCACAAATCATGCATTTGGGCGGCAGAAAACAATGAGATGATCCATGCCCGTATGATTGGCAATTATGGCATTGAGTTGGATGATTAATTCGTTTTCGTTGGTGACTTCAGTGCACAATCGTATTTAATGTGGACTTGACTTTCAGCAAATCAGCTAACTTAACTGATCCACGAGCAAAATATAGTATGTACGTTGCATGTTCCTTGTATCGGCATTTGCCATTCGGGAAGGAAATTTTTTTAATATCCAAGCAAATAATATTGCTTTCTTCGGCAAGGTGTTTTTTTTAAGTCTGAACAGTTCATATCGTGAAGTCCAGACAATACAAATTTGAGCGGCTTTTGGTCGGTATGAGCAAAGGTATAAAAGTGTACTTTCTTTTCGGTAAGATAAGAACGTACTTTTTCATATAATTCTAATGAAGGAAGTAGAAGTTTTTTCCCGACACTGAGATGTTGAATGTTGTATGCGGAAACGTCAATGCTTTGCAGCATAACTATAATTGTATCGCGGTCCAATTTCGGGAGTATTAACGGTGGCACTTTTACCTTTTCGGTTCTGCTGATGAAGGCTTTCCTGTTTGAACTGGGCATTCCAAATCATCTCGCAAGTCTGCAAGTGGAAGAAACCGGTTGCTGGTTTGTGACATTGCAGAGACACGATGATTTTTGGGAAGCTTCAAGCGGTCCCTAATTAGCACTTCGGTGGGAGAAGACTCCCGTGTTCTTTTGCTAGCAACACGTTCCGACAAGGCTTTTTAATTCTTCTAGTAGGAGTAAAAAGGCACTACACAATATTTCGTGAAGAAAAAAAAAGTCGAATGCAAATGAAAATATTGGCGTTATTGAGCTTCTATTCTAAAGTCCGATCTACGCTAAGCACAGCCGCTCACCGCGACTAGCCAAACAAGACTGACTTGTTTAAAAAATCTTTTAAAATTTCTCGAGTTTTATCTTTAATTTTCTAGTGGATTCAGATATAAAATTTTATGATTATGAATATTTTCCATTTTATAGGCGACGTTGTATGTTAATATTATCTGAACTTTATACTTATTTATTATGTCTTATTTTATACCTATATGATCTAGTAGTTGTTGATCTACAGAATGCATCGTTTCTGAGAACTCCATATTAAAGTCCGACGTATTATCCTCTATAATTTTAGGTGAGTTCTCAATCCTACTTAAAAAATCTGCAACTAGATTGTCTTTCCCTGTTAAAAACTCAATTTCAAAATTGTATTCTTGTAATTTTAAGATACATCTTTGATTGCGTTGTGAAAATTCTTTTCCCTTATATTTACTATTTGAATATTTTATCGGAGCATGATCAGTTATAATTTTGAACTTTTTTTTTGGTATTGGTAAGGCCAAAAATATGTAAGAGTATATTGTAGTGTATTCCTAGTTCCAAACCTGGGACTAGCCTATACACAACTACCAGAACCCAGAAGCTCCCAAAATATAATGTTCCACAGCTCATCCTCAATTATCTTTTAGCAAAGATCTCAACCTTCATCGGTATGGCAGTTTAAAAATTCCCTTTCTCATAACCGTGTAAAAATCTAGAGGATCACTGAACTTACTCTAATAATTGGGACAATGCAAAGTGCATTGGTGTAAGCAATATTGCAAGTAAACGAATTCCGTGAGAATTAATTTGAATCGCGATTTTAGACTAGAGTAGTGATTTTTATATGATAAGCAATTTTAATGTACATAACAGTAAGCGAAATTTTAGAATAAAAGAACTGACTGAGCTGAGGCTCGGAACAATTAGTGATCTCCTAATACAACAAGTTGGTTGTAATTTAATAAACGTTGCAACTAGACTGCCTATACAATTTGGCAGACATCAACTTGCCTGATACATTGGCAAGTTCACTTTAGAAATATTGGCTGCCTGTCCACTCGGACTGCGCCAAATATGTGGCAACCCAAGGGATGCCTGTAGGTGAAACAAATCCTTTTTTTTACTTCTCTCTGTTGACAAGATCGTATCCTTAGAGAAGTGAAAACCATCACCTTAGAGGAGTATCAACTTAGAAGACAACGTGAGTCTTCACTTAGACAACGCGTACCATTACATGGCGATGCTATATCTTCACTTGGCGATCCAGCTTCTTTACATGGCGATCCTGCGACCCACGAACCTGCGACCCACGAACCTGCAACCCACGAACCTGCAGCCCACGTACTCGATCAACTAGGAGGATTTAGAGGAAGGCGAAATTAATGAAATCCAGTCGGACGAAGAATTTTATAGGGTGTTCGAAAGATGTCTGATCCGCAACGCGAAATTTAGCAGGACAGAAGAACGACGTGAAGAATATGTGCCTATGCCGGTATCCCAGGCACCCAACTACAATCCAACACCGGTACCCGGACCACGAATAAGACACATTGGAGAATTTTTAAAAAAACAACCTGAAGATCGTCCAAAAATTATCAAACTAAAGCGAAGGCGACGAGGAGAAAAATCTTCAATCAACGACGCGAAAAAGCGATACTACATCGACTGATATCAATATAAGCAGGAGAAAATAAAATAAAATTCTCAAATAGGTTAAATAGCCTTAAAAATAAATAATTTAAATATAATCTGAACACAAAATTATGGTAATACAAAAAAAAGTGGGATCATAAATAATAGAAATTAAATAAATAAATGTAAAATGGGCAATACTTGTAGTAATAATTCTAATATACTTATAGAATATAAACAAACTATAAGTATCACGATCATCTTTTCAATAATCTTGGTGTTCCTATACTTATATAATAGCAAGCAAAAGAAATATGCTAGGAAAATCGTGGACAGAAACATTCTAGCGAACAGGGTCAATGTTTGATTTATCGAGTATATTGACAGTTTACAGATGCCTGCAAACAGAATAAAATTACTATTAACTGAATTACAGACTATTTCTTCAAATTTGAAAAAAACTAAGACCCACACGGTCAAAACTCTGAAAGAAAAACTAGAAGCAGTAATAAAAATTCAAAATGAATGTATTAATCTATTCAGCCAAATAAGAGAAGGCACAGAGCTTGATCTCAAATTAACTATATCCAATGTTTGCAAGGCACTAATTTCAGCATTAACTGAACGATTAAACGCAGAATATATCTCAGTAAAAATAGAAGACGAAATAGCCTATACTGCAATGGCAGACTTTAACATTCAGACGGCCATCAAAACAATACCGAATTTCGATGGTAAATTTTCTGAGTTGGAGACTTTTCTAATAGTAGTGAAACTCATCAGTAAAAGACTTTCAACAGAAGGTAAAACAGAACTATTAAATTTTGTCTTACATGTGAAACTTAGCCCTAATGTTAGGACATCGTTGAACACTTCAGACATTTCAGACTTGGACAATTTTGAAACTGAACTTAGACGAAACTACAAAAATCCAAAAACTATTCCGCAAATACACACGCAATTATCTACGGTCACACAAAATTGACTACCCATTTCTGTCTACAAAGACAAAATATTAACTTTAGTCAATGAGCTAAATCAGCTTCAGATAAGTGAACTAGGTCCGAACCCAATCCAGGCTGCAAAACAAGCCATACAAAGCGTAAACGACACATACGCATTACGGGGTTTAAAAACGGTCTAAACGACCAAATAAGAGAAACAGTATTTGCAGCGAGACCTGCAAAATTGAGCGAAGCTATTTCTCTAGCTACAGAAATAGAAGGTAATGAAACTCAACAAATAGTTTAATTCGCAAAAATATCGATATTCAGCCCGAAAATAAATGTAAACTCACGGGCATAACAGAAGAGACTACAATGTCTCTGGGAACAACCCAACAACAATTTATCATCGAGAATGGGATGATAACAAATACTTTTCACATAGTAGATGAGGACTTTCCAATTGAAACTGATGGTATATTAGGAAGAGATATACTCAGTAAATATATGTGCAAAATAGATTTCGGGTCTTACACTATTACCTTTTGCATTCTTGACAAAGATGTTACAATACCTATGATACCTCCAACGAACGACGAAAGTATCAGTAAAAAACTCATGGCGATAACAAGAAGCAAAGCAATAAAACAGCAAATTAATAAAAATACTAAAATCGATAACGATAACGACAACGACAACCGAGAACAAGAGACTGATCACCTCTATGCATTCGATTGTACATCGCTATCCGATATAACAGGGGTATTAAAACTAAAATTTAATATGTTGCGCAACAAGAAAATGAACAAGATATAATAATCTCAAAAGAGAGAGATAATTTAATGGTCCACTTTAGTGATAAAGCTCGCGAGAAATACGTTTCCGCCAGCGATAAGCAAAGTGTGAAAATTCGCGATAACCTCAACGATAAATCGAACACGAAACTAGTTTCTGTATTGAGGAAGGTAATGAATTATTCGCAGAATAATAATATAAATGAGCTAGCTCTATCCAACGAAGATATGATATTTAGGTACGTACCCAAAGATGAATTTAAAAAATTATATAATACGTTGCAACGAAATATGGATATCCAATTGAAAATAATGATATATAAACCCCCTAAAAGAATTAATGACATCGCTACACAACGAAAACTTATTGAAGAATTCCATGAATCACCGCATGGTGGACATACAGAAATACGCAGAACGCTTCTTAAATTAAAACAAAGATACTGTTGGAAGGACATGAGTAGGATGATAAAGCATTACATCAACAATTGCGATAAATGCAAATTCAATAAATTAACTAAGCACACAAAGGAAAGAATGATTGAAACCGATACACCCTTTACTAGTTTTGAAATAGTAAGTGCGGACATCATTGGTCCCTTAAGACTCTCAAACAACTATCGATACATACTAACCATACAATGCGAATTAACTAAATATATCACAGCTATACCCATAGAAAATAAGGAAGCTAAGACAGTAGCAAAGGCCTTAGTTAACAGTTTTATTCTACAATACGGTCATTTCAAAATTTTAAAAACCGATTTAGAGGCAGAATTTACCAATAATCTCCTAAAAAACATTTGCGACTTATTACAAATTAAACAAATTTTTTCAACTCCGTACCACCACGAAACGTTAGGTGTAGTAGAAAGAAACCACCGTGTCGTCAATGAATACCTGTTAGCATTCGTTGATGACAATAACTGGGACGAATGGATACCATATTATACATTCTCGTAAAATACAACCCCACACGTGGACACTAAGTACACACCATACGAACTAGTTTTCGGAAAACTCTCACACTTACCGACCGACACTTTCGAAAACACAGACAAAATTTATGACATAGAAAACTATGCGAATGAGTTGAAACTACGATTAGAGATTTCTTCAGCAATAGCAAAAAGCATTATAGAAAAAATTAAATTAGCTAGAAGCAATAAAGAAGTATATACGAAACCTATTAAGCTAGATATTGGTGATCTGGTACTAATAACAGCTGAAAACCGTAAAAAATACCAAAAACCATACAAAGGCCCATATATAGTAAAAGATATAAATAATGTAAATACACTAGTAGAAATAGAAAATAAAGAGAAATGGATACATAATAATAGACTTAAATTACACAAAAAACTTGTACAAACAAAATAAATACATTTTTATATACCATTACAATGTAAAAACTATTGTAATTAAACAGCATATATAATATAAGAAATAATATAATATTGTAACAAGAATAAGCATAACTGTAAAACAATATACCATAACCAATCAGGCGTATTTGCTAGCAAATACTTTTCTAAAGGAAAGGGGTGTAGTGTATTCCTAGTTCCAAACCTGGGACTAGCCTATACACAACTACCAGAACCCAGAAGCTCCCAAAATACAATGTCCCACAGCTCATCCTCAATTATCTTTTAGCAAAGATCTCAACCTTCATCGGTATGGCAGTTTAAAAATTCACTTTCTCATAACCGTGTGAAACTCTAGAGGATCACTGAACTTACTCTAATAATTGGGACAATGCAAGAGCATTTTGAATGTTATCTATAAAGTGTGAAATTAAGGCGTCTACTTGCTCAGAATTCGAGATTCTAGATAAATCAATGTCTAGTAAGTTGATTTTATCATTCATGTGTTTTCAGTATAATTGCCATGAAGTTTTGTTATATGCAAGATATGTATACGGAGTGATCACGACAAGATTATTGATGTTGAAGATTACTGGCAGATGGTTCGAGGACAAGGCATTATGAACTAAAGGTTGCGAGAGGGGAACAGTTTCATTGCTCAGTATCAGGTCAAGTGTGGATGGATTGCCTCTGGGAGGGATGCAGGTAGGAGCATCCGGGATGTGAATATGCAGGTTGGTTTGTAGGCGAAGATCGAAGAGGATTTTCCCAGCTTTGTTGGCTTTCAATGCGTGTGTCTGGCATTGAAATCACCGCATAAAACGTAGTTTGAATTAATGAAGTTAATAATTGAATGTCCTGTTTGAATCGGTGCAGCTTGCTAGAATTCAGCTTCGTACCATTAAAATAAGCTACAATTAAGGTTATATCAACGTGATTTAACTTTATAGCTAGGCTTTCAACTGTTTTTGTTGGGATTGAATTTAATTTGCTGTAGCTAATACATTTGTTTAGGAGAATGGCAACTCCACCACCAATTGTGTCTTCTCTGTCTATTCTAATAATATTATAATTGGAACAAGTTAATCTATCGCTTACTTTCAGCCATGTCTCAGTAAGGAAGCAAACATCAATTTGTTGACTAATTAAAAAATTGAAAGCTCCGTAGGATTTGTTTCTTATGGTATTAGTTGCTGGACAGCTGACTTTAATATGGTTTTCGCCACAAATCATGCATTTGGGCGGCAGAAAACAATGAGATGATCCATGCCCGTATGATTGGCAATTATGGCATTGAGTTGGATGATTAATTCGTTTTCGTTGGTGACTCCAGTGCACAATCGTATTTAATATGGACTTGACTTTCAGCAAATCAGCTAACTTAACTGATCCACGAGCAAAATATAGTATGTAAGTTGCATGTTCCTTGTATCGGCGTTTGCCATTCGGGAAGGAAATTTTTTTAATATCCAAGCAAATAATATTGCTTTCTTCGGCAAGGTGTTTTTTTTAAGTCTAAACAGTTCATATCGTGAAGTCCAGACAATACAAATTTGAGCGGCTTTTGGTCGGTATGAGCAAAGGTATAAAAGTGTACTTTCTTTTCGGTAAGATAAGAACGCACTTTTTCATATAATTCTATTGAAGGAAGTAGAAGTTTTTTCCCGACACTGAGATGTTGAATGTTGTATGCGGAAACGTCAATGCTTTGCTGCATAACTACAATTGTATCGCGGTCCAATTTCGGGAGTATTAACGGTGGCACTTTTACCTTTTCGGTTCTGCTGATGAAGGCTTTCCTGTTTGAACTGGGCATTCCAAATCATCTCGCAAGTCTGCAAGTGGAAGAAACCGGTTGCTGGTTTGTGACATTGCAGAGACACGGTGATTTTTGGGAAGCTTCAAGCGGTCCCTAATTAGCACTTCGGTGGGAGAAGACTCCCGTGTTCTTTTGCTAGCAACACGTTCCGACAAGGCTTTTTAATTCTTCTAGTAGGAGTAAAAAGGCACTACACAATATTTCGTGAAGAAAAAAAAAAGTCGAATGCAAATGAAAATATTGGCGTTATTGAGCTTCTATTCTAAAGTCCGATATACGCGAAGCACAGCCGCTCACCGCGACTAGCCAAACAAGACTGACTTGTTTAAAAAATCTTTTAAAATTTCTCGAGTTTTATCTTTAATTTTCTAGTGGATTCAGATATAAAATTTTATGATTATGAATATTTTCTATTTTATAGGCGACGTTGTATGTTAATATTATCTGAAGTTTATACTTATTTATTATGTCTTATTTTATACCTATATAATTTAGTAGTTGTTGATCTACAGAATGCATCGTTTCTGGGAACTCCATATTAAAATCCGACGTATTATCCTCTAATTTTAGGTGAGTTCTCAATCCTACTTAAAAAATCTGCAACTACATTGTCTTTCCCTGTTAAAAACTCAATTTCAAAATTTTATTCTTGTAATTTTAAGATACATCTTTGATTGCGTTGTGAAAATTCTTTTCCCTTATATTTGCTATTTAAATATTTTATCGGAGCATGATCAGTTATAATTTTGAACTTTGTTTTGGTATAGGTAAGGCCAAAAATATGTAAGAGTATATTGTAGTGTATTACTAGTTCCAAACCTGGGACTAGCCTATACACAACTACCAGAACCCAGAAGCTCCCAAAATATAATGTTCCACAGCTCATCCTCAATTATCTTTTAGCAAAGATCTCAACCTTCATAGGTATGGCAGTTTAAAAATTCCCTTTTTCATAACCGTGTGAAAATCTAGAGGATCACTGAACTTACTCTAATAATTGGGACAATGCAAAGTGCATTGGTGTGAGCAATATTGCAAGTAAACGAATTCCGTGAGAATTAATTTGAATCACGATCGATTGGTTAGTGTAAATAGATTAAAGACTAGAGTAGGGATTTTTATATGATAAGCAATTTTAATATACATAACAGTAAGCGAAATTTTAGAATAAAAGAACTGACTGAGCTGAGGCTCGGAACAATTAGTGATTTCTCAATACAACAAGTTGGTTGTAATTTAATAAACGTTGCCTTCTATTCGGCAACTAGACTGCCTATACAATTTGGCAGACATCAACTTGCCTGATACATTGGCAAGTTCACTTTAGAAATATTGGCTGCCTGTCCACTCGGACTGCGCCAAATATGTGGCAACCCAAGGGATGCCTGTAGGTTAAACAAATCCTTTTTTTTACTTCTCTCTGTTGACAAGATCGTATCCTTAGAGAAGTGAAGACCATCACCTTAGAGGAGTATCAACTTAGAAGACAACGTGAGTCTTCACTTAGACAACGCGTACCATTACATGGCGATGCTATATCTTCAATTGGCGATCCAGCTTCTTTACAATATACTATAGCCAAAAATTCTTTACCTGTTACAATATATTTTTTTTCATGGTTGTTAAGGGCTCTAGAAACAAAGCATAATGGGTGTATATCTTGTGCCAAGACAGCGCCAATTGCATAATCACTGGCATCCATTGTTAACGTAAACGGTTTTTCAAACTCTGGATACTTTAGAATTGGATGTGCAGTAATCAGGCTTTTGAGGTTTTCAAAAGCAGTTACATACTGTGGATTTTTAATGTTAATTTTGTTGTCTTTTTTCAAATATCGAATCAAAGGATATGCGATTTTAGCATAGTCCTTAATAAATTTTCTATAAAAACCCGTCATCCCCAGAAATCCCCTCAATTGTTTTTCTGTTTTGGGCAATGGCAAATTTTCAAAAGTTTTAATTTTGTTTAGATTTGGGCATCATCTTTGGTGAGGATATGGCCTAAAAATTCTGTGTGGTGTTTCATAAAACTACATATATCTGCTCGTATTTTCAGGTTGTTTTATGTAAAATTTCGAAGATTATTTTAAGGAACTTCAAGTGCTGTTCCAAGCTTGTGGAAATAATTAGTATATCATCTAAATAGACGATACATACTAACCCAACATGTTTTCCAATATGTTGAAGATTAGTCTCTGAAATGTCCGTGCAGCGTTCTTTAAATCAAACGGCATTCTTAGATATTCATATAGACCCATTGGTGTCACAAAGGCGGGTTTTTCAGCATCTTCCCTGGCCAAAAGGATTTGATGATATCCTTTTGCCAAGTCTAATGTACTAAAGTATTGTGCTTTACCCAATTTGTCCCAAATTGCCTCTATGTTCGATAGAGGATGTTGGTCATCTACCGTCACTTGATTTCGCTTCCTGTAGTCAACCACAATTCTTAATTTTTGTTTCCCATAATTATCGGTTTTCTCGGCACTACTATTATAGGTGAGTTGTATCTGATGTTACTCTTCCTTATTATCTCCTGTTTATCCGTTTCCACTATCTGTTTTCTGACCTCAACTTCATGCTGTGGTGGATACCGATATAATTTCGAATTGATGGGTTGGTCTGTAGTCGTTTTGATATAATGTACCACAGAATTGGTGTTTGTTAATATATCCCGTTCCTTGAAAAACAAGTTTTTATATCTTTTAGAAGTCTCATCATACCTTTCCTTTCTTCTTCATTCAAATGTATGGTTTCGATGTTATCAATATTACTCTCTTCTAACATATTAACCTTCTCATTTAATTTAGATGAAAACGGAATACACTTGTTATTTTTAAGATAGATTTCTTGATTTTTTAGGTCTAAAAATTTTACCTATCTTTCCAACCAATCCATGCCTTTAAGAAAAGCATAATATTTTTCTAACGCTATCTTTGTCCACCTTATTCTGGCGTTCTTTGGCTGGTCGAATTGCACTGGACACTTGGTTTTCACTTGCTCTGTACTTTCTTGCATAAAACCTTGAATAGTACTTATTTTTGTTGACTGAACTGACGGAATTTTTTCATATAAATCGAAAGGAACTTTATTGGAATTAAGCAGGCTAATAGTTGACCCTGTATCAATCATTGCGATAAAATCATATTTATCAAAAGTAAGTTTAATGAATATTTTACGGGTATCCGAGGTTAATTTTTAAAATACTCTTCTTCGAATTGGTTAGTATCCCTCGACAAAATATCGACATCCATAGGCTCAACTCTACGTTGCCCTGATCGATTGTTTGGTTCTACTCTTCGTTGTTCTGATCTATTTATTCTTTGTTCACCCGATCCATTGAATTCTACTCTATGCTGCCCCGATCTATTGTTCGGTACACCGAAATTATCTCTCTGATTTTGTCTATATCTAAATTGATTACTTCTGTTGTCAGTTGGTGAATGGTATATATTGTTTCTGTTCATCCCTAAGTCTGTCCGATAGTTACTGTTGCCTATTCGGATGGTTATTATTTGCACTGTAGCTAAACAATTTCTCCGTATGCAAATTATACTTGTCTTGCCCTATGTATTTATACAACACTGTTATAATCTGTCCTATTGAACATATATCCCTAAGTTTTGCTGCTAATGCAACAGCAGTCACTTATTTTATTTTCACTACTAACATACTGTTTAGACCTTGAGCCACTTCTTGTTTATTTTCACAAAAATCTGAACATTCCGCAATATAATTTACGATTTCTTGCACCTTATTAAATATAACTGACTTATTGTAAATACCTTGATTGAAAAAATCTCCTTGGCTACTGCTCCTTGTTCTTTCGTTGGTCGGTAATGGATTTTCAGCTTCTCTTTGCAGGCTTCCCAAGTTGCTGGTAGTTCTACAGCTAGAAATTTTTTGGCTGTCCCCGTAATTTTCTCACTTTATACTGCTTGCTGATGTTCCGGAAATTTTTCCATGATGAGTTCGATCGTCCCAATAATGATGTTAGCGTTCCAGTTTCTCCGTTGAATGCTGTGACACTTCGAATTCGCTTCTGAATTTTCGTTCTCAAATTTTCACCTTCCGCTTGTCCAGTCATGATTTGTGTTCCATTGCTTCCGCCATTATCACTGGTTGTCTTCTGTTATCCGCTAAATCTGCCCTGTGATTTCTGCGTTCCAGGTTTGGTTCGTGTCTGCGTAAATGGAAATTTTTTCGACATTTACTATATTATCCGCCTTTTCTACATACTTGCCAGATTGATTGAAGCACTGCACTTTTTATTTGATCACTTTTTTTTCTACTTAAATACTTTTAACCGTTCTTAAGAGGAACCCGACTGCGGCAATAATGAAATTTATACAATAAAAAAACCTGGACTATCTTCGAACCAGTAATTTACTCGGGAAACTCTGTTAACAAAATGCACACTTAATATTATACATACATTCCGAAATTTATCAGCTATTTTTGCTAACTCTGCAATATCGATACGTCCGGTCGTTCCAATCATTTTGGTCGTTGCACCTGCATTCCACTGACGATGTAAGCTGCTCTCAATTGCAATGCGGTCATTGATCGGATTTGGGTCAATGGTTGGCAAAGTGCTGTCGTATGTTATTCGCGTCGCTGGTGTTTTCAGGCGTGATAGACGGCGACGTAGCCACCAACTCTACTCGCAAAAAAGTATCGGCGACTGGATTCTTCTCTCCAAGAGTGTATACGAGCCGGGTGTCAAATTGGCTGATGAAACCTAGCTGCCTGGCCTAGCGGGTGATAATTTGTCGTAGCGCTGTGTCAAGGCGAGACAAGGTACAGACGGTGAATTGGTGACCCTCCAGGATGCGCTGGAAGAACTTCATGGCTGCAAACACTGCGAGAAGCACGCGGTCATACGTCGAGTACTTCTGCTCGGTCTCCGAAAGTTTTCTGGAGAAGAATTCTAAGAGGACGCAGGCGCCGTCCGGTCGTAGTTGGTCTAGGACTGCGCCGATGGCATTTTCCTCAACAGGTGGTTGAGCATCCGCTGCATTGCGGAGTCTGAGAGGCATTCCCACGAACTCAAACATACTAAATAGCGTAGTCACTGCCGTCTTGGGGATGTCTTCCGGTAATCTGGGAGTCAGGTAGAAGACCCGTTGGAGATTCACGGCCGCGAAGACAGTGCCGCTTGTATTCTGCAGCAGATTCTCAATGATCGGCAGGGGGAACCTGTTGGGTCAGAAGCATGCTTTGAGCTGGTGGTAGTGTAGCCGCAGTGACAGCTACAACAATGCTTCCCGCTAGATGACGTTGCCAACGCTAAAAATAATTTTAAGTAAATGAATTGTATCCTTAAATTATGTACATATATATATCATCCCATTCCGTTTAAGCCACCGTGCAAACCGGTCGTTCAATAAACGCGTCTAAACATCTAAAAATATCCTTTGAATTTAGAGTGAAGACTACAATTGGTGACTACGAGTGCAGAATAGATACAAAAATTGTGTTTCACCTACGATGGCTACGCAATTAGACAAAACGGTTGTCAAAAAAAGTGAAAGTGACGAGTAAAATCGACTGGAAACGTCCCAAAATCCCTTCGTGAGTGCCGAGTATTTTCTCGAAGGAATACAAAATGTGAAATTGCCACCATTTTGGACACGTCGACCGACGCTTTGGTTCAAACAAATTGAGGCCCAATTTAAAGTGAATCGGGTGACTTCGGACGAAGCAAAGTTTAACATCGTGATGGCGTCACTAGAGTCACATATTTTAGTCTCCGTCGCGGATATCGCAGAGAGCCCTTCGGAGGACAATCATCGCTACAAGGAATTAAAACATCATTTGATTTCTCGGTTTCCAAGGAGAGCAAATTATCGCACGTTTAGACGGACATGGAATTAGGCGACAAAAAGACGTCGCAGCTTTACAGAGAGATGAAATCTCTAGCTGGCGACCAGTTAACGCCAAACGCACTGCGGACGCTTTGGCTTAAACGGCTTGCATCAAAAGCCCGCGCCATTCTCACAGTCTCAACGGAAGTCGACATAATAATTTTAGCTGAGATGGCCGACAAAATCATGACAAAATCACCTCGAAAAATGCATCAAAAACCTTAGCCTCCAATTAACGTGAAATATCAGACCTCGATCAAGATCACGATCGAGAAAATAAAATAAGAAGCAGCTCTTTTGCTTTTACCACGAGCGATATGGAGACAAGGCGCAAAAGTGTCGCGAGCCATGTTCCTTTAATACTGTTTCGGGAAAAAGTCGTCCTCAATAGGTGCGGTGAATGACGGCGGGACTAACATGCACCGCTTACTAGTTCGTGATAAAATTTCGGGCGTACTTTTCCTAGTGGATACAGGCGCGGACATTTCGATGATACCCTCAGAACGTGACGAAAAATCTAAAGTGCCCTCAGACTATCAACTTTACGCAGCGAACGGTTCGCCCATTTATTGTTATGGTACAAAACTAAAGACATTAAACTTTGGTCTACGCCGACCATTTCAGTAGTTTTTCAGAATTGCGGACGTATCTCGACCGATACTCGACGCCGATTTTCTTCGCGAATTTAATTTGCTCGTGGATATTCAAAATAAACGTTTAGTGGACGGTAATACGCAATTATTTGTTCCTGCCTTCACTACGAAATCCAATGTGTCATCTATTACCACAATAGTGAACAATGACATGCTTAATTTATTAGCGGAATATCCACGCCTTACTGCGACTGGAAACTACGGGGAATCTGCGATACACCCGATACGTCACTATATCATCACAAGCGGACCACCCGTCTCAAAAAAACCTCGACGACTTCCACCTGAAAAATATGCAGCGGTAAAAACGGAATTCGAATACATGGTTTCGAAAGGTATATGTAGGCCCTCCAAAAGCGCTTGGGCAAGTCCTCTTCATATTGTACCTAAAAAACCTGGTGAATGGAGAGCTTGCGGTGATTACCGACGCCATAACGCCGTAACATGTCCAGATCGATATCCGATTACGAATATCCAAGACTTCGCAACGCAGTTATATGGAAAAACCATTTTAGCCGACTGGACATTACAAGGGCGTACCACCATATACCTGTCGCACCGGAAGATATCGAAAAAACGGCCGTGATAAGTCCTTTTGGATTATTCGAATTTCTTGAAATGCTTTTTGGATTACGAAATGCAGCCCAAAGTTTCCAGCGGTTCCTCGACAGCGTACTACGAGGACTAAATTTTGTGTTCGCATACCTTGATGATATATTGATCGCATCTTCGAACGCCGAGGAACACGAGGAAAACACACGTAAAGTTTTCGAAAGGCCTAACAGCTATGGACTTGGTATCAATCCATCGAAATGCGTATTTGATGTTTCCAAAATCAAATTTCTAGGCTTCTGGGTTTCGAGTGAAGAAACGCGACCCCTTCCTAACAGGATTGAGGCAATAAAAAAACATAGAAAAGCCCAAAATGGTCAATAAACTAAGGAAATATTTGGGTATGCTTAACTTTTATCGACGTTTCTTAAAGAAAGTTGCTGATATACACGTACCACTTAACGAATACTTAAAAGGCAGTTTAAAAACGACAAACGCCTGATAATTTAGACCAAAGAAGCTGAGATTGCCTTTGAAAAAAGCAAACAACTTCTCGAAAACGCTACACTTCTCACGCATCCCAAACAAAACGCAGCATTAGCCTTAACGACCGACGCTTCAAATACAGCAATTGCAGCCGTTTTGGAACAAGTTGTAGATGAAATTTACCAACCATTAAGACTTTTTTCACGCAAGCTCACGTCGGCGCAAACGTAATACAGCGCATACGAAAGATAACTATTAGCTATCTACGAAAGCGTGAAATATTTTCGTTATATATTGGAAGGCCGCCATTTTCACGTTCGAACGGATCAAAAATCGCTTATTTTTGCATTTCGTCACAGATCTGTCCGAGCATCACCACGTCATGCACGACAATTGGAATTTACAGCTCAGTTTATTACTGAAATAGTTCATGTGTCCGGCGATGAAAACGTGGTAGCAGACACTCTCACCAGACTAGATGCAATATCCAAGGACCCGATGGTCGGCCTCTTAGACCCAGCAACTATAGCAAATGAACAGGAGAAGGATGCCGAATTGCATAAGCTGTTATTATCAAACACATCTTTAGCGCTGCAAAAACTCAACGTCGCTAATACCAAGGAGATGTTTTGCGACACATCTACAGGAGTAATACGATCCTACATTCCATCATCATTACGTCGCCAAATATTCAACGCAGTCCACGGCTTATCGCACCCGAGTGATCGAACTACCAGCAAGCTACTTAGGCAGAAATATATTTGGCCATACATGGCAAAATATATTACACAGTGGGCCAAATCTTGCCTGCAATGCCAGCGTGCCAAGGTTCAGAGACATGCAATCAATCCTTTTTTGTAGTTTTCGGCACCCGACAATAGATTCGATCACATACATGTGGATATCGTAGGACCGTTGCCACCATCACAAGGTCAACGCTACATAGTGAAGATCATTGATCGATTCTCAAGATGGCCTGAAGCCATTCCAATCTGCGATGCGTCAACCGATGCAGTTATATGTGCTGTCTACGGAAATTGGATTTGCCGTTTTGGTGCACCGAAAAACTTTACGACTGACCCAGGATCACAATTCGAGTCGATTGTGTTTCGAGCACTAAGTCAGTTAGTCGGTGCAGCTTGCATTCGCACAACAGCATACCATCCGTCATCAAATGGTATGATAGAACGATGGCACCGATCGTTTAAAGCATCGCTCATGTGCCATGAATCGTCTAGGTGGACTGAAACCACCAGTTCTTCTTGGATTGCGAGTGGCGCTGAAAGAAGACATCGATCCATCAGCTGCAGAAATGTTGTATGGAACAACATTACGTTTACCCGGAGAGTTTTTCCTCGACGAGGAAATGAACAGCGACCCGCAAATGTTCGTGGAAAAATTCCGCCGTGACATGCAGCAGTTGCGAGCAGTTCCAGCAGCACATCACAGGCAAGATTGTGCATTTGTGTTTAAGGATCTGTACAATTGCACTCACGTGTTCCTGCGTCTATATATCATCCCACTCCGTTTAAGCCGCCGTGCAAACCGGTCGTACAATAAACGCGTCTAAACATCTAAAAATATCCTTTGAATTGACAGTGAGTACTACAGTAGTTGTAGGTATCTAGCTCTATAACAGTTTATTGTAGCTTGAAGTACTTAACAAAGATTGCAAATATTTAATATGAAATGTATGTTCGACGAGGCAGCGAACGCGAAAGTAGTCCGCACGGCGCGGTGGCTGACAAGGGAGTTGCACGATCCTTTTGCGGCCATCTTGCATGGTGCAATTATATTCTCGTGACAGCTACAGTACTCTCCCCCAAGTGACGTTCATGTTGGCGCAAACGTCACTGATTGCTTAGCCTGGTTTCGTGGGCGAGAATGCGTTCTTAAAACTTGTGTTCCTGTTGTTGGATCCACGAGGTCTGGATTTGGAAGATGTGCTGGTTTCAATCGTTCCGTGGTGATTGTCCTATCTTTTCCCCCCATGCGAATTTTAAAAACGGCATCGTTGATTCTTTCCATGATTTTATAGGGTCCCGAATATGGCTGCTGAAGAGGTTTTGCACTGCATCTTGTCTCACGAAAACATGAGTACAAGTTGAGAGGTCCTTGAAAACGAATGGAACGTCTTGACGATGATGTGTTGCTGGAACCGCACGCAGATCTTGCATATCACGACGAAATTTTTCGATGAATACACTCATATCAGCTGGACTGTCTTCTCCAAGGAAGTATTCGCCCGGCAAATGTAGCTGCGTTCCGTACAGCATTTCTACTACCAAAGCCTGTAGATATTCTTTATGCATAGTGAGTAGGCCCAATAGAACTGTGGGAATTTTTTCGATCCAGTGCGTTGAATTATGACACCTTAAGGCCAATTTAAGACTTCTGTGTAGTCGCTCAACCATCTCAATTGAAGCAGGGTGGTACGCCGTTGTTCTGATTCTATGACTTCCAATCAGCTTCATGAGCGATTGGAACAAATATGATTCGAATTGTGTTCCACGAACCGTCGTTATTGTTTCGGGAACTCCAAATCTGGCTATCCAATTGGTATAGATTGCCATCGCTACCGTTTTTGCGTTGATTTCTTCTATGGGTATGGCTTCTGGCCATCGAGAGAAATGGTCTATCATAGTAAGTATGTAGGATTTTCCTTGCTCTGGTGGAAATGGTCCGACGATGTCAACGTGAATATGTTGGAATCTTATATCCACTGTAGCAAAATTTTGTGGATTGTTTCGCACGTGCCGGCTGATTTTGGAACGTTGGCATGCAGTGCAAGCTCTCGCCCAGTGTGCAATATCCTTGCACATACTGGGCCAAACATACTTCCGGCGCAGTTGCTTACTTGTAGCTCGTCCACTTGGATGCGATAAGTTGTGGACTTGCTCGAAAAGCCGCTTTCGAAGTTTCCAGGAACGTATGGTCTGATCTCACCCATTGATGTATCACAATAAACGATGTTTTGTTGGATTGTGATCGTCTGTAACCGCAGTGCAACTTTGGATGTAAGAAGTCGCTGGAGCTCAATGTCATCTTTTTGAGCGTAAGCAATTTGGCTTATGTCGTCAAGCTCTGTAATGGCGTCAATGTTTTCACAGCGGGATAAAGCATCCGCGACAGGATTTTTGTTGAAAACTGCGTGATGTATTCTAATTGCCGTGCTTGGCGAGGCGACGCTTTCTCCGATCGCTGTATGAAGGCAAATGTTAACGGTTTGTGATCCGTTTTGGTTATGAATGTTCTGCCTTCGAGCATGAAGCGAAAGTGTTTGATGGTTTCTTAATCAGTTAAAAGCTCTCTGTCGTACGTCGAATAATTTTGTTGCGCTGGATTAAGTTTTTTTGAAAAGAATCCTAAAGGTTTCCAAACGTTATCTTCGTATTGTTTGAATACAGCACCGATGGCTACATTTGAAGCGTCTGCAGACAAAGCCATCAACGCATCGCTTTTTGGATGTGCTTACAAAGAGGCTTCACTGATTAGATTTTTGCTTGCTTCAAAAGCCTGTTGCGATTCGTTTGTCCAGTGAATGGGTCGCTTATCTCCTTTTCGCGAATCTGTGACGAAATTATTTAATGGTGCTAATATATGGGCAGCATTCTTTTAGAATCGACGATAAAAATTGAGTATACCCAAATAGCAACGCAACTCCAATATGGTGGAAGGTTTTTTATAACTCTTGATCGCCTGTATCCTGCTGGGCAATGGTTTAATCCCGTTGCTGTGGATCGAATATCCCAGATATTCTGCTCGACTAGCTCCAAAAACACATTTCGATGGCTTAACCTTCAACCCGAATTTGCGAAGACGTTCGAATAGTCTTTTAATATGTTCAATATGTTCGCTATAATCCCGCGATGTGACCAAACTCCAATATCGTCCACGTATATGAAACAAAAATCCAATTCGCACAAAGCCGTTTCCAGTAACCGTTGGAAGGTTTGCGCGGCATTGCACAGCCCAAAAGTCATATGAGAAAATTCGAACAATCCGAACGGTGTCACTACTGCAGTTTTGGGTATATCTTCCTCGCGTATCGGGACTTGATGATATGCGCGCTCAAGGTCTATAGTGGAAAATATTTTTGTGCTATTCAGCATATGTGCGCAATCCTGTATATGAGGAACAGGATAGCGGTCTGGCGTAGTTACTGAGTTAAGACGTCAATAATCACCACACGGTCTCCAAGTGCCTGATTTTTTCATTACCAAATGCAGCGGACTGGACCACGGACTGTTTGATGGTCTGCAAATGCCTTTAGGGATCATATAATCAATTTCTCTCTTCGCAGCTGCATATTTATCAGACGGTAATCGTCGTGGGCGTTCTTTAATCAGAGGACCTGTAGTGATTATTTGATGATACACTCCATGTTGCTCCCCACAGATGAAATTCAACGAAGTAGTAAGCTCTATGTACTCTTTTAAAAGGTGTTGGATGCTGTCGTCTTGTACTATAGATGTAATGACACTGCAGTTGTCGGCATTCGTTTTTCCAAAAGTATATAACTGCGGGTTGCCATCGACAAGTCGCTTGTTTTGAAGATCTACTAGAAGATTGAAAGCTCGAAGAAAATCTGCTCCGATTATAGCTCGTGGTACATCGGCTATATGAAAGTAACATTCCATGCGTCTACGTAATCCTAAGTTTATATTTAAGAGCTGCGCACCGTATATGTTGATGAAGGTATTATTTGCTGCATACAGTTTTATGCTGGATGGTGATGTCGATTTTTTAAAGTCATTTCGTGGGATAACTGAGACACCAGCACCTGTGTCAATTAGAAATAACGTGCCAGAATGTCGGTCGCTGACTACTGAACGGTGTCTTTCTATCTCATCGCCAACCACAGCACCACAGCTCTAGTTTTCCGGTTTAGCTGCGTAACTGCATGGTTTCCGGCATTTTCACGCTTGCTCCCCATAACGGTGATGGTAAAAACAAATGCGTTGAGTATTTTGAAACCGTGTTTACGTGAGCCGGTGCTCAGTTTTTTAAGCTCTTCTTTGATTTTATGGAGGCCTCGAGTTAATAAGTCGATTTGTCCCGAGTTTTTCGGTTGCTTGGCTACCGTTGAAACTGAAGGCCACGCATTGAACTCAGCGAGTATTTTGTCCGCCATTTCTGCAAAAGCGTCTGTGTCTACATGAGCCGTAACAGTCAAAATGGCGCGGACACGAGCAGGAAGGCGACGCAACTAGAGCGAACGTATAGCGTTATCAGAAAGGTGATCACCAGCTAGTGACTTCATTTCGCGTACTAACTGCGATGGTTTTTTATCGCCTAATTCCAATTCCGTTAGCACTTTCGTGAGTTGACTTTCTTTTGAGTCGGCGAATCGTGCAATTAGCTCTCGTTTGATTGCCGTGTACTTTCCGCTGTCTGGTGGCTTTTCTACTATATCTGCGATTTGCTCCAGAATAGCAGAATCTAATGATGCGATGATAAAATTGAATTTCGTCGAATCCGTGACGATGCGTTTGTTTTTAAACTGCGCATCGACTTGCGCGAACCAAAGTGTGGGTCGCCGTTGCCACAATGGCGGCAATTTTACTTGATGGATAGCGTCCAAATGCACGTTGCCACTATCACGTTCGTTCTTTTGATTTGACGTTCCTGCTTCCGTATCGTAATATGCGTCCTCATGTTCGGGCGCCTGTTCAGGGGACGCCATTTTTGTTGGAAACTGTAAACGTCGCACTTGAAAGTCATTGGTTGCGAAAACACGTGATGCACTTTTCACCTTTATTCGTTATTTACATGAAGCGGACGCACTTTTATATGTTCTTTTTACAAGGGGGTCACCATTTGTAGGTATCTAGCTTTATAACAGTTTATTGTAGCTTGAAGTACTTAACAAAGATTACAAATATTTAATATGAAATGTATGTTCGACGAGGCAGCGTACGCGAAAGTCGTCCGCACGGCGCGGTGGCTGACAAGGGAGTTGCACGATCTTTTTGCGGCCATCTTGCATGAAGGAGAATTCCTCGGTGCCGCTATGGTGCAATTATATTCTCGTGACAGCAACATAGTCCCCCGTTGTACAGAGGGCTAGGCCTTTGGCTCCAGGAAGGTATGATGACGCCGCGCTTGAGCAGATGCTCGAATTACTGTTTTGCCGTAGCGAGACGATCTCATGCGAGGCGACGTAGTTGAGCAAAAACCGATGGTCGGTGGTAATGATTCGATGGTGCACAGGCAAGTTGGCGATGCAGGTCATCTCATCTGGTGACGGGATGGCACTTGAGAACTTGGCAATTATTCGCTTATAGAGCTTGCATTTTGCGCCGTCGGGTGTTTTAGAAACTTCCGGTTACAGTATATGTATACCCAGTAGATAAACCTTCACATGTTGGCTGCTTATGGACAAGCGTTCCATACAATCCGTGGTACCACGGACGAAACGCACATGGTTTTCCATATGATTTCTGTCGTTCGTCATATGGTGGGAAGATTTACGGGCTGGGGGCTGCCATAGTTTATGGATATTATTTTCGTTTATCGTGTGGGGAAATACGAGGGTCTCCGAATGTTATGATGGAATGTCGGAAAAATAGTTGTAATTTGGAAACCAACCATTTAAAAAATCGACGAAAGTACCTTAGCACTGAAAAGTGGCATGTTTAAACATATATAAATTTTTTTTTTCGCTTGCCTTGTTTCAATCTCATTTTAGGTTCGCCAATGCGACATTAATATCCTTCTTCACTGTTGGGCACAAACCTACTACAATCAGCAATTGTCAACTACATCCAAGTTATTTAGTTGAAGATTTCTCTCGAATAGAACATCGCATAGTTGAACACGCATTACACTGCCTTCCTTTAATATGGTTTTGGATTAACAATTTTCAAAAAGTCCGCCAAAATAATTTATTCTGTGCACAGCTGGCAGTACGTAAGATGCATCAATTTTCGCGAGTATTCGGCAGATGCTTCGGGTAAAATTCGCTCCCGAAGGTCGAGTTTGTCTACTGTCTATTCTATATACTGTGCTCCCAGTATCACTCTGACCGAGTGTTAGTCTGGTACTGGTCCGAGTGCGCAGACAGTCAAAAGGCTAGTGCGCTCGTTAAGAAAACGATGTTGGCGAAAATTCAGAATCAGGCCATTGCAGCTGAGAGCATCAGCTCTCAGAATGGCGGTTTGGGCGTTGGTTATGACAAGCAGCATGAAAGAAACAGCGCAGGCCAAGTTTCAGCGTCAGTAGCTGCGTGCCGAGCGATTCAAGGTATATTGTAGTATATACACACAACAATAACCACTTCAGCCCAGGCACATGTCAACATTCATCTCGTACCTCAGCCCATGTACGATACATTTAGCACGCCATCTAGGCATGCATAGAAACCCCCATCCAATTGGTATGTAAGCTCATCCAATTCTAATTGAATGTCCAATTACAATTGTGAATGAACTCTTTGTTTACAAATAGCCAGACGCGGTCGAGTGGTTACTGACCTATTAATATCGCCGCCTGGTTATTGCACTGCACTGTGCACTGATACTAAATCAATTACTCATAGCCCATATTGATAAAATGGGTTGACATATGAGTATTGTGAAGCATATGGAAGAATGTGTGAACCTAATCCCTTTAATTTGGATTGGTTGATTCAAGTTTTAAAGTAAGCATTTTTATTATGTATTTAGAATTAAAATTTACAATGTATTTAGAGTAGGGATAGAATAAGTAAATAGAATATTGTATAAATTAAGAGAACTGAATAAAGAAAATTAAGTCTGTCTTATAGACTCAAAGTCAATTGCTGTTTCATTTAGCAACTGCCTCCCTTCGGCAGATTACAGTTCATGGAAGACGCAGCTCTGAGTTCAAATCTTCAGCTATTTCATTAGCTGATTTAATAGTTCTGCACTGCTTTCTTTCGCATAACGCCTGTGCTCTGCAGCTGCAGCTAATATTGTTTGGATGTGCTCTGTACATTTGATTACGTCCAGGGTTTTTGACTACGATATGTTCGCAAATGGTTCCAGCAGGGAGTTGTATTTGCTTATAATACATAAAGCCAATATGAATGTGGTTTGTCTAAATGCAGATAACAATTGAAAAGCCACTTTTCTTCTCCCAAAATTCCCTTCTTGAGAAAGCTTTTCCAGACCTTTTACAATATCAATGAAATGCTTCTTAAACGATGAAATACTTTTATATTTTTCAAGGTGGTCCTTGTTTCACACGGCAATGTGATTTTTGGTGCATATTTTCGAACTGATTCCCTAAAAAAAGTGATCGTATCTTTGATAGTTCCAATGCAGTTCCGAATCTCAAGGACATTGTTTAAGTCGTTTATAACAAGGTTCAGTTTATGGCAGGCACAGTGAAAATATAATCCCTTCTTACATGTTTCTCTCAATATTTTTTGAACATTACCATCTTTCCTCGCCATCGTAGCCCCGCCCCACGCATTTTTCGAATTTATTAATTTCAGCAGCTAAAGTTTGGCCATCCATTTTATCTAGCTCGACAAAACCCATAAATTCTTCCCTTACGTTTTTTCCCTTACAGTCGTAAAATCTGATACCTATTGATAGTTGCTCTTTACCCGATATATCGGCTGATTCATCAGCCAAAATGCTATAGGCCCTTGCAGCTTTAACATCGTCGACTAAATTTTCTATGGTTGGGACTCCACATATGTTTAGAATCTCATTTTGTATTTTTGGAGACGTGTACTGATCATTTTTATATCCTTTTTTTAAATGTTTCTTCAAAACTTCATCACCAGAATTAATTTTTAATTTAAGCAAATCTTTAAAAACACCGTTCTCATTTTCTTTTCCTCTCAACGCCAAATCATGTGTTCCCCAAAAAACAATAATATTGATGATAGGTCTTAATATATTTTGATTATCTTCAATGATTTTTGTGTGAGCTGTTTGCATAGCAACCTGTACATTTGTCTTTGGGCTGCTAAAATTTTTGGTAGACGCACTCGAGTTTTTGTGCCATTGACTACTTACATGTGCTTTACAACAACTATGTATATCTTTATACTTAGTGAATGGTTGGATAATAAAAGATCCCTGCACACCACATACGACCTTCGGTGAAGATAAAACGCATAACAACCACAAGGCACCTTTCAAGCTTTTTGAATAAGCAAGCCATGGCTTGTACATTTCTAACCAAGTGTGGTTAAATTTACGTTTCAAGTGCGTAGCATCGCTCGAAAAATCATACTTTTCGGAGGCACCCAGCATCGCCTTAACATTTCCATTCGCTTTTCGGTATTCAATACAGAAGATCGTCCTACCCATCGCCCAATATCATTTTCATGAAATTCATCGTCATCTCCCTGAACTGACAGAAATTCAGATGCACGAGATTAAGAAGCCTTGTCAATAATGTTCGCCGGATTTACAAGTTCCGATTCTGATCCAGAAGTAAGTTACTCAAATTTTCAACACTGTTCTCTAGTGGTACTGTATGATGAGGATAAGATTGTATTGTAACTGCCGCCTGATCCGCTTCACTAGTTTTACTGCCATCAGGAGCATCATCCTCTTCATTTGTAATTTTCCTCTGTTTTGATTTTGTTGCTAATAAAAAAATAAGAAACAAGTAAAAAAATAATCATTCGATTAGTTTAAATCAAAATTGTGACTAAACCACAACTTTCAAAACATCACGTAGGTGTAGGCGAAAATTAAATAATAAAAATTTAATGTTTTTTTAACATATTTAAAATTGAAACTCGAAAGTTATTTCTTATAACATTTACAAAATATTTTTACGTGATGGCTCTTTTGTTTCTGTTGCATACCTTAAATTAGGTGCCTACCTCCATTCTCTATTTTGTTTGTTTGTGACCGCGAATCACAAAAATCTTAGCTTGTAACAATTTAAAAAGTATTATTATTAAGTATTATAATTACTCACAGAAAAAATCTGTATGTCCATTTTTCGATATCTATTTAACGCGACACTCTTTATTTATTGTTCAACTAAACAATGCAAGATCTATCAACCTAAATAGATGTCTTACGGTAGTTTAAAGTTTGGTAAATACCAATAATATTTAATATTTTTGCGACACTCTGTTTCTGCCCCGTCTCGTCAAAACGAAAACAATCAAATGCAAGCCACACTCACAGTATGTACAATACACGCTATGCACACTTTTCCTTTAAATTCGTTTTTCAGCGAAACGGCGCAATGTACTCGCAAAAATTGACGTGACGGAAACGCTGCCAGTTATGCACGGAATAAAAGAGTGTGGCGGAATTTTTGAAAATTACATTATGTTTCTTTGGAGTAAACAAAAATCTATATAATACAATGTTCTTCCGATTCCCAGGTTTCTTGTATAATTTAACGTAATCGCACAAATCTCCAAAATATTGTAATTTTTGAACCACAATCTCGAATTGAAACAGATATTTTAAAATAAATTATCTTAACATATTTTCAGGAAAAGCCTTATATGAGTTAAAAGTAGTACGAAAAATCATTTAATTAGTTACATATAATATTCAGAGTAGACAAAATTAACAGTTCATTTCCACATTTTCTGTCTGTTTTGGCGTGAATCTGATTCAATTTGCTGAAATCGAACTTGATCTTCGTCTCAAAAGAAATTTCACGCCGTTATTTAAAACCCCACAGAATATGCATAATTTTCCGCGAATAAAATCAAAAACCTTCATACGAACTTGTAAAGTGACTGAAATATGAGTTGTGAATGAAAATTTTCAAATTTTTACCTACAGATTTTGCCTCATCTACAATTTCATGAGTACAACAGTACTTAGGCATAATTACCCAGCCAAATATATGAGAGCCAAAAAGGACAGAGATGGCAGTCCAAGTCCAGGTAGGGGCAGCTGCCCCCTTGCCCTCCCCTGGGTACGCCTTTGATTATTGATCCAGGACTTTGATGGAGTTGCACCGGTCAAGCTGTCCATTACCAACTCCATCGCCGCCAACGTTGTCGGAACGTTGTTAGTGTTGATTCTTTCGCTTAAGCGACATACTACTTCACCTAGATGCTACCATACTACCTTCACCTAGATTAAGTTTTGCATTTAGCGGATGTAACAAGTTTTTTCCAATTAAAGCTTTGAAATTTTTATTTTGAAAGTTCATAATGTTCCAAAGCAATTTATGATTTTCGGGTAACTCAAATTCATTAGGCATTTTTTTTTATTTTTTTAAGTTATTTGGTATTATCTACCTAGTCTCTCAACTGTTATTGGTTAATTTAATATGATTTTAGGAATTTCGGGAAAACAGTTTTTGTCTATACTAGAGACGTATGCACCAGTGTCGATTAAGGCAGGAATAATTTTGTTATTAATTGTAATATTTATTATTGGTAAATGACTTCTTCCGAGGCAATTTGATGAAAATTTTACGTCTATCGCTCCTGGTTTTGGTATTGGTTATTAAATCGTTGTCTGAGCCTATCTGAACTTTCTATTTTCATTGGTTCTGGACGATTAGTTTTATATTGCTGATTATAGCGGTTATTATTATTTGAATATAGGTTTTAAAATTTCCAAAAATTTTGTTACTGTATTTATTATTAGGATAATTGTTGTATTGATTGTTGTTATACTGGTTATTATTATATCGGTTGTTATTATTGTTGAAATTGTTATATTCATTGGGGTTATTAAAATATATTTTTTATTTTGAAATTTATGTTCAGTATTTTTTGTTACATAATTATGTTTATTACGTTGGTATGAGTTATTATGTTTAACGACAAAATGTTCTCTATCATCGTATGTTTGTTTTATTTCTGTTAGTATTTTATATGCTTCATGCTTAATGTGTTGCAGTTTTTCATTTCCAAAAGATATGATTTATATTCAGGCAATGTAGATTTAAATTTATTAAGAACAAGATTCTCGTTTCTAATAGGAGAAAATTCTGAATGTAAATGTTTTTGAGAATCCTGAATGTATTTAGTATTTAATTTGTTCAAAAGGTTGTTTAATGAATTATATATGTCATCAACATTTTTATTATGACTATTTACTTTGTGTATGTTACTAACAATATTGTTATAACTATCACTTATGCCAAAAGTAAAAATAAGAAGAGATTTAACAGTAGCCTAATTGGGTTTGGTGAGTTTTTAAACAGCAGCTCTTGCAGGACCTTGGAGTTTGTGTGGAATTAGTCTGCATATATACGTTTGTTGGGTTCCTTGGGTTAGGCTGCGAAAAGTATCTGCTTCTTCTATCCATGTGTTGAGATTGTACTCGTGATTGGTTCCGTTGTATATTGGAAGACGTCGCGCTTCCTTGATAAGCTCCTCAAAGGACAGTTCCAGGGGATTTGGCTTGTATTGGCTTTCCTCGTTTGTCATTTATTTTTGAATGTTACTAACTGTGTTGTCTACAGGATACAATTCATCAGGATACTTTGTTGTTTTCACGTTTTCGATAGCACTTCACTTTTGTTAATGCAATTTATTTAAATGTTTGGTATTGTTTTATAATTGTTCTTTTCTTTGGTTATTATGGTTTTATGTTCGTATTTGAATTCAGTTTTCAATTTAATTAACTAGTCTTGACGATTGATTAATAACAACTGACAACTTACTTGATCCAGTTGATCAATATGTATTTATATCGTTGAAGACATAGAACCCAAAATTGCTTAGTTGCAATGTTGTTTATGGAAAATAAAAGATAAGCTGATCAGCATTAAATGAAATTTAATTCTAAAGCTATGTCAGCATATTCAATATTCGGTAGAAGTTATGAGTCATATGGGATGCAGCTGTATAAACAATTATTGGTATTTATAAATCATAATGAAGTTATGATTTCGGATAATGAAAGATGTTGATTTTAGCAAACGGATGTTTAGAAGAAACGTAAGCTGTTCCCTTGTTTATCTAATGGAACTTGCTCGATCCGGGGACACTGCTATATCCTTAGCGTGGTGAGCTGCTACACTAACTACGTATGGTTTTTCCTCTTCGATTGGCCAAGGCACCAGAAGTGATGCGTAAGTTAAAGGGTTACGTCTTCATGCTGTATGGAGTCCCAGTGGTGGTCATTTGCGACAATCGGGTGCAGTTTCACTCCAAAGCTTCCGGGGACATCGATCTCGCACAGATAGGTTGTTCGCTTCAAACGTACACTCATGAAGAGATAGGCGTAACTCCGCACTTCCTCAGCTTCGAAAGGGAGATGGTGGCCTTCCGCGGGGAACCCGTGCCTCCAAGTGGAGACAATCGAAAATTTAACCCCCAGGATTGTGCCGATGCGATAAAAAGGATTCGCAACAAAGTAGCTGCTCGCTTAAACAAAGCGGAGGAAGCAGCAAAGGCACGTTATGACCTCCGAAAGCAAGAGGAACCATTCTACCCAATTTCCGGGTGTGGAAAAGGAACTTTGTCCTTTCAAATGCGGTATAGTATTTTTCCGCAAAACTAGCACCTGAATAGGACTTTTTGTATTGAGGGAAAAGGTGTCTACGGCCATCTACCGTTTAGTGCACTAGAAGAGTAAGGACGCTGGCGTATGGGATGCGGAAGACTTGAAGCCCTACACCGAGTAGTCATACGACGAAGTGTAGGCTGGTACAGGCCGCCCCGGTTCAGAGCTTCGTCTCCTCTTCCGCCATCCTCTTCTTTTCATACCCCCCTGCTCCTGGAATTTTGATGGATATTTCCTACCTCTCTCTAGACTTTTCCCTTCCTTTGCCCTTTCTCCCTACCTTTTCCATATCTTTTCCTTCTTTTAGTATATACAGTCGTTTTGTAGATAATGAGGTTGTGGGTTGGTGTAGTGTTAGGTTCGGTAGGTTACTGCGTTGGTTTCGTGAGTGTGGCTCAAGTTTCGTTCCGAGCAACAGCGAACGCAACGTCGGGAGTGTAGATTGTTAGCCGTGTGCACTCAGAAGGCCGTGGCCAAAGATCACTCGGTGGCTTGTCGCTAATTTAGGGCACGCTTTTGGAGTGGATTTTGAGAAAATTCACTTGAAGAAGAGAGGTAATGTTACGTTCGCCACTGAATGTGGTCGATCCACGAACCCATAAGGGCAAAATAAGGGATTGTCCAAACCGAGGCCAGAATCGGCTGCGGTGTAGAAGTGGACGTTGCGCTAGGTGTAACACTTTCATCAAATGCGTCGTGAATTGATGACTCAGGTCGTATGCGTACTACGGACGTACATATCCTATGAGTGCTATTTACACGCTTTGCTGGGTACAAATTTACATATGCGTACCATCATCTGTACCGAGCCTATACTTCCGAAAACACTGTATAAGATGCAACAATTTCCTTATGGAGTAGTGAGGTTATGTATGGTGGAGGCAGACCAATCCGGTGGGCGGTATTTAAGTAACTTGGTGGGTATGGGTTTTTGTTTGATTAAAATAAGCTAAGATCAACAATTTTTTGACCACAAAATTAATATTTTTAACTTCCCAGTATATGCAAAGTTCTTGTAATCGCCTCGAAAATCGAAATTGAAATTTTCAACATAAATTTACGGTTTGAGGCCTTTAGAGTATATTTTAAGTATTTTTAGAAAGAAGTACTATGTGTGAGTATGTACGTACGTACGTACGTGCGTTCGCGGACAGTTTTCTTCGAGCATAACTCACGTAAACGAAGTTGTATCGACTTCGTTAAAATGTCAATCGAAGCGACTTGGCAATCTTAATCTTTTGAAAAACTTCGTTTGGGGAGCGGACGAGGGTTTGCTGTTTTGACCCCTTGAAGATCGCTGCTGTCATGCGTTATACCTATCTCACGAAACGAACATGGGATTTACGCCATGAAGGTGCTAATCGACGCGTAGTAACATTGGTGTTATGCTATCAAATTGTTAAAAACATTCTTAGAGCCGTTTTTTAATTTATTAAAAAAAGTGCAAAATATTTTTTTTCACAAACAATAAATTTTTAGCCTGATTTGCAAAATGCAGTGATCAATGTTCATAAAACCTCTATACTCCCAATTTTTCTTGAAAAAAACCATCAAAAGTAATTAAAAAATGAAAAATCATTAAGTCATCCTGATCCTCAAGGTCATTCATGTCATTCACTATATTCTTGTTAAATCAATCAAAGTTTATTAGTAGTTGCATAATTTGAGCAGATTTTGAACAGTTTATACAGCACCGTGTTTTAATTCTAATTAAAAAACTGCTTACATTTTGAAAACCAAAAAAACAAACCGTGAGGTGCGACCCTTGAGGTCCACACGTACAACTTCCCAGTAATATTTACATAAATATTGAAAATATTAAACACAATAATAATTATGGAAATAATACTACTTTTAATAACAAAAATGTACCTCTCATAAAAGTTATTGGAATGGCTTAATATGAATCGTAACATCTACGCGAGCGTCAATTGATTACGTAAAGATTTTCGTGGATTGGTTTGATTTAATATTCACGTGGATCAATCGGAGGGGGGACAGGTTACAAAGCCTTTTTTACGTTATGTGTTATTTTCATATCGATGCTTGATGGACAAAACAGCGCTAGCAGAAATGAATGCAGTTTTTGTTATTACGCCCACTGAAGAGATTTTGTCGCGTAATGGCCATTCTGATTAGTTAAGGTCAAAACTGCTAGCACTTCGGCATAAGCACTGAATTTGTATTTTTTCACGATTTTACATCAATGAAACTAATAATTGTTTCTTATTTTCTGTTGATTTTGAGAAACATTGATTATGCAGTCAAAAATAGGTTCAATTGCATGTAAAAAGTAAAATATATGTATTACAAATGATGACGGAAGCAACTGAAATTTTACGAATACTAAAAAATTTTATTTGATGAAAGCTTTTCAAAGCATATGATCTTAAAAAGTGTTAACTACAAAACATTTTAACATTCAAAACGTGAATTACCACTATTGCAAATTTGATTTGATTTGTATTGGTTTTTAAAATTTAAGCAGCTTTTTTATTAAAGTTAAAACACGTTTCTGTGAAGACTATTAAAAATCTCCGCAAATTATGCAAATAATAATAAACTTTGATTGACTTTAGAACAATGTCTTTAGAATAAGAGATTTAAGGTATAAAAATTCGTATGAACCCTTTTTACATGGTGACTTTGAATGATCTTTTTATTTTTTATTCAATTTATTTTGAAATCATGAGAAAATATTTTGCTAGTCTCTACAGATATTGATAAAAGTTTATAAATTTTATAAACATTTATTGTCACGATGTTAATTTTATTAATTATTAATTAATTTTTTTATGAAAAAAAACCACTAATTTTACATATTTTTTTATTAAATTAAAAACGTTTTTTTTTTTTAAATTTAAAAACATCATTAAAATGTTAATACGCGTCGATTGACTTTCTAATTATGCAAAGGTTATATTTGGTTCTCGAGATATAATGATTGACATAGTTGACCATGAAGGACATGATGACTTTTAATGATTTTTTATTTTTTATTTGATTATTTTTGAAATCATGGTAAAAATTTTGGTCGTTTTTTTACAACAACTGTTTGGAGTATATAAATTTTACAAACATTAATTACTGCGACTTGAAAATAAAGTTAAAAATTTGATGCTTTTGAAAAAAACTCCAATTTTTTGCACTTTTTTTAAAAAAATTAAAAACCCGCTCGAACGATTTTTTTGAAAGTTTGGTAGAATCACAAAAATGTTAATACGCGTCGATTGACACCTTAATGAAGCAAAGCGTACGTTTGGTTCGCGAGATATAGCGGATGACAGGGTTGACCTTCATGGGGTGAAAACAGCAAACCCCCCCGACCGAAGTGTCCCAAAACTAACCAGCTCTTAAGATTGCAAAGACGCTTCGATTGACACCTTAACGAAGTCGATATGACTTTGTTTTCGTGAGGTATGCTCGTAGAAAAACTGTCCGCGAGCGCACGTACATACGTACGTACTTCTTTCTAAAAACACTTAAAATATACTCGTCAGACCTCAAAACGTAAAGATATGTTGAAAATGTCAATTTCGATTTTCGAGGCGATTACAAGAACTTCCCATATACTGGGAAGTTAATTAATTAGATTTGCATTTGTGATAATTAAAGCTTTGAATGGTAAAATGCTTTGTAGTCAATACTTTGCAATATGGTTTGCTTTGAAAAGCTTTCATCAAATAAAATATTGCAGTTTTTAGTAGTTTTGTTCTTTAGTGTTTTTAAGATTTCAATTACTTCCTCCATCATCATTCGTAATGCTTTTAAGTTTTTACATGCCGAATGTTGACTGCACGTTCAATGTTTTTCAAGACCAACTGAAAATAAGAAATAAGTATTAGCCTGATTGTTGTAAAATCGTGAAAAAATACAAACTTAATGATTATGCCGAAGTCATAGCGATTTTGAACACGGTCGGTTTGCTTTTTCTGCCATGTATTGAAAAAAGGCTGGCAGAAGCAATCAACTTAGCTGAATGTACGGTATAGCATTTGTCATCTTAATTTCTCCTTCAAACTTTAATTGTATATTATCTTTCACCATTCCGATCGGGCTATTCGCTTTTCTCAAACTGTGAGTTATTTATAAAACATGTCAATTTTTATGACAAAGGTGTGTTTGGCAAAAGAGGACAGAGCATCAATAATTACATGTGCGGGTTTTTGTTATTTACTATGCGAAGGGTTTGGGTATTTACGCGTCTTGCCTAGCAGTTTATCAAGACAACTGCCGAAAGTGTTTTTGTCAATTTATGCATCCAAGTTGAAATCTGCTCAAGCCACCAAAGACCCTTTGTCCTCTGAACTCGCTCTCATGCATATAAAATTATCTGTCACCTTGGAAAAACTTAAAGCATTGAACTCATTGGCTTGTTATGAGTAACGTTAAATGTGCGAAGAAAAATTATGGAGATGTTTTTTTTACTGCCGAGTCTATCTACTTTACCTTCCTTAGAAGGCAGCAACTGAAAAGAAACAAGCCGTGAGGTGTGACCCTTGAGGTCCACACGTACAACTTCCCAGTAATATTTACATAAATATTAAAAATATTAAACACAATAATTGAGCCAATGATAAAAATAGAAAATAAAACTCTTCAGAGAGTTAAACATATGAAGTACCTTGGACTTACAATCGATGAAAAACTAACGTGGACACCGCATATAAATGATATGAGGAAAAAAATAGCAGCTATCGTTGGTTTGCTCCATCGTTTCAGCTATTTCTCAATTAAAAATAAAATACAAAATAAACATGCATACATAATTTCAAGAATTACATACGGGATTATAATTTGGAGCCAAACTACCAAAAAATAACCTCATGAGCATGTCACGGCTACTAACTAAAGCATACAAAACCATATATAACTTGCAAAGGATGACCGCTACATCTGAAGTATATAAAACAGCACAAGAACTTAACGTAGACGGACTGATTCACATGGAAAAAGGAAAATTCATTTTTAAAAATTTACACATTGAACAAATGAAAACAACGAAACTAGACATAAATGGGAGTAAAAACGACTACAATACGAGAAACGCAAATGAAATTTTAATAAAATTTGCTAGGACAGAGCGCCTGAGGATGGATCCGATTAACGCCGCATCAAATTTTTACAATAAGCTACCTCAAACAATAAAAGAAGCGCGTAACATAATGACATTTAAAATCATGCTACGTAAACATTTACTGAAAATTCAATTTGAATAATTAAGTACGGTAATTTTTTTTATTGCCTTTTTTTTTAAATTTTAATTAATTTTTTTTTAAATTTTTTTATTAATTTTAATTCTTTTTCCTTTTTCTTTATATATATATATAAATATATATATATATATATATATATATATATATATATATATATATATATATTTTTAAGAACGCTAATATTCCTAATCCTGCTACAAATGTGAAACAAAATTAGATATATTGAACTCTGAATAAAACTTTTAAGATACTGGTACTATCCCTTATACCGATATACAACGTCTGGGAAGTACTTTTTGAATGAACAAGCTTTCAGGAAATAAATTGCACACGGACAGTGCAAGCAATGAGTTATGGAGTAAAGATTTTTTGGAGGAAACGGAGGTGGTTTTAGTCGGTAGAAATCCGACATGCCGAGAAGCAGGAGCAGCTCGGTATCTTTTGAAGATTTCCACCTCCCAACGACGAAAAAAAAATTATGGAAATAATACTAGTTTTAATAATAAAAATGTGCCTCTCATAAAAGTTATTGAAATGGCTTAATATTAATCGTAACATCTACGCGAGCGTCAATTGATTACGTAAAGATTTTCGGGGATTGGTTTGATTTAATATTCACGTGGATCAATCGGAGGGGGGACAGGTTACAAAGCCTTTTCTACGTTATTTGTTATTTTCATATCGATGCTTGAACGACAAAATTAGCAAAAATGAATGCAGTTTTTGTTATTACGACAACTGAAGAGATTTTGTCGCGTGATGGCCATTTTGAATAGTTGCGGTCAAAACTGCTAGCACTTCGGCATAAGCACTGAATTTGTATTTTTTCACGATTTTACATCAATGAATCTAATAATTATTTCTTATTTTCTGTTTATTTTTAGAAACATTGATTATGCAGTCAAAAATAGGTTCAATTGCATGTAAAAAGTAAAATATATGTATTACAAATGATGACGGAAGTAACTGAAATTTTACGAATACTAAAGAACAAAACTCCTAAAAACTGCAATTTTTTATTAGTAATTGATGTCATCTTCACAAAATACTACGTGTTTTTATAAAAGAAAAACGATTACGAATCAAAATATAGATACACAAAATTAAAAGGAACAATACAATTTTTTATTTGATGAAAGCTATTCAAAGCATATGATCTCAAAAAGTGTTGACTACAAAACATTTTACCATTCAAAACGTTGATTATCACAACTGCAAATTTGATTTGATTTGTATTGGTTTTCAAAATTTAAGCAGTTTTTTTATTAAAGTTAAAACACGGTTCTGTGAAGGCTATTAAAAATCTCCGCATATTATGCAAATGATAAGATACTTTGATTGACTTTAGAACAATGTCTTTAGAATAAGAAATTTAAGGCATAAAAATTCGTATGAACCCTATTTACATGGTGACTTTGAATGATTTTTTTTATTTTTAATTCAATTTGTTTTGAAATCATGAGAAAATATTTTGCTAGTCTACAGAAATTGATAAAAGTTTTTCATCTATTATTACGATTTTAATTTTATTAATTATTAATTATTTTTTTTATGAAAAAACACTAATTTTCAATATTTTTTATTAAATTAAAAAAATGGCTTTGAAGATTTTTTTTTAAAATTTAAATTTATCATTAAAATGTTAATACGCGTCGATTGATTTCTTAATGATGCAAAGATTATATGTGGTTCTCGAGATATAATGAATGGCATAAATGACCATGAAGGACATGATGACTTTTATTGATTTTTTATTTTTCATTTATTTATTTTTGTAATCATGAAGAAAAATTTTGGTGATTTTTTCACAACAACTGTTTGGAGTATATAAATTTTAAAAATATTGATTACTGCGACTTGAAAATAAAGTTAAAAATTTGATGTTTTTCAAAAAACTCCAATTTTTTGCACTTTTTTTCAAAAAATTACAAAACCGCTCCGACAATTTTTTTAAAAATTTGAAGGAATCATGAAAATGTTAATACACGTCGATTGACACCTTGATGAAATCGTACTTTTGGTTCGCGAGATATAGCGCACGACAGGGTTGACCTTCAAGGAGTGAAAACAGCAACCCCCCCCCCCCCGACCGAAGTGTCCCAAAAACTAATCAGCTCTTAAAATTGCAAAGACGCTTCGATTGACACCTCAACGAAGTCGATATGACTTTGTTTACGTGAGTTATGCTCGTAGAAAAACTATCTCTTTCGTATCCATACATCTACTGATCATACGCAGGTTGTACATTACATATATATTTCTTTTCTTTCTTGTTTTCGTAAGTTCACTTATTTGGTGTACATTCTGATCCTTTTTTCCTTCCTCCGATGTTTTTTAAGGCTCCAAATTTGGCATTCTTCTTTTCCTAATTTTATTAAATAATCTACCCTCACGGATAAAGCATATTATACGCTGATGATTTCCAGTTGTTGCATGCTTTAAAGTCTCTGATCGACATTAACTTGTTCCAAAATGATCTACTTGCGCTAATCAAATGGTGCCATTTAATATGTTCCATTTCAGTAAGTCTAAATGTCATAACTTTTTCCGTAAAAGATTGTCTATTGTTTCCTCATTTAAAGTTAACGAATATCTTCTACTGCCCCTTGAATAGGTGAAAAAATTGGATGTTGTTCATCGAAAAATTACTAAGTTACAAAGAATGCACACAAGCGGTTTTTCTAGATATTAAAGGTGTCTTCAACAATGTCAGCCAAAAGGCTATTGGTAAGCACGTGGGAAAAACATTGTTGATGGCAACTTGATAAGGTTCATCAGACAACTGCCAAGCCGCAGGAACATCACCTCCAAACCAGAAAACAACACCATAGGAGGGAATACTTGCAAAAAGTCCTTACAAGGTGGACTGCTATCAACCCTTTTAGAGAAGTGGTGGACAAGATCCTGTCAAAATAGGAGTGACTGGCTGCAAAGACGTAGCCGTTGCCGACGATGTTGCAATAGGGAAAACGGGCAAATTCATCAACACACTATCTGAAAGACTATGGTCTTGATATAAATCCGTAGAAAACAGAGCTTGTGCTTTTCACAAGGAGGTTCAAAAGTCCACGATTTGTCGCACAGAAGTATGACCCATTTCATCAAGTCAAAACCCTAATCTAATTCTGGACTCCAAACTCGTGTGAAAAACGAACATAGCAGAAAGAGCGCGCAAAGCAGCATGCGCAATATACTACTTCAAAAGAGCTTTTGGGAAAAGGTGGAGATTGAAACCCAAAATTGAATCATGGCTCTACACGGCGAAAGCGGAGCCAATCTTTCTCTATGGTGCAGTTATTTTGTTGCCAGCTAAGGGTTGTAGCTAATGCATTTACCAGGACTCTATGCACTATCCCGAGTAACGCATTGCTTCAGCTATTAAGTTGGCTCCTGTAAAAGATGCTTCGTCGTCGATGGTTTCTCAGGTACCTGGAAGTCCTCGGTGTTGGACGCCGAATCTTATACTCTTCGAGGGAGATCCGTGATTTAGCGCTGTATAGGTAAAGCGCACCATTAGCGAGGAAACAGGGTTATACTAGGGTACCTACCGGCAAGTGAATTGCCACATGTCTGGCGCAGGATTCATGATCCAAGCTAGCCTATATTTTTACTACTTTTCTTTAGCGACTGGTTACGCTATAATTGTAGCGCTTCTAAAGTCAAGTTACGGCTGGAGCGTTTTGCCAAACTACGGCAATAATTGATAATTAAACGAGTCAAAAGTAAGACTATGACTATCTTGTCTTTATTCTACAAATTCCTTTTATACAATTTTTACATCTTAATATATAATCCCTACTCTAATATTTTTAATCTACTTAATACATAATTCCTACTCTAAAACTGGAAGAATTGAACATAGTAAATTCATTCTACCAATCAAAATATCGATCAGCATTTTTTCCATATGACCCAAATTAAAATGCAACACTCATAAAGTCCATGAGTAATGACTGCTCAAGTTTCTTCACATAGGGTACATGCACTTTGTGTGTAAGCATGTCGTACATTGCACCTGCCAACGCTAAGCGCCGCTTAGTCTGGCACGATCGCGATGGGCTAGTATAAACATTCATTCATGTGTCTGTTTTTAGTGACATCATGAATTGGACTTTCGTATGAGTAGATTATGTGTAATGCAAAACGAGCATTACAAAAATGATCGTACATTATCCATTTGTATAGTCTACGACTGCTCGTTAATTATTGATTTGTGGGTTTAGTTTATGGTAAAATGCTGATTGATTGTGTAGATATCTGTAGATCCACTACACTCCCAACTAAGCTCCTTACGAGACAGCAGGCGAAGTGGTCTGCGATTCAATCAAAAATTGTACATCAATGGCACTCCAACACCATAGAAGTAGACCTTGCTTCTTCGGTTCCTTCCTTTCACCGTGATTTCAAGTCATCCTAGGCAGAAATGCCAGGTCCGTAGAAACGAATGAGATACACGAATCGGTTGGCATCTAAACTGGTGGATCGCAAATGGAGAGAATAGTTGGCAGTGGTGTTTTCTCAGAGCAACTAGGCCTGCATTTGTCCTTCCGGTTTTCAGACCACGGCAGAGTCTTTCAGGTAGATGTATAACAAGCAGTAGACTGGTTGAGAAATCAAAAAAAAATCTGACAGTCAAGCTGCTGTCCAATCGTTATCCAATGTGTACACTCCATAAAAAGTTGTAATAGAATGCGCACGACTGAACGTGATGTTACTTCACTGTAAAGGGATCCTTTACTGGGTACCGAATCATAGTACACTCAGAAAAAAATACCCCGCATCAAATAAAATTTACATTAAAACAAAGAAAATCGGGAATGATTTAGCGCCAAAGAAATCAATACTTGCTTTGAAGATGAGAACTTCTTTGTTTGAACGAATTTTTTTCTACTAATTTTGAAAAAAGAGCGCTTTGTTTTAATGAAATACTTCTTAAAAACAAAATTATTTTATTACTAAAATTTAAGAAGCGGGGCATTGTCTTAACGGAATATTTTCAAAAAACAAAACTTTTCCTTTTCTAAATTTGAATAAGAAGCCCTTTCTTTAAAACAATTGCTTCTTAAAAACAAAGCAGTGTTTCTTCAAAGTAAGCCTAGATTTAGCGGGAACAATTTTGATTATAAGAAATCCGTATTAAAAGTGAAAAAACTTTTGTTTTAAAATTGTATTGAGTATTTATTTATTCAGTTCATTATCACAACATGTTCTTTTTAGAAAAACACTTTGGTCTCAAGAAGATCTGATTTTTTATAGTATATAAATGTACTGGTGGACTCTCCAAATCATCAGCGTTTAGGAAAATTAGATTTAATTTTTTACCAATTAGGTAGGACAAAAATGCTTGGTATAATTCAAAACTTCATGTTATTGGCAAAAAAGAAGAATATTTTGATGGTATCTTAAAACTTCGATTGTTTCGAATGCCCTCAAATTGGGATCACATTTGTTCATGACATATCCATGTTTGTACAATGTTCCATATTTTTGAAAACTTGAATGGCAATAATATGATTATTTTTTCGTAAAATTGCAGAATTTGTTTTCCATTAAGTGTTGAATTTAGAATTTTCTCAATGGAGAACTGAAATTGTAAATTGAGTATTTTTCACTGCAAGTTCAATGTTCGTAAATTACCTCATTCAGATTTTCCACTTCATCAAAACTCGTAGCTACCGATAGTGTACACGTTGAAAGCTGCAGCGACGAGAGTGGTTTTCCCTCCAAATAGATACCCTTTAAGTGCAAAGAATTTATGGTTCAAACTCAACACATGTACACTAGAATTGATTACTTGATTTGTGATATAATCTACGGAAGCGTCCATTTAATACGTAAGGCTTTTGGTGGATGGAAGGTGGATTGGTTTGATTAAATATTCGCGCGGATCAATCAGAAGAGGCAGGTTACAAAGCCTCTATTACGTTATTTGTTATTTTCATATCGATGCTTGAAGGATAGAAGAGCGCTAGCAAAAATGAATGCAGTCTTTTGTTATTACGCCCACTGAATAGATTTTGTCGCGTGGTGGTCATTTTGAATAGTTTTGTTCAAAATTGACATGACTTCAGCATTATCTTTGAATTAGTATTTGTTAACGATTTTACATCAATGAGACTAATCTCGTATTTTCAGTTGGTCTTGAAAAACAGTGAATATGCAGTCAATAATTGGTTTAATTGCACGTAAAAAGTAAAATGTATTACAAATGATGATGGAGGAAGTAATTGAAATCGTACGAACATCATAACAACAAAACTGCTAAAAACTGAAATTTTTTAATTCATGAAAGCTTTGTAATCATATGATTTTGCAAACTATTGACTTCAGAGTGTTGATTACAACAAATGCAAATTTGATTGATTTTTCTTTTGTTTTTCAAAAACTAAGCAGTTATTTTATTGAAATAAAAACACGATACGGTGAAAACTATTGGAAATTTTGGTCAAATTTCGCAAATATTAATAAACTTTCATTGACTTTACAATGTCTTTAAAATAGGAGTTATCAGGTAATATCATTCGTGCGAATTTTTTTTACATGGTGCCTTTGAATTATTTTTTATTAACTTCCCAGTTCCCTATGGGAAGTTATTGTAATGGGGTCGATTTTGCGAATCCCAAATTTTGACATATCTCCACGTTTTAAGGTCTCTAGAATCCAAATCTATCGTTTTTAGAGAGATGTCTGTGAGTGTGTATGTACGTATGTGTGTATGTGCGTATGTACGTATGTACGTATGTACGGATGTACGGATGTACGTATGTACGGATGTACGTATGTACGGATGTACGTATGTACGGATGTACGTAAGTGCGTTCGGAATTATTTTTCGTCTCGATTATCTCGAGAACCAAAAATCGGATTGACTGGTTTTAAACGACGCGTAATTACGTAACTTAGAACTAAATGACTTTTCAGCAAAATCGGTTAAGCCGTTTTTTATTTAGGATGAAAAAACTGAAAAAACGAACAAAAATTGCCTATTTTTAAACTGTTGATACGCACTTTTAATTCGTACAGATACCAAATACCTTCATAGTAATGTTGTTATTATTGTGCGTTTTAGCAAAATTGTGATCAAATTTGTAAAAAATGTTATTTAAAAAAAAAAGATTAATTTATGAAATTCCAAACTTATATCATCAGGAGTAGAGACGCTAATGCAGTTAATAATTGCATATTGTTAATAACAATCAAATAATATTAGTTATAATTTGATATTGTATATATAAAGTCAATTAGAACTATTCAGTAACGATCAAACATTCTTAATAACAATGATTATTGTAAATAATAATTAAATACCCTCTATAATAGTGGTGGATTCCGAAGCCGAAATGAAGAACGTGGTTGAGGACGAAGTGGAGGACAAGAAGGATGACGAGGACGAGGTTGACGAGGATTTGGTAGAGGATGAGCAGGTGGTGGAGACGTCTTCCTCTACCAAAGCTTTTATGGTTAGATAAAAAATTGATAAAAATAATAAAAGTAATTGTATTAATTTAGAATAATAATGTTTAATAATAATAGTTATTAATAATAGTAATTAATAATAAAAGCAAATTATAGCATTTTATTCAACCCACTGGGAAGTTAGTCGTGTGGGCCTCAAGGGTCGCACTTAGACCACATTTTTTAATTTTATTTTAATGATGGACGAAAGTTTTACTGGTTTCTTTACAAAAATTAATGAGTTTATAAGTTTTGTAAAAATTTATTACCGTGTTGTGCAAATCAAGTTAAAAATTTATTGTTTATGAAAAAAAGCATAATTATTCCCAATTTTTTTGTTAAATTAAAAAATGGCTTGAAGGATTATTTGTATATATTTAAAAACATCACAAATATGTGCATACGCGTCAATTGACACCTCAATAATGAAAATATTATATTTCGTTCCCGAGATATAGTGAACGACTTAAATAACCTTGAAAGTCTGGATGATTAATGATGATGATTTAATTTAATTTTTTTCGTCATCAAGAGAAAAAGGTTTGCTGTTTTTTTAAACAAATATAGTATATAGAATATATAATTTTTTTAAACATTGTTTACTGTGTTTCGCAAATCAAGTTCAAAATTTATTGTTTGTGAAAGAAACCCTATTTTTTGCACTTTTTGTAATAAATTTAAAAACAGCTCGTTTTTTTTAAAATTTTTTATAGCATCACAAAAATGTTAATACGCATCGATTGACATTTTAAGGGTGCACATGCTTTTTTCGGTTCGCAAGATTTAGCACAAGATAATAACGACCTTCAAATGGTGAAAACATCAAACCCCTTCGACCGAAGTGTCCCAAAACTAATCAGCTCTCAAGATTGCAAAGACGCTTCGATTGACACCACAACGAAGTCGATACATTTTTGGTGATGTGAGTTATGCACATACATACTTCTTTCTATAAATACTTTGAATATACTATAAAGACCTCAAAACGTAAAGACGTGTTGAAAATTTCAATTTCGATTTTCGAGGCGAATATAAGAACTTCGCATATACTGGGAAGTTAATAATATTTCTCACTCAATTTGGTGATGAGCTTCTGCTTCCGCCCTGATCTGAAAAAAATGCAATTTAACCCGAACTGATCTCAACAAAATTCAATTGAATCCCAAGTGAATAAAACACGTAAGTTTATAAAATAGGTAAGTGGATACTTTATAATACATTATAGTTAATTTAGGAGGTTGGTTCGTACTTAAACTTAGGCCATTTCTGGGCGTGAGATGTGCTCCTCAATTGTCAAAGTCCAATAATATTCTATGTATTATCTTTTCTCCAGCAGAAATATCTGAAACTCTGACATCTTTTTTCATGCCTATTTTCAGTTCTCTCTTTTCGTATTTAATGTCTGTGAATAAAATCAATATCAGATTTATAACCACGCAATCACTGCTGCTGCTCTATCTGACACTCCATAGTAGTCGCGTGTCTTCAATAACGTAAGAAAATCAGCACATGCGGAGTGATGCAAGGTGGATCAAGGAACAGCCATTGTAAGATTTGATTTTCCAAAATAAAATTTGCACACAGCAGACACTCATTTTTTGTTTGATTTGAGAGTTTTTATGAACGACAATTGCAGTTTTACCCTAATTCATTCGCTGTCGTTCAATTAAATTTTCTCGAAACGCAAACGTATTATCCTCCGAGTAGGAATATTGAAACACTAGGAACGTGTCATTGCAATTCTCCAAAATGTGATGTCAGCTGTACTTCCATGCACAATGTGGGCACTCGTAAGAGCATTCAATGTCTTGTCTATTTAGGTAAACGCCAAGCTTTTGTTACGTTCGCCACGCAGCGTGGTCGATTACCGAACCAAAATAAGGGACTGTCTTTCCCCTAAAGAATTCAAACCACCGTGCAGGCAAACGCTGACGATTGAAAATGGTATACGCGGACCGCCACTTAATAGAGTCTAGGTTAGTCATTAAATATATAGAATTGGGGGAATTAGTTCAAATACTTATTTCCATTAAAGTATTGAATTAAATAAAATAGATTTGCTTAGGATTGATTGATTGATTTATATAATAATATTTGGATTCATTTAGTTGAGGGTGGAGAATTAGTTAATTATGGATTGGGTTTATCTAGGTTAGGAATATTGGATAATATAGCTAAGTAGGCTAAAATGTTGTCATGAACGGTTGAACTGCAACGTGTCGTCGTATCCAACAATTCGAACTCAACGATACCCATCATCCTACCGATGGAATCACTCAGGCCACCAACATCGCGATTTTCATCCGACCCCATGGTTGCGATGATTCATCTTCACAGCGATCCTCCATTGCCAGCGGGGCAATGTGTCTGATCACACATATACAGCAGCCACTGAGGTGTAGCAGCTCGGTGGATACTGTGCTGTGGCGACTGTGCTGTGAAGATCGACCACGGAGATTAAATCGCCAGCTGACATGCATCGGTCATCGGCATAAAACAAGTCGAAGGAATGAAAGCTGGAATGGGTTGATGAACTCGGCTGGTCGTTGACTGCTAATACAACAAATGGGATCGGGAAATCCGATAAATATCGCCGGCAGAACATCTGGAGGGCTTGTTTGGTGCGGTTGGGTACCAAAGAAGGTCAGACATGGCTGTACGCGATTCAGCCAAGAAAGTCGAGAGCTGGGGAATCTAGTGCTTGAATGAGAAGACTTAAAGAAACAGTGCGGTATCTCACGCGTGTGAAGCAAGACGAGGACGACGAGCGGCGAGCAGCAATTGATATTGCGTTCAGGAGCCAGCCGCGATAGCATAAGAAGAGAAAGAAGAAAAATTGAGAATAGAGTTAAGCATGGATAGGTCTAGTTAGGTGAGATAAAAAAATAAAAACTATTACTTAAGGTGAATTCTAATTGTCTTTAGTTGTGAGAAGTAACGAAGCGAACGTCGCGATTCGGTTACATTTTTTTCAAATTCCCTTTGTCGGTCGGTGGTTTTGGATTGTCGCGAATCCAGTTCTCGTTTCCGGATTTGCGGGCAGGGCGGTTCCGGCGCAGAAACGGGTGGCGCCCTTTTTAAACAAGCCGCGAGGTCCGACTCTTGAGGTCCACACGGTCAACATCCCAGTAATATTTACATAAATGTTAAAAATATTAAACACAATAATAATTATGAAAATAAAATTACCTTAGATAATAATAATGACAGGAATTCATAACAGTAATTGGAATGACTCAATATTAATCGTATCATCTACGGGAGCGTTCATTGATTACGTAAAGATTTTGGTGGATTGTATATTAACGCGGATCAGTAAGAGGAGAAACAGGTTACAAAGCCTTTTCTACGTTATTTGTTATTTTCATATCGATACTTGAAGGACAAAAGAGCGCTAGCAAAATTGAATGTAGTTTTTGTTACTACGCCCACTGTAGAGATTTTGTCGCATGGTGGTCATTTTGAATAATTGCGTTCAAAATTGCCATGGCTTCGGAATAATCACTGAATTTGTATTTTCCACGATTTAACATCAATGAGACTAAATTAGTCTTAGTTAACTCGAGTTACTTAACTCGAGTTGACTTGAGTTACGTGAATTTCAATTCGAGTAATCTCGAGTTGTGTTTATTCCGAGGGCACATCACTAAGACTAATACGTATTTCTTATTTTCAATTTGTCTTGAGAGTTGAGTTTTGCTGCTTGATTTTACAAGAATTGATACCAATTTATAAATTTTACTAACATTTATTTCTGTGTTGAAAATTTAAAAAAAAATTAATTTTTTTATTAAAAAAAGTCCAAAAATTTTATATTTTCTTTAACTAAATTAAAAACTGCTCAAACGATTTTTTTTGAAGTTACAAACATCACAAAAATTTTAATACACGTCGATGAACACCTTCGTGATGCAAATATTATATTTAGTTCATGAGTACCATGTGTACCAAAATGAGAACCAAATATAATGAACCGAATCATGACTTTTAATGATTTTTATTTTCAGTTTTTTTTGTATTCATCAGAAAAAGTTGTCTTGTTTTTTTTACAAATATTGCTTGGAGTATAAAAATTTGATGAACATTGATCACTGTTTTTCGCGAATCAGGTTAAAAATTTATTGCTTATGGAAAAAAAAGCCTATTTTTGGCACTATTTTTATTAAATTAAAAAGCGGCTCCAAGAATTTTTTGAAAAATTTGATAGAATCACAAAAAAGTTAACCCTTTATACCTCAACTGCATATATTTTAACAAATAATTTGTTTTGTGGTAGGTTTCAATAAATAAAAATACACGTATTTTTTAGTTTTGAATTTTTTTTTACTAAGAAATGAGAAAAACGCACAAAAAGGGTGTGAGACAGATGTGTCACACTGCCTTAAACTGTTCCTCTAAGATGTAGGGAACGCTTTAAAACAATTGTTAAGTTTATTGTAGAATAGTGCAACGCCACAATTTTCACAAATTTTGTGTCGTTTTTGTATTTTTTTCGTATTTTATCAACTTCACACACGAACAAATGCCACAAAGTGACGCAATGTGAATTTCGCACGAACTTTGATACACGTAACGCCATACAGTTCACAAGAACTGCATGAATAATCCATAGAGTGGTGGGTTACCGTCGTGTTACATTGACTTAAAATGGAATAAAATGTATGGTTTGGAATTTATAAGGAATTATTCGGTATGTTACAGTAATGTCACACGGAGGTATAAAGGGTTAATACGCCTCGATTGGTACTTTTCGCGAGATATAGCACCTGACAAAAATGACCTTCAAAGTGTCAAAACAACAAACCCCTCCGACCAAAGTGCCCCAAAAACTAATCAGTTCTTAAGATTGCAAAGACGCTTCGATTGACACCTTAACAAAGTCTATACGACTGTGTGTAAGAGCGACCACACACTCACAAATTTCAATTTAGATTTTCGAGGCAAATGCAAGAACTTTCCATATACTTGGAAGTTAAAACTATCCCAACTCTCCAACCCTCTTCGCGTGTTAAAGCCGGGTGAGATTGCCCAACCCGTAGCCAGGATGGACTGCGGTGCCGTTACATTTGTTACATTATTTATTCCCGTAAAACTTACTGGTGGAATTCGCGGAGTGGCGACATGAAGCCTTCGTTTGTAGATGCAGAGGTCAAGGTATTTGAAACAGACAGAAAACGTCTGAACGCTCCGCTGAATATAAATAGACAAAAAGGATCTAGCAAAAGCCATCAAGCAGAGCAAAAGTCGTATATGACTGAACCTTGGGGTGTAAGCTACAGACTTGTGTCTCAAAAATTGACTTCATGATACATGCCTGTTTTACATATGCGGACACCTTACAACTATTTGTCAACTCACTGATTCCAACACATCCAGTGAAAGCATACAACTGGAAAGTACCTGCTCCTGACAAAGATGGTGGTGACAAATCTGTGGCCATGCCTGCATATATATATATAATGCATGATTACTATAACCCAAGGTTCCTCCACCAATATTAGCTCTTATTCTTTTTTAGGCAGGTGGAGAATCCTCAGCATCCCGTTTTTGCCTGCATGTTCGTCAGATAAGGACATCTCCTCCTCTTCCGGATATTTGTACCTACCCATACTTTCTTAATGTATCTTGAAAAATATTTCCTCCAGAAGCCAGCTTTTTAAAAATACTTTACTGAATACTACACTTTCTTATAACTGTAGGCTCATTTGGCAGATATTTGTAGTTGAGAAAATCAGCTGCATTTTTTTACATTTTGAAAAATTTATAAAAAAATTAACGAACGTATTAATTTTAATAATAATTTTGCATTTTGCAAAATATTTACGGGTACTATTGCAACAGCGTCAATTGGGCCAAAAGTTGGGTTTATTCTATCAATATTAAATCAAGTAATTTAACCATATACTTCAAAAGTTTGTAATAAAAACTGCCAGCACGAAGAGTAAAATATGCCTGACACCGCATCAATTCAAATAGAATAAGTCATAGCAAGAAATATTATTCGTATCAACCTCTGAACTTATTCATAATAGCTTGTAATTGTTTATTGATGTTATAAAGTCTCTGTAATTTTGACAAAAACTTTGTTTTTTTTTAAATTTATCTGTTTTCTTTTATGCATCTGGTTTATGCATAGCTAAAAGTACAAATATGATGATAATCTCTTTTTGAACAGATTTTCATAAAAAAGTCATATTTTTAACTTACCAGTATAAGGGAAGTTATTGTAATCGCTTCGAAAATCGAAATTGAAATTTTCAACTTTTCTTTGCGTTTTGAGGTCTATAGAGTATATATAAAGTGTTTTTAGAAAGGGTGACGTATGTGTGTGTGTACATACGTACGTCTGTACGTTCGTGGACAGTTTTTTCTACGAGCATAACTCACGTAAACAAAGTACGATCGACTTGATTGAGGTGTCAATCGAAGCGTCTTTGCAATTTCAAGAGCTGATTAGTTTTTGGAAAACTTCGGTCGGGGGGGGTTTGCTGTTTTGCCCGTTTGAAGGTCATTTCTGTCATAAGCTATATCTCGCGAACCAAACGTACGATTTTTTTCAACAAGGTGTCAATCGACGCGTATTGACATTAGTGTGATTCTATCAAATTTTTTAAAAAATTCTTGGAGCGGTTTTCAAATTTTTTAGAAAAAAGTGCAAAAAATTAGGTTTTTTTCAAAAACAATAAATTTTTAACCTTATTGTCAAGTCTTAGTAATCAATGTTTATAAAAATGAAATACTCCAAACAATGTTTGCAAAAACGTCATCAAAACTTTTTCTCATAATTACGTAAAAAAGTAAATTAAAAATAAAAAATCATTAAAAGTCATCATGATTTTCAAGGTCATTTTTATCATTCACTATATCTCACGAACCAGATATAATATTTGCATCATAAAGGTGTAAATTGACGTGTATTTACATCTTTGTGAAGTTTTTAACATTATAAAAATTCGTTTTAGCCGTATTTTTAATTTAATAGAAGAAAATGCGAAAAATTATGGTTTTTTTCATAAAAAATATTTTTTAACTTGATTTGCACAGCACAGTGATCCAATTTATAAAATTTATACATTCTTATCAGTTTTTGGAGAGAAACCGGCAAAATTTTATTCCATGATTATGAAAAAACTAAATAAAAAAAAAAAAAATCCATGTAAAGAGGGTTCATACGAGTGCTATTACTTTATATCTTTTATTCTAAAAAAATTGTTGTAAATACAATCAAAGTTTTAAGGTATTTGCATAATTTGAGCAGATTTTTAATAGTTTATAGTTTATAGTCTTTTAATTAAAAAAAATTGCTTAAATTTTGAAAACCAGCAAAAATTTTCAACACCAAAAAGGCCCCCACCGATTGATCCGCGTGAATATTCAATCTGTCCTCATCGACCAAAAACCTTACGTAATCAATGGACCCTCCCGTAGACGATGTGATTCATATTAACTCATTCCTGTCACTGCTATGAATACCTCTCATTGTTGTAATGTTGTTGATGTTTATGTAGATATTACTGGGAAGTTGACCGTGTGGACCTCAAGCGTCATACCTCGCGGCTTGTTCATTAATTAGTTAAGTTTCAGAACGATTGTACTAAATTTATTTAAAGTTAAATAGAATGAATCCATACCAGTCTTAACGACGTCAATACAATGTTTCGTCTGCCAGACATCATCCATGACCGATATGACTGGAAAACTTCAAACCAAATCTTGCCAGAATCTAATCAGCTCGTGTCATTCGTAATACAATTCCATTGACACTTCAACAAAGTTTATGAAAATTTATGTTCCTGAGATATCGTTCTAGAACAAAATGACCACGAACGTACGTACGTGCCTACTAACGTACGTGCCTACTTGCGTACGTACACCCGCACAACTTGACAATTCTTTCCAAAAATACTTTACAAATACTCCAAAGACCGTGAAACATAAGGAATGTGTATTATTATTAATTATCATATGAAATGCACTAATTGGTTTACTTTAAATACTGTGTCAATTGTTTTAAGTAAATTTTGTAAGAATATTTTTATTTAAAGTTTGTATATTTTATTTTAAACGCCCAAAATTCATGAACATCCTAGGCAATATTTTTCTATGAACGTTATCAAATGTGTTTTCAAACGTACTGATGTTGCTTCCGAAATAAGATTCATGGCATAAAATTTTAATAAAAAATATAAACTATAACACATGCAAACCGTATTATTTTGAACTGAAAATTTGTCATAGTTACCTATTTCAAATCCACGAAAGTTGATTCAGAGCAAAAAGTGGCAGTTTTGACAATAAAAGAACTTTTTAAAAAACTAGTGTATCTTTTATAAACGTGTGATATAAATTTTCAAAAATATAGACGGTGCAAATGAATCCAACTTTAAAAATTCGAAAGGCATTTTCCTTGTCAAATTAGAGAAAAAGTTGACAAAATTTGAAAGCTCCAGAGCTCTCTAATTTTTAAGTATATTTAATTTCTCATTCTAAGTTTTACTTTGCCTGGACTATCGAAAAGTTTTTAAACTACGAAAACTAGTACAAAAAGTGTTTTTTTCAAAACTTCCCTCCGTTTTTCTTAATCTTAATTTATGCACTTCAAATGAAATACAGTAAGTTATGTGTATTTCAGTCTACGTTTCTAATCTGTAGAGCATCTTATTGATCTGCATCCCGTTGTTCAGTTTTTTGCGAGCACTGTATATATTTTATGTAAAGTGATTGAAAAAAATCGAAGAAGGATCAGATAAATGGTTTGACCATTATAAGGCTGATCTGGTTATTGCTGCAATAACGCACGCATTTAGATTACTGTTTTGTATTTCCTCAAGTCATCTATGTCATCGAAGAGTTTTTGATAAATTTCAAAACTTCCCCATAAAGTGAGCAATCGGAAAATCATAACAGAATTACGTTAAAATTGTATATAAATTGCAAAGTCTAATCATCGAACACATATATTTAAAGTTAACTAAGTTTAAAGATTTGTAAATACGTCTTCACGCTGATTTCCTCGAACTTATCAGAAAAGCTTTAGCCCTGAAACAAAATGTAATCGAAATGGTATGTGTGGCTGAGAATTGGGGCTGTTATCGATGGATAAAATTGGTGCACGCACTGCCCAGTGGGAAATAAAGCACTTATTAAAGGCTTTTTAAGCGCTTTTCACAAGCAATAATGCGCTTAAAATGCACTTATCGATCATGCACAATTTAACATTGCATGTCATTGGAAGTAAGGCCTTTATTTGTCCCATCTTCAAATGCCAATAAAATCGCTTTTGAAAAGCAGTTTCAAACTCACTTCTGAAGGCCTGAAGGGCGCCTCAGCAGAATTTGCAAGAGTACGATTTTAGTAGAAAATAATCCAATCCCTCTCCTGAAACCTACAAAATCAATCCTACCCACAAATAAAGTTCAGTTTCTGATAATTTTAAATGAAACACGCCATTTTTCGTAATGTAAACTTCTTTTAGTGAAACTATAATTGATTGATACAAAACAAATTACATGCACATTGGCCATAAAATCAAATAATTCATAAAATAACGGCTTCAATAAAATATAATGGTAAAAAAATTCACGAAGAACTAGATAGATGTATTCAAAATTCGATGCAGCTTTCAATTTTTTTGCATTTTTAGTCCGGAAAGTTTCATGGTGTATTTGATTTTTACGTTTCCTAACACCAGCTCTCATGTCGCTCTCGAAATCGACGTAGCCGTAGTCAGTACCCTTTACCACGTCTACAATTGAAGTTAAAAGTAGTCTATAAAATCCTGAATATAACAACTTACCAAAAACATGTTTAGAAAAAAGCTTGGTTTTTTTTCAAAGCAATTTTTTGTTGGTAGCCATCCCAATTGACGTGCAACATCAGGTCATTGGTGAACATTATTGAAATACATTTTTTAATGTTTGCGTTCCCAACGATAGAATCGATATATGAGTTCTGAAAGAAATCTGAGTGTAAATGCCAACTAAATATCAATAAAAAGAACATTACTATTTTATCCTCCGGTACATCGGCTAGTCTTTCATCTGCTGAGTGAATATCAGCCACAGTTTCCAATGGGAAAATTCGCAAATCATCTACTACAGAAAATATTTTTTTCGATTTTTTCAAGCAAAACGGCTTGGCAAGACTCTCATTTTGCCCTTGCAACATAAACATGATGTCTTCCAGGTGCTTTTTAGTGATTTTTGTTTATTCTTTTAACTGTTTGTTTTCTGCTTCTGAAAACAAAAAAGTTTAAATGAAGTACAGCTTCAAGATGATGTAACCGATAAGCGAACATACCTAATTCTACACATTTTTTGCAAAAATTATCGTTACTATTTGCAATAAATGCATTGGATCTATATACAGGTGTGCTATGTTCACTTGTCATTTGCTTGTTGTTTCACTTGTCATATTGCTGATGGAATAAAATTCATTGTTTGGCGTTAGTAATGTCTTTTCATTTGAATGGGATCCATACATTCTTAAACACATTGATATGAAACAGGAATAACAACGAAACTGTCCTGAAATGGTAATGCCATAAGCTTGCAGTAAACATCTTCGATTTTGCAATGCGATTTCTCTTCTCTAATATTATTTACAAACGCAGCTCCAAGAGCTTGAATAGAATCAACTGGCTCTGTAAAATAGGGCTTAATTGACAAAAAATTGAAGTCTTCGATAACTTTGGATCCATGATCATCCTTAAAGAAACCAAAGATTTTAAATGGAGTCAATGTTTTGACATAGCAAAACTTATCGGGCGATTTATTGCTTAAACAAAACTCTTTCCCGTTAGTTTTGAATTTTTTTTCGATCGCACGTTACTTTTTATTGTTTTATCCTGTTCAGCGCATTGAAAGTCATAATTTATACTCAATCTTTCAGTTGCTCGATTATTTACTTGTTGAAGAATTTTGTTTGGTTGTCTGCAGTCTTTTTTCAACAACTGCATATAGTTTTCAAATCGATAGGCCGAAAATGTGTCTACATTCCCAAATAATCATACACACTCTGTCAAATGTAGTAAGTTATGGACATTATAGGAAATTTCGTTTTCGCCGTAAATGTGCTGAAAGTTATGGACGAACAACTTGAGCATCTCGTTTGCGATGTGTAGATTACCACGGCAATTTCTTGGGCATGAAAACAAACGATAAGACGTGTGTAGGAGTAGGAAGTGAACGTACATATTATTGTCCAGAAAACGCTTAAACAAAATGATTTCAGTGTATAGCACCAACTGACGAAATTCAATGGCTTTCAAACGGCGAATTTCTACAATTGTTCGGGGCTTTCTTGCAAAATCATTCGGTATATATGCTGACATGCTAATAAGAGCCTGATGAAAATTTTCTTTATCATCATTTGATAATTTTTTTCCAGTGAATTTTCCCGCCAAAATACTTAACATAATTTTTTTAACCACTCCCAAGTCAATCAAATGCATAACATCCAAAGGGAACTGAGAAACCATTTGTATGTCTATTTTTTTCAAAATGTGCTCATTTTCTTCAAAGAAATTGGAATGGTGCGAACGATCAATCCTTTTGATGAAACTATGATCTGTGCGCAAAACTCCTGATGTGATCTGATACGTCAATGTTCTGTCTATCCGCTGTGCAGTCTGTGTACATTTTATACATCTTTTTGCTGCGTTATGACCAACAGTTCCAGTTATGTAGGCTCTTGAAGGAGCATCGCAAATAAATGCTCTCACTTTTAATTTAAAATAACCATTCCTTATTTTAATTTTGTTTTGATGAATGTGTTGCATTTCATCCACCAATGATTTCAAATAGGGAGAAACATCATTAGGTTTCTTGCTGCCTACATATGCGCCTATTAAAAAAACCCCGCGTTGTTTGATTTATTGCAGTACTTCCGAGTATAGGCCAAAGGCTAGTAGCAGAACTTTTATATAAAGGAAGGCCATCAATTCCTATGTCTACCTCAATTTCATCGTTGACACTTTCAACATGAAAGTAACTTAAAGTTGAAATTATTGCTTTTTCAAGGCCAAAATGAAAGTATTCGCCAACGATGTCTTATGCACCATTCCTAAAGCATTTCTGTTAAGGTATGGGGTTCGTCTAAAATGTTGTTCATGCATTCATTTTGAACTGTTCCTGAACACCCTTCAAAACTTCTCATCCAATCGATTCTTTCATTATCGTCAATAGGTCGCTCCATATATACTTTGTGTTTTCCAATGGCCACTGAACTCAGTCTTTTAATAACGCCAGCTAATTGTTTTTCCATACTGATGAAACTCTATGAAAACAGTAACATAAAAATAATGCAAAACCGAAAATAACTTTTGATAGATGATATTTCTAATTTGAAACATTCGTGCATATGAACAGTTTTATTATTTGTGAAAATTTATCAAATTAGAAGCTGACTTGCTACATTTTAAGTACTTCAATATAACAAACAACCGATACTTACCAGAAACAAATTCTTTCACTTTGAACACTTAACAAACAATCACAGAACTTCACTGATCTCTGCAATGATCATTCACGTAGTGATTCATCTCGCGATACGATTTATCGCGGACCGTATGAATGATTCGAGGGATTTCCTGAAATATAATCAAATATGCCGATTTATAATCACATTCATCCAACTCATTTGAAATTGCTTTGCAGTATTAAAAAATAAAGCTCTCAAATAAGTGCCACCATAGTTACTGATTACTTCCTTATTTGCCTAAAGAGGTTTTAAAGCGCTATTTTTGAAAGTGCGTTAAATTTTCCCGTTGGGTGTTTTGGACAATAACCGTCGAAGCACACTAGCTCATTTGCCCGTCACAGCTACGAACTTTAACTCTATAGTTGATATTGCTGTGTCATAAATTAAAGAATTGATGCCATTAGTATACCTTTGCGTATGGATGTCCCTTGCAAAATCTGCATCAGAATAAGTGTTAGTCCCCTACCAGTTGAGATGTACAAAATGCAAAAGTCAGCAGTGTCGCAAAAAAACATTTCATGGACATCCAATCATGTGTCGTTGGCTTAGCCATGGATCGTGCAATTTTTGATACAACATAAGCCAAATTAGGATGATGGTATGCAGTAGCCAAATATAACAGAATACCTATTGTTAAACGATAGAAAATGAATCTACCGACTAAACTATTAGCAAATTTGTTCGATTGTTGATTGTCAATAGATGCTTTTACTTACATTGAACCATACCAAAAAGGATTCCAAATTTTTTTTCCAGTATATGCATGTAGTGAAACTTATAAACCCGATCTGCGTTTCTCTATTTGCATTCCCAAAAATTGATCCAGCAATTCAGGTCATAATCGATAAAGATTGTAACTGCTATTTTTTGTTTTCCCTTCTGTCGAATTCTGTTGGCGTGGGAATCTACCGTTGAAAGAGTAAATCCAGTGTTTTTCGCGAACGTTTGGAGTTTATTGTTTAGCAGTCAGATGACTGTCTATATAGTAATTTCTTTAAAAGACATGTCTGACTTAGTCTACCATCGAATCCTTGTGGTTGTGACATGTGAATTTCTGGGTTAAAATCATTATATGGGAATGCGGTAGTAATATCAAAGTGGTGCAAATTTTCCTTCAGCAGCAGTAGCAATAACAGCTCAAATCGTACCAAGCTAATGGACTAAAAGTTTCATCACAGTCACTTCCAGCACGTTGAAATGTATTATGAACCACTAGGCATGCTTTACATCGATCGATAGAGCTATTCGGTTTCAATTGTAGTACCCAACGATTGTTCATAGTAGTATTGGTAAGGATACTCGGTGTCATACGTGTCATTTTAATTCAAAGCATCAATTTCTACTTACAAGGCACTCAGCCAGTTGTCTGAACTGCGTCCTTTCATATCAATATTTAAGCTTGTTGGCTCTAACTCTTCAAAAATGTGAAAAACTCCACTGCATTTTTTACCTGTAAATGGTGCGGAAAGCAACCTATTTCGAATCGAATCTCACTGACTGCCGAATAGTGCATATGGGATGCGATTTTCTCAACTGGATTGATTCTCTTTGTAAAGTATAAATGTCTAGAAAGTTATAGCGACAATACGAATCACTTGTTTTGATTTTTCTTTTGATAGACAAGGTTGCCTAGTTTTGTGAGTTCAACAAGTGGGGTTTCAAGTTGCTCTATGACGCTGAAATACAGCAAATGCAAGTTTGATTGAAATTTTGTTGGTTTTCAAAATTGGAGCAGTTTTTTTTAATAAAATTAAAAACTGTGAAAACTATTCAGAATCTGCTCAAATTATGCAAATATTAAAAAACTTTGATTGACTTCACAACAATGTCTTTAGAATAAAATATATAAAGTAATATCACTCGTACGAACCCTTTTTACATGGTAAAGTTGAATGAATTTTTAGTTTTAATTTAGTTTTTTTTCATCATGGATTTTTTTTTGCTAATTTCTCTTCAAAAACTGATAAGAATGTATAAATTTTATAAAAATTTATTACTGTGCTGTGCAAATTAGGTTAAAAATTTATTTTTTATGAAAAAACCCAAATTTTTTGCATTTTCTTTTATTAAATTACGAACGCGGCTAAAACGATGTTCTAGAAAATTTAAAACATCACAAAAATGTTAATACACGTCTATTGACACCTTGATGATGCCAATGTTAAATCTGGTTCGTGAAATATAGTGAATAACAGAACTGAACTTGAAGGTCATGATGACTGTTAATGATTCTTTATTTTTTATTCAATAGTTGAGGAAGAGTCTTGCAAGTGTTTTTACAAACACTGGTTGAAGTATTTAAATTTTATAAACATTGGTTGCTGTGTTTCGTAAATCAGATTAAAAACTATTGTTAGGGAAAAAAACCTATTTTTTTGTACTTTTGTCCTTATTTTAAAAACGAATGCATCAATTGTTTTTGAAATTTCATAGAATCACGCAAATATCAATATGCGTCGATCGACACCTTAATAATCCAAATCGTATGTTAGGTTCGCGAGATATTGAGCATGACAGAAATGACCTTGAAAGGAGAAAAACTACAAACCCTCCCGACAGAAATTTCTCAAAAACTAATCAGCTCATTAAATTACAAAGACGCTTCGATTGACACCTCAACGAAGTCGATGCAACTTTGTTTACGTGAGTTATGCTCGTAGAAAAAACTGTTCACAAACGTACGTACGTACGTACTTATGTACACACATACATCTCCCTTTCTAAAAACAATATATATATACTTTATACGAGTAGACCTTAAAACATAAAGAATTGTTGAAAATTTCGATTTTTATTTTCGAGGCGAATACAAGAACTTCCCTATACTGGGAAGTTAATAAAAACTTTCGTTATAAAAACAGTATAATACTCTAGTAAAATGGTATTCAGAGAGGGTTTAGTTTACGGTTTTTATGGTATTTTGTAGTGAAAGCATGAAATTTTTTAGATTCCAATTATTACAGTTTTTAGTGTCCTCGTGTGGTGCAATGTGACGATTTGATACTTTAATTGTGACAAATATTTGAGTGATAGTACATTAAAAAAGGTCAAACTTATAGAGCACCTCGTCCAATTTATATTGCTCATAAGCCATCTTGGCAGCTCATGTGCAATACGGTGGCATAAATCTTTCTATTGTTTATTCTATTGGACAATTTTCATCAAACACGAGCTGATACGATGCGTGCCGGGATAGCTATCACTGGTTTAGAAAATAGTGAGACTGAGTATCTAAATGGGGTGGAAGTTCAACCGCATTATACCGTCAAATAATCTTCAGGTATGAAGTTTATTTCAAGCTTTTGGTATCTGGGTGGTCAAGAAGAATTTTGGAAGCCCCATTTCATCCTGAAAAAATTACCGTTAATGGGGAAAAAAATACGCTTTTTTGATTTCCAACATCAATGCCATACGTCTGAGGGACAAAAAGATCCAACTGGATAGTTGAATCTATCATTCAGCACATGAAACCATTAATTCCTTAGGCGGAAGTTTTGATGAACGAATCAGCTTAAGACTGGTAAACTGGTCGCCCAGATCATGTGATTTGCCTCCATTGAACTAATTTTTGTGGTTGTACGTAAAGTCATAGACTTCATAGACATTGTTCGATGCATTTTTCTCGAAAAAGGCTGGCTATGCTGAAAAGGGGTGCCAGATTGGACCCACAGGATGGGGTTACTAAGACGCAGTCGCTGTGATCATAGTATAGAAATTATTTTCAAACACGAAATGCCACAAAATTTGCAAGCTTGAAAAGTTGGGCATTTAAATAATTTATCTGGTTTTTTATTTGTTTAAAAATTTCTTTGCCTGTAAAAACACCCGTTCCTATGCAACACATTAAAATGAAGCATCTACAATTCAGTACATACACTCTGCGAAATAATTATATAGGCAGTACATTTTTTGCAATTTTAACAAAAACTAAAGAGCATTCCACTTTAAATATATTGGATTTTATTTGAAAAGAAGAAACAATTAAAGTTAATGATAAATAACTAGTTCCTGAGTTAGCACTTTGAAAGTAATTATGAAAAAAAAACTTAGTACGAAATATATATAAAGGCACTTTTGCTGACATGAAGAAAATAGAAAACATTATAAAACCGATATGAAGTGTGACCCCCTCTATTCTTGACCACCTCTTTTAAACGGTTTGGCATAGAGTCTTTAAGCGTTTGGATGTAGGATGGCTTTATTTTGTTCCACTCTTCTTGAATAGCCAATTTAAGCTCCTTTACACTATTAAATTGCCGTCCGTGGTTATAAACGTTTGATGAAAGTCTAGCCCAAAGGTTCTCTATCGGGCTTAGATCGGGACTTACTGCTGGCCAATCAAGAGTGGGAATGCTACGCGATTCTCAAAACGATTTTGTTTTGCGCGAAGCATGAATTGCCGCATTATCCTGCTGAAAAATGAATTCTGATGTAGACATTCTATCCAAAAATGTCACAAGAACATTATCAAGCAACTGTACATAATAATCAGAATCCATTCTTATCGTTACAAAACAAATTGGCGTAGTTTTCATATAGCTTATGCCAGCCCAAACTATTAGCGAACCACCTCCAAAATTTCGTCGTTTTCGAACTTCTGGTGTAGTCTTCCTCGAACGCCAATATTTGTGTACACCAATTGGGCCATCCAAATTGAATTTTTTTTCATCGGAAAAAATCACCGTGTTCCATTCATCGACCCAAAAACGATGTTTTTCTGCAAATCGCAATCTTGCATTTTTATGCTTTTGAGTTAGGGCAGGTTTGCCACACTTATTGTCATATGTTAACTTTAAATTCACTTTTAAAATCTGTTGCATTCGACGAACACCAGCTCCTGCCTTAGTTGCCGCACAAATTGCTTTCGCCGAAAAAGGTTCTTCAGTAGCAAGTCGTTTTATTTCTTTTATATCACGTTCTGTGATTGCCGATGTTCGTCCTTTACGTTTCATTGTGCCATATTCTTTGCCCATTTTGCAGAAATCATTGACCACGCCAGCAGATCGCTGCAATTTCCTCGCGATTAGCCGATTTGAAAATCTCAGATCCTTATAGGCAATGATTTTTCCCTTCTCCTCTTCAGATAATACCTTTCCACGGGGCATACTAATTAAAAAGTGAAGATTGATTTTTTAATGTAGTAATTTGTGATAAAATACCTTCAACTGACTTAAGTTGACGTTTTTTTTGTCTTTGGTGACGAAATGCTCACACAACAACCACAACTGTTAAACTGCCTATATAAATATTACGCAGCAAATAAAAGAGAAATTGAGAATTCTTCTTTCTTTGTGTGAGAGCGTGGATTTTAAGCTTATTTCATAACAAAATAAACTAAACATTGTCATAGTATTCAACAATGAAAAACTGTTTCGAAGTAAATTCCGTTATCAAAATTTTAAAACCGAAACAAACATTGCCTATATAATTATTTCGATGAGTGTATTCAAGGAAGTTACACTATTTAATCACTATGCTTTTCGACAAGTGCATTCATCATTCAAGTTGAAATTCTGTTATGTAATTTATTACAGATAATGCTTATTTGGCAGTCGTGCTCTCTTACAAATTTGAATATGAGATCGCTACGAGATACAACTGACATTCATGTCAGCAAGATGTTGTGGGACCAGCAGAGTGGCCTTTCGAGAATGCAGTCGCGGTGAATGTATGCCAGAAATTAAGGTACTAAATGTCAAAAATAATTGCAATCCAAGAAAGCTAAAAATTGGTGATTTGAATAATTTGTCTGTGTTTTATTTTTTTGAGAAGCTCTACACCACTAAAAAAATATACAAGGAAAATGATGACGAACATTTCCATCATTAAACAAGCTAAAAGCGCAGATAGAGGCTTACTATGTTGCTGAAGAAAAAACAGCAATAAACCATTTGCTGGAGAGGTGTAATAGTTTCAAAGATTAAACAGGACACGATCGTACTTTTCAAATATACTGGGTATTTAATTTCAATAGATACGTTGTTCACCGAAAACGTTCATCAGAGCAAAAAAACGTCTTCAATTAGTTGAGACAGTGAGCAAATATTTCATGAAGTAATACTATCTGTAGCGTATGTCGTGGATGACTATACGCCTCCAGATTGATTGAAAAATCACCCGAATAAAAAAAACACCATCAGTTGAACAAATTGACGGTGTACAAATATCTTGTTTTTTTCGCCTGAAACTACCATACCCGCTTTTGCGGACCTAATTTGGCTTAACGGCAAGTGAAAGATGGGCCCGGCATTGAGAGGTCTCTAGAAGGAAGCTTCAAGAGTTGTTGCTTGCCTTCCATTTATCAAAGTTCCAATAGGTGAAATGTTGAAAAATGCAAATCTGTGAATCATTCAGCAACTGTAAACACTTTTGACGAGGCTCTGTACCTAATGGCGAGATTTACAGTAGCGTGTCTACAAAAAGATCCACATTATACAAATGTTCCACATACTCATGTCGTTCTTAAAGACAGTAGTGTATAAAACGGATGGTCATAAATGGAATGAGCTATTTTATCAATGTATGCAATTCTCAACGTACCATTCCATTGTTTGTCCAATGACCAAATATTTGGCAAAAATAACCAAATAATTTTGACAAACAGAGGAATGGCCAAATTTATTTGGCCAAATAATGCACTGATAAATATTTGCTCACTGCTTGGCCAAACAGTTATTTGGTTATTGGCCAAACAGTGGAATGGCCACCGCCAAATAATTTGAGTTTGTTTGTTCAAATAATTTGTTTGTCACTCGAAAAATTTCTGAAGACCAAATAAAATCGAACACAACCAAATGAATTTTGACAGCTCCGGGTATACAGTGTTCATTTTTACGCGCATTTAATCACTTGACACTTCGTATTGAGAACATGTGCAGTGTGCAGTATTCAATCGTTCGTTTAAAATTAAATTCCGAATAAAAAGCCAAACGAATAATGTTTCAAACGTGGAAAAATGGCTGAAAACGATGATGACATAATTTTTAGTGATGAGGACGACGAAATTCAACAAACAATCACTCAATCTGCATCACAAATTAGAAAAACACCGCGCAAACGTCCAAAAGTACCAGCTGAATGGAACGAAGAGACAACGACAAAGTTAATTTCGGCCGTTGAAGCAACTAAAATATTGTGGAATGCTGGTCATAAAGATTATAGAAATCGTCATTTGCGAGAAAATATGGGGAATAACATTGCTGAAAATATTTTCAATTCATAGTACAATGGCAACCAGTTGAACGCAAAGTGAGCTAACCTCCGAATCCAGTTCAAGTCATATTACACAAAAAGTAAAGAGGCGAAATCTGGCAAGGTGCTGTGAATAAAGCGGTTTCATGGACATATTTCAATCAAATGTTGTTTGTGAAGGCAGCAGAAAATGCACAGAGCTGAATCTAATTTGGTGAGTATAAATTTTATTCATTATTGGAAATTGGAACACAATTTTGATTCATATTTGCTTGCTTTCTACATCTCCTTCGTTTACAAACTATTCTTGAAATTCATCTCGAATTTTTTTGGCATTATCTCCGATGTAAGTTGGTTCGTTTTGGATTGGATACATGTTTCCATCCGGTAATTCTTGTCACCATTCACCTGGTACGATTGTTCCATCGGGTTCAAAGCGATCAAATGTACCATTCGGCGCATATACTCTGTTATTTCGAATCATCAAAAAGTTATGGCGAGCAGAGCATACCAATACAACTTTTCTTCTTTTGTTGGCATCCAAATTGATGGGTTTTCTCAAAACTCTGAATCTTGCTGACATAATACCAAAACCATTTTCGATTCTACCACGTGCTCGCGATAACCGGTAATTAAAAACTCTTTGTAGACCAATGAGATTTTTGCCTGCATACGGTTTCAACAATTTTTTTTTTCATAGCGAAAGCGTCGTCAGTAACTAGAACATATGGAACACTCATTTCACGTTTGGGCAATGGTTCAGGCTTTGGCAAATTTAATTTTTCTTCTTCAATTGCACGCGAGAAACTGCAATTCTTGAAAACACCTCCATCAGAAATACGACCATTGCATCCAACATCAAAATATGTTAATTTATAGTCAGCATCTGCAATTTCCAGCAAAACGATGCTGTGTGTACCTATGGAGACAACAAAAAATAATTGAGGAAAAATGCTTGCAATATGCAAAAGAACAAGCCGTGAGGTGCGACCCATGAGGTCCACACGGTCAACTTCCCAGTAATATCTAAAAAGATATTGAAAATATTAAACACAATAATAATTATGGAAATAATACTACTTCAAATAATAAAAATGTACTTCTCGTAAAAGTTATTGGAATGACTTAATATTAATCGTTTCATCTACGGGAGCGTCCATTGATTGAGTATTTATCGGAGTGGGGACAGGTTACAAAGCATTTTTATCATTAAAGTTAAAACATGGTGATGTGAAGACTATTGAAAATCTGCTTAAATTTTGCAAATATTAATAAACTTTGATTGACTTTACAACAATGTCTTTAGAATAAGAGATTTAAGGTATTATAATTCGAATGAACCCTTTTTACATGGTGACTTTGAATGATTTTTTATGTTTAATTTAATTTTTTTTGTAATCATGACAAAAGTTATTGCTGGTTTTTTTACAAAAATTGATAAAATTTTATAAATTCTGCAAACATTTATTATTACGATGTGCAAATCAGGTGAAAAATGAATTTTTCTATGAAAAAAACACTACTTTTCCAATTTTTTTCAATAAATTTAAAAAACCACTTTAAAGATTTTTTTAACATATAAAAACATCATTAAAATGATAATACGCGTCGATTGACACCTTAATGATGGAAATATTATATTTAGTTCTCGAGATATAATGAATGACGTAAATGACCTTGAACGTTTAATGATTTTTTATTTTTTATTTAATTTTTTTCATAATCATGAAAAAAAATTTTGCTGGTTTTTTCACAAAAACTATTTGGAGTATATAAATTATATAAACATTGATTACTTAGGTTTGAAAATAAGGTTAAAAATTTGATGTTTTTGAAAAAAAAACCCGAACGTACATACGTACGTACGTACGTACGTACATACATACACACACACACACATACATCTTCCTTTCTAAAAACACTTTATATATACTCTATAGACCTCAAAACGTAAAGAAATGTTGAAAATTTCAATTTCGATTTTCGAGGCGATTACAAGAACTTCCCATATACTGGGAAGTTAATAAAAACCTTTGTAATTATAAAAAATGCTGCCTGAATTCGGTGGAGCGGTCATCACAACATGCTTCCCATCGACAGCTCCAATACAATTTGGGAAATTCCATTGTTGATTGAATCGATCGGCAATTTTTTTCCATTCTTGTTCGGTTGATGGAATCTGAAATGGAATGAAAAATTAATTGTTATGTGTTTTCATCTTTTTCCTATCAGGGTTTGGATGGTGAGTCCGATTCAAATACATCAAAATTATCAGGTGCGGCTGTTTGAAATTACAATAAAAGCAGATCGTCAACACCAACAGCAACAACAACAACTCCATCAGATGCCAAACCAATTGCATTGCAAGGTATGCAACGCAAATTAACTCGAGTTTTGATGGACTGTTTGGATGAAGTTGATAACAGTACAATGAACCGACCAATTGTTATCAAACCTGAACAATTGCCTCAACTTCAACAAAGCCGAATCATATTTAACAGTGAACAAGATCTCCAACAACGATAATTTTCAATTTTGAGATCAATTTATATCAAAAATACTCAATTTCTAGAAATAGAGATACTCACGTTGAGATATTGGTCCTTCAACATTGTGAAAATTACTTCGCAGACCTCTGGTATGATTTTTGAAATAGTACATTGTGGAATTCTGAATAGATACTGCAGGGACATAAAACTTTCTCCAGTTGCTACGAATCGTAGTGTCAGTGCCAATCTTTCACCAACTGATATAGCCATCCGCATCGGAGTATTCTTCTTTTGAACAAATGGTGTTATCAATTCGGTTAAATTTCCAAAATCTTCCGAACACATTCGCAGGAAATTTCTGTAGAGTTTTGGCTCATTCGCTTGCAATTCTTTCATTAATTTTGAATAGCATTCTTCTTCTTCACGTTTGTTTACCCTAGCTTTGACCCAACATAAAACATTTCTTTTCGGTTTTATTTCATTCATTTCTTCTTCTTTTTCTGCTTCTTCAATCAAAACAGCAGCAGCTGCACAGACTCTAGCAACTGATGTAAAATCCATTCCGAATATGAAAACTAGAACTGAAAAATGGATTGAAAAATAATATCGAACCGCGAACATTTACCTGATTGAGAAAAAAACGTGTAGTGACATTTTCCAGTAGCAAGTGTTGACAAATAATTATTTGGTCAGGCTTTGGGCAAATGAATTTTCGCCAAATATTTGGTCAAGTGGTATACTCATGAGTCATGACAAACATGTTTGTCGCATTATCAAAAAGAATCAAATAATTTGTGCCAAATATTTGTTCATTGGCCAAAGAGTGGAATGGTACCTTTATAGGTGCGTTTTCAAGCAACGTTATAGCGTACATTTTTCGTAAGACCGGAATAAATATTATATGAAAACTAATAAAAAGAATGAGTTTCATTCAAAATGTTTACGTAGAAGTGAAAAAAATGTGTAGGGTAGCATATATCAGATCAATGAAAATGCAAGAAGCATGGAAGCAGTGATTCAATAGAGTAGATGGAGTGGTTTGTGTTACGCAATTCGCTTTCTGTTTTCACAAGAATCTTGTCTTTTAGCACTGATGCTGAAGTCGCCAGCAGCATCAACTGTCACATGACTAAGAAGAAAGGTCTCATCGCAATGGATAGAAATTTGAATGGTTATTTTAAAAATGTTAAATTGTACAGGAAAGAGAGGGCTTGGAGGGATGAAACATGAAAAGAGAGAACCAAGGAAACGAAATCGCTAAAGAGAATTGAAACAATTAGCGACCATCGTAGAGCAAGACATAAAACCACACTAGTTTTAGCATTTTGTAAACAAAAGGGCGCAGTGCCGCAGGAAAGAATCGTTTTTCAAATGGATATTATTCGAAAAGTTATATAACGTTAAAAAGTCGTGATGAAGCAAGATTTTAAAATATTATAATATTCAACAAAACATTTATTTTACTACTATACATACAAAAAACAATACCGCTTATACCAATGAAAGTAAAACCTAATTAAATCTAACATTCACATTCCCTTAAAATGAACTAAATTATTATACTTATTTCCAATGGGCAGCTTTTGCGTCGGGGTCTTACATATGTAATAAAATCGGGTGTTAGTGTAAGTTTTTACAATGCACTCGATCAAACAGTTATAATGGCTATGCTCTTGTAAATGGTCAGCATATTCTCAAATAAAATTTTTCCCAAGAGCTCTTCCCGGATACCTTTCTTGATAGCTAAGGTCGCACTTTTGTTGGTTATGTTCCCTTGAATCAAAATAACTCATTATAGATTGCAAAGATTAAATATACTATATTATGTGTTCCAGTAGATGTTCCGGGAATATCGCGGTAGTTTACTTTCGTCTCCACTACCTTAAAAATAACAAAAAATGTTTAAAATATTTTTCAAGAAATAGTTTTTAAAGCTTAAATAAAATTAAATATTTTTACTCACCAATTTTAATACCGTCTTTCGTACTGCATACGGTTGTAAAAACTTTCTTACACCACGCCTAACCACGTATCCCGATTCAAAATGAAGCTCACAAATTTTTCGTCTCCTCCAATTATTTCCATCCATTCGGAAGCCCGAGTTGGCGACGTTGGAAACCTGAAATGATATAAAAAATGTTCAATGCCCCACTTCATTTTAGCGCTGCACCGACTCTGGACTGGTGAGCAGTACATGATTCGGTTTTGACAATTAGTTTGACCTAAATGTACAAAGCAATTGCTTAGCATCGCGCGTGAATTTTCATTGAAAATATTGATTATATGCAGATAAGTTGTGTTATTTCCATAAAACTGACTTTAAGCTACTCACCGGAAAAATGAAACGCGACAAGATTTCTCTTCCTAGCAAAGACTTGCAGCCAGGATAACAGCAACGCATTTTTGGAATTTACACAGATAATTGTTCACAATTTTAGTTCTTAATCACTTGAACGACTTATAGTACAGCACTTTTTCTCAATTACACTATAGTTTTCCAACTGAATGTTTTATTTCCACCGAGTATTTTGCGAATTTACACAACGCGCCGAAAATCACCACGTGCAGCACCGAAGACAAAACGAGCAAAAGTACAATGCACCAATCGCGGAACCGAGCGATGTCGTCATCCTAATTTCGGATTGGCTGGACGGCGATGTAGTGTGAGTGCTTTTTGACATTTAGTTTGACCACAGCATAGCATCCGTGAAGAGCTTTTCAAATATTGTACACCTTGCTGTGTGAGTAGTAAGCAGTATTGGTGCAATGTTTGGGTTGCGGGGCAAGCAAGGGGCAACGTGGATTGATTATCGCTCTCTTCGGTAAATAAGTTGCGTTTGTAGTGAAAATGCTTCACCACCGCTTATGGGGCAGCATGAGCCATTTCGGTTCCTTATTATCTCTATTCAAAGGATGAAACTATCTGGCGACTATTTTTCACCACAATTGCTGAACAGTCTGATGAAGAACTCAAAGTGTTTATCAAATACGAATTGTGTTCGTATCCATTGCTTCTTTTGAATGACTGTATTCTACGAATTGAAACAAGGTCTGCTTTATACAATTAAACAGGCAAATTTCCAAAAGTGTGTGAGCATATTTGCTGCATAGATTTGTGTGATATATATATCTTTTTTACGGTTTATATGTCTGCGCAGACATTTTATTATGTATTTACGTTATATGCTTTCAATAAGTAAGTGCCTGACTACTTCAGGCATTCGTCATTGCTTTCCTCATAACTATTCAAGGTCTGAAAAACAATTTAATAATTATTTTATCTGCTTCTTTAAGTCACTTAGCAGAGGATAACACTCGTGTTGAAATGATAATTTTTCGTGGTGAAGCTAAAAAATGTAATATTGCTATTTTTCAAAAATTAACGATTTTCACAGATTTTCATCGCATCTTTGCGTGGAAACTAAAGGTTGTCCAGAATTGATGCAAACATGAATTTACTTTTACTGTTTTTCTTTTATTTGAAAAGTGGATCACGTTGTGCATAGAAACCTTACTTTGTAAATTATAGCCCGGAAACCAAAAAAAACATGTTATTTTTATGTTTTTTTACCGAAAAAATGGTGCTAGAGAGTTTCAGATTCGTGTTCAGCGCCCAAAAAACTATACATCAAAGCAATGAAACAATTACATCAAATTTTTCCAATTCAAAATACCACTTGACTGGACTGTTATGTAAACTTAACAACTGAAGTTTCGTGATTCAAGACTGTTGTAATGTGTCATTGACTGTATAATCTGATTGATTAGTGATCTTACTTGGTCACGGATTTGAATAGATTTTCTCTAGCAGAAGGTTGAGCAACGAGCTTATATGTAGTTCATGCTACATATGTCACCGATTTGACTAGAATTATGTTTTAAAATAAGATAGAAGGGTACAAATTGATTCATTATACCAACGTTAACCATTATGTCTGGTTTTTAATACAAAACTTCAGTAGCGTATGCTATTCATATTTTTGATGTTTTGACTAGGTACGTTTGCTAGTGCTTCGGTGTAGATATGAAGATATAATTATGTAATCATACTTAATCATACTTTTTCACCGGTCAAAGTTGGAGTCCTCCAAAAATAATTCTGGTAGACTTTAGCCCGATTGCATGTCTGGTGTCATTTACGTGGCTAAACTTGTTTACCCAAGGGGGGGGGGGTTGAACCCGTAAACCCCCCTTGGGTACGCCACTGCAAAGCTTAGTTCTTATTTTGAATGTTAGTAATAATTTGGATATCAATGGCTTCAATGAAATGTACATTTTAAACAAATAACAATTTTATTCTAGATAAGCACCTGTCGTGAAAAAAATGATGAGAAATAATGAGTTGAAAAACTAGCACCAAAATTTTAACATGAAAAGTGATTCTTTTAAGGAGTTAAAAGTGGTCAGAGCCATGATGAAATAGACATTTTCAAAAACAATTGTTGTCAATTTCGATGTATTCGCAAATACAGTATTAAGCAAAGCTTAAATGTGTTAAGTACACCCGGCACAGACCTGATATCCCTCCTAAATAGTATATTCAAAAAAAAATATGTTATTTAATAGGTCCCTGGACTACCTTCAGAAGAAGTATTAAAAAATGAAACTGTTGCTAGCGTTCAATTAGTTACAAGTGACAAGTGAAAAGTGATAGCTAGATACGAATAATTCAATGTTGAGAAAGAGTCAAAAATCGTGGCATGGGCACAGGAAAACGTATAGAAACGAGAATTTTCTAGGCTCAAACTGTAACCAAAAGAGAGCCGTATGAACCGAAAAACGACCAGCAGAGATGACAATCCTCTGCTTATCGAATCGGTTCATAATTGCGGCACAACTTTGCGTAGAGTAAAACCCTGCGTTATCAAGCCGTTGCTCACTTCGGACGGTGTAAAAGAGGATGACCGAGAAGGGACTAGCATGTCAAACTTCAGCAAAACAACCGTTACTCAACAAGAAAAGACACAAAATTGGACCTCTCCAGACTGCAAACGAACTATTTTTCCAATCTTAAAAGGTATAAATCGATCATCACTGAAAGCCTACTTCCTACCAGGGAGGTATTTTATGGAGTATATCCTTATTCCTTTTTCCAGGATAATTCGGCATCATGCCACCGTGCTTGTTCATTAAGTATGGAATGGGACTTGAAAACCTTTGGGGGATAGTGTTTAAAAAAAGGAAGACAACTAGCCGAAGACAGCTTAACAGCTCAAAAGTGTAACCCAAAGGGTTTGGAACAACGAATTAATACAATTCAATGCTCTTAAGAGTGAAGACTATGATTAAGAATAAAGGAAGTACTGTCAGTGAATAATATTTCAAAAAAAATCCCTGACTTAAAAGGCAACACGTTATTATTACATGTGTATGTTGGCTTACTGTGTAATTTGTTAATTTCCGATGTAACAGTTTACTCTAAAAATTTTGATGGATTTGTTTTTTTGTTTTGGATTTGAAAGTCGGAGTTTAATTCTGCCTTAAATTTTACAAATTATATTAATAGTTATTGAACCCTATAGGGTTTAAACAAATTGCCACAGCCTTAGTGCATTTTAAATGGTGAAAAAATTACATAAAACAAGGCTTTTTTCCGCTTGTTTTTTTATATTTATTGCAATTACCGACAAGGGTTAAATGTTTTAAGATTTTTTACTAATCATATCTTATAGAAAATTTTATTACGCAGCTTTTATTGACATTTAACTTTCTCCTACAATGAACCGTTTTAAAGTTAAGAGGCAGAAAAGTAGGAAAAAACGATTTTTTTAATTTTTTTTTAAACATATCGATTTTATTTAAATGTTCTCGACTTTTTTGAAAATGAGGATAAGTCAATTATTGTTATACGAGTTATTACCCAACTTTTCCCGCAAAAATCAGAATGCCGCGTCTAAACGGCCAAATGTAGTCATGTTTTTACAGATCCGCCCTGATCTACTTTATTCATAAATAAAAAACCAGTGTTTTTACTTTCTTTAAAATGACGCCATTTCACTCAATTTGAAGTAAAAAAAATTGATTTCGGATACTGCACTAACATATATTTATAGTCTTTGCAGAGCACTATTTTTGAAAGAGGGGTAGGCGAAAGAGCTGGTAAATTGGTTTAGAAGCGATATTTTTTGTTGGAGAAAGCTGAGAACATGATGTTAAATATGAAATAAAAAAAAAACAATAAATTCGTTGAAATTACATATTTTTCACGCCCCTGACTAGCTTTCGTTCCGCTGAAGATATGTAAAAAGTACACTTAATTTGTAGATTAAAGATAGGCAGCAACTATTTTTTCATCTTATTTCCGTTGAAATTGCACTAGTTTCATTTCATATTTCCATTTCCTTTTGCAAGTGGCTATCAGCTAAGCGAATCTTATAGCCCACGATGAAGTTAAGAGGCTTTCGGATAATTCGCGACTAATTACATCCGATATTATGTGAAATTTGTGCGAGTGTCTGAACTTCTTTTCCTTTATGTTGAGTTTGAATATAATACTTTCTACAATTTAAACTTTTGTAATTAAAAATAAGTCAGATTTAAGAAAAAGTACAAAGTTCGGGTCAGAAGGCAGACAGCCTATCAATTTTTAATAGAGTCGGCTATTACGAAATAACTTTTTTAAAGACATTTAAAAGATAAATGTACATTCAATTTTCTTTTGAAATGTATGCAAATTACTTGATTTAGTTTTCTAAAAATTAAATAGAAAAAATCTCAAAGAGGCGTGTGGCTATTGTTGGTAAATGAAATTTAATAAATATAGTAATGTCTTTACATGACAATACAAGAATCACTTTGTTTGGTGAAAATTACGCTATATGTGTATAATTTTTGGACAGAATAATGCATTTTCAATACAAGCATTCTGTTGAATGTTAAAGACCCGTTTTCGTTTGTGATGTTTTTGTACTCAACATAGATTTGATTTGATTGGGTAAAAGTTTGTTGAGCCATTTTGGTAGATGCTGATATCAACAAGAATTTTATGAGATTTAAACAGCTAGACAAATTTGCTACCGTGATATTCCGCGTCAAGAGGAGTGATCCAGAATTTGAATATTCTAGTCAATTAAACAAAATAGAACAAAAGTTTTATACTCAAGTGAAGTAGGTAATGATAGTAATCAATCAAAAAGCCACGATATGTTAATAAATTTGGGGATTTTTGTGAGTTCAGTTGAGTTGAGCAGCATGGTTTATACAGTGTGACAAAAAGAAAATCCACTTGAAAATTATTTGGTAATAATGTATTTTCTCGTGCAATTTTGATATTCGCTGTAGATCTTCTACTGTGTAAAATTGCGTTTTAAGTGCAAATTGCAATGTAACATGTTCTCACTATTTTTCAATTATATTCAAGTCAAGCTAGAAGACGGGCCAAGTAGCAACGGTATATTTTCATACGAGCGGTATGAATAGCTGAACTATTCTGGTGGAAAAATACAAGCTAGTTTACGCCTCAAAGGCAATCGGAAGAAAAATTTTCCTTTAAAACTTCATGGTATTTGTTGTTATTAGTTTTCGTTAATGTCACACAAATATTTCACCATCCATCGTGCTGGTACTTGGAATCTGTGGCTATTTCGGAAAGTTTTTAAAATAGTGGTCGCAACCATTAGACGAAATTAAATTTCATTCCGTTGAACAAAAGTACTCCACGTCATGTTCGGCATCAATGCAAACGAATTTTTGTGAATTCTAATCTAACCTTCTGATATTGAGTGGGCGGTTTGCTTTATTGTTTCTTCCTGTTTAAATAGAGTGTACTACGCAACAACCTCTGCACGGTTCAAATGTGTGTGGTATGTGTATTTGTTCGTACTTCCTTTGAAATAGTTGCTTGAGCTCACCGTGGACTTTATCACCGTCCATAATTTACAGGACTTTGGATTACATTCTGCATTGATTTTTTCTTCATGAACAATTTATCGTTAAGGCAGGTATAAATTTTTTTTCTAAGAAGATTTAAAATAATTTTGATTTCGCTGCTCATTAATTTTTTTGTCATGACCCATTCTCAGAAAGTACCACCCAAAAGCACTTAAATCACACTTCAAGGAATTCCAACACAGTAATAATGAAACAAAACTAGTTATGCCCCTTTCGATTCGAGAAGAAGATGACACACCATATGGGTTATCTTTTTGTCGGACCTTAATGTCATAAAACTTTCTTAAAATTTGGTGGTTGATGGGACTCCTTAGAAAACATTCGCAATATCAGAGTGAATATTTATTCACAATTGAAATTTGACGCGGCTACCAAATTTGTTCTTAAATCTAGGTAAAAATAAAAAAAGGAATATGCTATTTTTTGACGCAGGCTGTTTAATTCACACGGGTAAAATTGAAAAATTAAACGAGTTTTGGCTGTTTTACCAAGATTGTAATGTTATTAAATTTCAGAGCTGAAAACGCGATATTTTTAGACATGAAAAACTAAACATTAAAGAAGAAAAGAAGGAAAGCACAGCATAGCCATACTATTTAGGCATGTTTGCTTTCTCACAAATACTTTCGAAGATTCAAATTGAAATTTTCAACATGTCTTTACCTTGCAAGGTCTTAAGAGTGTTTGCAGGAAAATGTCTGCCTGTATGTGCATACGTGCGTGCAAATTTTTTTAAACGACGATAACTCGAAAAAAAGACTAATTAATTTGTTAAGATGTTTATCAATGCGTCTTAGCACTGAAACAACCTGATACTATCTAAGGGGGTTTTGGTTCGGTAGTTTTTTGATTCGACATATTCAATTTCATTTCTGGTACGCACCAAATATTTTCTTGCCGTTTTTAACGTATCAGTGGCAATTGTTTTTCTTTGTTAGTGCTTGTTTGATTGAATTTGGTTATCCGTTTCCCAATTTAATAAACAATATAAATGCAAAATAAGATTTTTTTTACATTAATTTTTCCGTCTAATGTGATTTTGTTATTCAAAATTTACAAAACTCAGAGGTTTCAAAAGGTTGTTTAGAAAATAATGATAAAAAAACAACTAATAATAATAATGAATAATGGGTTGCTGCGAACACGATAACATCATTTCACCTACTAGACCAGAGTAGATCTGTAAAAAAACGACTACATTTGGCTATGGAGTGAAGAGGGCACACTGATTTTTGCCAAAAAGGTTGTGAAGTAACACGTATAACAAAAATTGACTATCCTCCCTCTCAAAAAAGACGGGCATATTGATAAAAAATCGAAATGTTTAAAACTATGAAAAACTCGATTTCTTTCTTCTCTTCTCACTTCTAACTTTAAAACGATTCATTTTAGAGACAAGTTGTGCGGACATAAAAGTTGCGTGATTAAATTTTTTATGAGATATGATTGGCATAATATATTTTTAAAAAAATTACCTTTGCATCAAAAAAGGAATAAATATAAAGGAGGAGAAGAAAGCCTTTCTTTATTTTTTCACAATTTAAAATGCGTTTAAGACCTTCATAACTCGCCAAGGAAATCTTTACAATATAATGAAACAGCACACGCGTTTTCATCAAAATCGATTGAGTAGATACTGCATAATCTAAATTTATTTAAAAAAATTCAAAATTTATGAAGTTGGGCCCTGTGGAAGCATGTTCAAACCAGACTCACTCCGCAGCCGCACAGCACTGTTTTAGAAATTATAACCAAGTTCAGCAGAATGTCCTGAAGCCACCCTATTAATCGGATTTTAATTTTGCTCTTGCATTAAAACTTCTATATGCTTTAGTTTCTGACTTGCAGGACTTCAAAATTTTTGAATTTTTTTAAATAAATTTAGATTGGAGAATTATTATGCCCAATCTGCTGAATCGGCTTTGATGAAAAATTTTATGCTGTTTTATTATAATATAAAGATTTTCGAGGTGAGTTATGAAGTTCGTAAGCGCATTTTAAGTGGCGAAAAAAAATTAAATAAAAACAGGTTTATTTTTCCTTCATTTATTGCTATTTTGCGACAAGGCTAATTTTATTTAACCAGTTATATCAAAAAATAATAATCACGCAATTTGCATTCAAACTTGGCACTAAAATGATCCGTTTTAAAGTTAGGAGTGAGAAAAGTAAGAAAAAATATTTTTTATTAATAATTCCGTTTTTTGGAAAAGAAGGATAGGTCAATTATTAATATTTGAGTTATTCTACAACTTATTCTGCAAAAATCTGTGTGCCCCTTCCTCAACATTCAACTGAAAACGGATACGGAATGGTCTATACTGTGATGACGTGGTTGTAGTATTTCTTAATGTTCATTCATCATCATTATCTATATCATTTGGTACAGCTTTCAATAAATTTACCGTTTGCATACATGTTTATTAGAATAAACTACAAAAAATTAATTCAAAAACAACTGTTTTCCTATTTAATTTGCACTTATGGCAATTAATGCTACTAAAAATCTGCCGCTTAAAAGATCTCTCATCAAACAACAACCTAGTTTTTTATTATTGTCAAAAATAGGCCGTTAAAAATAATAAAAAATGAATATTTATAATGAATAAGGATGGTTTGTAAAATGTATAAGAATAATTTGTGAAATGTTTAAGTTCACGAGCTGCTATTAATTGCAAAATTACAGTTACGTTTTCTTACGTACGGCTATTGTTCTATAATCAGACATGAACTACACATTAGATTTGATTTTACAACGAACTGCAAAATACGAGAGGATAATTAATCTTTCTAAGATAAAATGAGGATATGTCAGTCCCGCTTAAGTGTTTTTTACCTAACTGAATTTTCTGCATACGTGCCTTGCAGCGAATTCGGGTAACAAATTTGTAAATTCTACTTTCAAGAGTATGCAAGTTATCACAACTCATATGCCCAGTCAACACCTTTTTATCTATCACTCTACTAAACTTTCCCTATTTTCCTTCTTAAGCATATTTTTAATTGCGCAATTAGCTATTCGAGCGAACGCTGTTGCAATACGATAATGCTACCAGATCTATAAATGGCACATCCCTAATTAATTTCCAGAATGATACATTCCAAATCAATAAAATGGAGTACACAAGCAAGGAGATAAGGGGTTTTCATCTATTACCACTAATTTTGAATAGTAAATTGACTGAAAAAGATGTACGAGTAAATCTTGAATACTAACATAAACTCCATTTAACTAATATTAAAAAACTTGTGAAATTGGCTTCTAAAAATATCGTATCTATTGCTTCCGACACTACACTGTTTTTGCGACATAAAACCTCTCCAGTGAAACTCGAAACAAGTTTTCCTTGTTCTATCCCGGATCCTATTATACTACAATTTTAATTTGTGGGACACCAAATTTTAAGGAGAGAGGAGTTATCACATCTCATATGCCCACTCACCCCCTTTTTAACTATCACTCTACAAAATTAAGTACTTTGACCAAATTCCTATTTTCCTTCTTAAGGGGTTAAGCCCACTTGTAGCTTTAAGTTTTGTTGTTTTCTTTGTTGCATTTTTTGCAAAGTGTAACTATCTGAAAATTTTTCCTTAAAATTTCAAGTCGATCCGAACAAAATTGATTGAGATATGAGCGTTAAAAGAGAATAAGCCGTTACGTAAACGACCGACTAGTCTGCCGTCTGATGCACTCGACCCTCTCTCCGGTTTCTATCCATTGTTATGTGAAAAGAGGCATATAACTGGCAATCCTAGTATTCATATGATAGTCTGGAATCTGTAGAAACGAGTTTTTGTTGTCTTATTCGTCAATGTAGCGTCTTATTCGTCAATGTAGTCAACTCGAGAGTGCCTATTTCTCTATGTAAGTTTAAAAAAAATTTTCTTCGTGTAAGTTGAAATTGAAACTTTAAACGCATTTTTCCCGTAATGACATTTTGAAGTCGGTGACCAAAATTACTCGAAAACAGGAATCGGGCGACATCTACACTGATGGATCCAAAATGGATGGAAAAGTTGGCTGTGTCGTTTTCTCAGAACAGCTAGGCCTGAAACTATCCTTCCGACTACCAAACCGCTGCAGCGTCTTTAAGACAGAGGTCATTGCGATTTATAAGGCAGTAGACTGGCTAAGCAACATCTTTTCTGACAGCCAAGCTGCTATCCAATCACTATCCAGCGTGTATACATCATCTAAAATTGCTATGGATTGGCGCTCACAACTGAACGTGATGTCTCTTCACAGGAAAGTAATTCTTTGCTGGGTACCGAGCATAGTAATATACCTGGAAACTACAAAGCAGATGCCTTAGCCAGAGCTGCCACCGAGCTTCAGGAGTATACACTTACCCCCGAAGTCGACCAACCTCTAGCTTCCATAATGCTAGAATTTAAGCAGTACTCTTTGGGGGCTGCGAATACGGCCTAGCTGCTTAAAGAAACCTGTAGCACAACCAGGCAAACTTTGCACGCACTGTGCTCCAAACGCACCAATCGGCTCCTCAATATAAGCCGCGAAACCCTGAGTCCCGTCGTTTCCATACTGACGGGACACTGTCTGATCGGCAGACACGCAGAAAGACTTCCTGTCCCTTTCAATGATTTGTGCGGAAGTTGCAGATCAGATGATGAAGAAGAAACAATCAAACACTTTCTGTGCGAATGCCCAGAACTGTCCACGAAGTGCATGCAAATCGCCACTTCGCCACACGCCCTTCGTGGACATTCTCACGGAAGTAGCTGATTTAGACAGCACAGCCAGTTTCATTCGAAAATCTGGATGGTTCTCGTCATCCCGCAGGTTCTAATGCCACCCTTTTCCGCTTTGATACCACAATGGACCTATCGTGGCCTAAATGAACCACCTTTTGATAAAGGGGGCTGCCACTACAATCAACCAAACACCAACCAACGGCTGAGACTAAACAGGATTCAGACGGATGGTCCTGGACAGGAAGCAGCATATTCATGAAGCATTTCATCCTTTTGTAAGCCTATTTACTTTTGCATTTAAGAAAAATTTCATGAATTAAATTTATAAAACTATATAAAAGTAATACATTTGCCAAAATAAATAGTAATTTTAAGATCATTAAATATGCCTGAAAATTCTTTTATTTTGTGATTACGAAGTGAAAAGAGTAAAAATTGTGGAGATTAGTCTGATCCTCGTTCAATGTGCTGATGGAGTATCTATAAAAAAATATCAAAAGGTGGTTCATTTAGGCCACCATAGGTCCATTGTGGTATCAAAGCGTAGAGGGGTGGCATTAGAACCTGCGGGATGACGAGATCCATCCAGATTTTCGAATGAAACCGGCTGTGCTGTCTAAATCAGCTACTTCCGTGAGAATGTCCACGAAGGGCGTGGCCAAGATTTGCATGCACTTCGTGGACAGTTCTGGGCATTCGCACAGAAAGTGTTTGATTGTTTCTTCTTCATCCTCTGATCTGCAACTTCCGCACAAATCATTGAAAGGGACAGGAAGTCTTTCTGCGTGTCTGCCGATCAGACAGTGTCCCGTCAGTACGGAAACGACGGGACTCAAGGTTTCGCGGCTTATATTGAGGAGCCGATTGGTGCGTTTGGAGCACAGTGCGTGCAAAATTTGCCTGGTTGTGCTACAGGTTTCTTCAAGCAGCTAGGCCGTATTCGCAGCCCCCAAAGAGTACTGCTTAAATTCTAGCATAATGAAAGCTAGAGGTTGGTCGACTTCGGGGGTAAGTGTATACTCCTGAAGCTCGGTGGCAGCTCTGGCTAAGGCATCTGCTTTGCAGTTTCCAGGTATATCACTATGCTCGGTACCCATATCCTAAGGAAAAGAACCCTTCTATAAATTAAAAAATTGACACAATTCAGGAGACCTTAAGACAATTAACTGAAACGGTTAATGCGAAAATTCAAATCGCGAAAAAACAGAGGCAAGATTATTGGCTCTAGAAAATGCATCTAGATCCCAATCCTCTAACCTTCAAGCACAACTAATTCCCATACTTCTTAAAACAGAGAAAGACTTAGATGACATATGGAAGGTCCAGGAGTGTTTCAGGAATTTGCAAGTGCTCGATGGCAACCCAATGTGTCGTGGGTTCTTAGTGTCGAGACAATTTTGGTAGATTATCATATTTTTTGACAGAAACCTATTTACAGGGCCATCTTTCGTCACATAAGACAGAAGGTGCGGGGACCAGCAGATGCTGCCCTCATCTCATATATTTTCGCCGACTATTGGTCTGCTATCAAACAGTGTCTTTCCCTTCATAACGCGGATAAACGTCATGGTCGTACGCTTGAACATCAACTCCATTCTATGTTCCAAGGTAGCAAAAGTGTCGACAAGTTCTATGCGGCCGTGAACCACCAGATTTCCCTGCTGGTTAATAAAATTAAAACTCACGGAAAATAATAGAAATAGAGCTTTTGACGTTTTTAAATGAGGCTTAAAAGGTGACATTTCAAGAATGTTTGTAGCACAAAAGCCACAAACCTTTCCTGCGGCGTATGCTTCATTCCAGAACATAAATTTTAGAAACTTTATTATCCATCAAGGGAATATGAATAATAATATATCATCCTCCATTGATCAAATGTTTAGTTCACGTTGTGATTTTAATGGAACTAGGAACCCACAAACTCAACAGCAGTGAGGTGTGGCTGAGGGGAATAAACTCTTTAATTATCGATTTAAGAACTTTGCGCAACAAAATTCCTCTCCCCCCCTGGGCCGACGAATCCTAAACCCCCAGTTCCTATGGATGTAGATAAATCCATGCAAACTCGTCAAGCTGATTACGCGCCCAAGTGAATCTGTAAATCTGTCCACAAAATCGCACCGATTTGACAACTTGGAATTGCAAGACTAACATAATAATCGCTATCGAAGTAATGGATATTCTAATTATAATAGTCAAGGAAATGAAAACGATTGTATTATAATCGACGAATGTGAAACCTTATTTCCAGACAACTAGCTAAATTTTATAATGGGTGCCTCTCTAGCGTCCCCTTCTTAGAGTATCGCACTCGAAAGGGTAAAATTTTAAAGATTTTGGTTGATACAAGAGCAAACAAAAACTTCAATACAGTTAATATCTCCTCGAATGCGAAATCGGTAGCAAAACTATTTAAGATACAGTGTGCAGCAAAGTGCATACATGAGTACATAAATTGTACCTAAAAAACCAAATACTTTAGGCGGAAAACAATACAGACTCGTAGTAGACTGCCAAATACTGTGCCTGTAAATGACAGGCTCCTACGCTGGTCAATCAGCTCATTTCAATCCTTTAAATCCCCTGTCAAGGACAACATCTCACCTGTTGAGATCCAGCAGGGTATCAATACTGCCATGGCTGAACGCCATCTGAGAGCTATTCTGAAACCACTCTCTAATGCGCAGAACGCGTACACAAAAAAGAGATCGGTTGAAACAGCTCTTCACTCGCTCACCAACTACATCGAAAAATCGCTAAGCGTCAAAGAATACACGCAAGCAGTTTTTATAGACATCGAAGGGGCTTTCAACAATTTCAGCCACAAGGCTACTGGTAAAGCACTCGGGGAAGGCAATGCCGATGACAGCCTGATAGGGTTCATCGGTCAACTGCTTAGCAGCAGGAACATCAACTCCACGCTAAGAACCAGTACCTTAAGAAGGAGGGTTTGCAGAGGCACACCACAAGGTGGGGTGCTATCACCCCTTCTATGGAACCTAGTGGTGGATGAGCTCCTGTCAAAAATAGAAGCAACTGGCTGCAAAGTCGTAGCTTATGCCGACGATGTTGCAATAGCAATATCGAGAAAATTTGTTAACACCCTATCGGAAAGACCATACTTTGCCCTAGGTATTCTTACCAAATGGAGCAAAGAGTGTAGTCTAAAGATTAATCCGCAAAAGACGGAATTTATGCTTTTCACAAGAAGATACAAAATTCCACGATTTGTCCCACCTAAACTTGAGGAGATAAGTCTCAACCCATCTCATCAGATCAAATATTTAGGTCTAATTCTGGACTCTAAACTCGTATGAAAAGCGAACACAGCAGAAAGAGCACGCGAGGCTGTATGTGCAATCTACTGCTGCAAACGAGCTATTGGGAAAAGGTGGGGATTAAAACCCAAAATTGTATCATGGCTCTATACGGCGATAGTGGAACCAATCCTTCTGTAAGGCGCAGTTATTTGGTGGCCTGCTATGGCGGGAGCATCAAATGTAAATTTGCTAAACAAGGTCAGAAGGAGTGCGGCTTTTGCAATCACCGAAGCTCTACAGACTATCCTGACAAAGACGTTATTTATGCTAATAAAGTGGCTTTCGAAAGAGCTACTTACGAGACAGCAGGCCAATCGATCTGCGGTTCGGTTGAAAGCTATGTAACTCTGGCTTGAGGGGAACAATGGCCACTGCATTATACTTCAGAGGGATGGATCAACGTCAGGGACAGTGGACCTTGCTTATGCGATTCCCTGTTTTCACCATGGTTTCAGGTCATTCATCCCGAGTAGGAAGGACTGGATCACAGAAAGAGGTGGTATACAGGAATCGGCCGACATCTACACTGGTGGATCAAAAATAGATGGAAGAGTTGGCTGTGGCGTTTTCTCAGAACAGCTAGGCCTGAAATTATCCTTCCGGTTATCAGATCACTGCAGTATTTTTCAGGCGAAAGTCATTGCGATTTACAAGGCAGTATACTGGATGAGAAACCAAAAATTTCTATAAGAAATTTAAACATTTTCTCTAACAGTCAAGCTCCTATTCAATCACTATACAGCGTGCATACCTAATTCAAGATTGCAATGGAATGCCGCTCATAATTGAACGTTACATCGCATCACTGAGAAGTGATTCTTTGCCGGGTACCGGGGCATAGTGATATACCAGGAAATTGCGAAGCAGATGCCCTAGCAAAAGCTGGCGCTGAGCTCCAAGAGTATACACTTACACTCCAAGTCGACCAACCCTAGAGGTTCCATGATGCTAGGATTCAAGCAATATTAGATAGAATTGAGGGAAAAAACACTCACAGAACGAGAAACATGAATAATATAGCTGTAGCATTTGCCAGAACTGATAGGCTTAAAGAAGACCCTTTCAACAAAGCAGCTAACTTTGACAATACAGTACCGGACAAAATTAAAAACATAGCAAACACAACTTCCTTTAAAACGACACTAAAAAAATATCTTCTTCAGGACCTACAGTCGAAGTAAATTACAAGTACAATCAGCTCCACTAAAGTCAAAGCCAAACATGTAGTCAAAATGTAATAGTTTATAAACATATAGTCTGAACTATTAATCTAACGAAAAGGTTACTAAAACTTACAAATTTAATACTATTCTTCATACCGATTCTTATCGTCTGGGACGTACCATGTCCTAAAATTTTAAATATGGAGAATTACTTATTTTAATGGAGAGAGTGATTGAAAGAAATGGAGGTGGTTTAAGACGGTAGAAATCCGGCATGCCGAGAGGCAGGAGCTGATCGGTATCTTTTGAAGATTTTTACCTCCCAACGTTGAAAAAAGAATTACATGAAGGCTGCAAATAGAAACTGTCTACTTGAAGAAACCTGTTGGAAAATTTCGAGTTCTATCGTTTTCGTACTGCGGGGGCACAGTCTGATTGGCAGACACTCAGAAAGATTGTGTGTTCCTTTCAACGATTTCTGTCAAAGTTGTTGATCGAAAAACGAGGAAGAAACAATCCAACACTTTCTGTGTGAATGAAATATACAGAAAGCACACACCCTTCCTGGGCAGTCTCACGGAAGTAACTCATTTAGATAAAAGCTGCATAGCCAACTTTATAAGAGAATCTAAATGCTTCTCGTCATCCCGTAGATCCTAGGGCCGCCCCAATCTTATGTGGTATCATAAGGGGTCTATAAAGGCCTAAGTGAGCTTTCTTTTGAGAAAGGAAGCTGCCACTACACCCAATCAACCAATCATAGACTTTGCTTCTCGCACTTCAAATAAACATGAAACCGGATATTTTGTTATAGAAAGCTCCTTTTCTCGCAATTGTTTGTGTAACAAATTAGTTAAGGCTCTATTTATATAGAAGTAAAATCATTATCCAAACCGATCACATATCTTTACAGTGGCTTTCAAATGTTAAGAAGCTAAACTCCAAACCTCAACAGTATAAAATTAAATTCGAAGAATATAATTTCACCATTGAACACTTGAAAGAAAAAGAAAATGTCGTTGCAGATGCGCTTTTGCCAATTAAAATTTGTATGAACGATATAAGTTCTCCAGATGAACATATTGAAAACCAAAATTCCATAAATAATGAATTTTCCATACTAGAAAATCAAAGCAATGAAATAAGTCGGACTACACAGTGCAGAAAAAGATAACCGATTTATAATCAAATTTTTGAAGTGCCCCTTAATTTATTTAAGACGCAGATTTAAAAAAAAATTTCATGGAATTTTAATCAAACGAGAGAACCATTTTAATGAAACACGCTGAACTTTGTTTTGTGTAAAGAACCTGATTTTAAATACATCAAATATATCCAAACAAACCATATACCAAAAAAGGACAAGTTGGGATTATGTTAGAAGGCATTAATGTCTTCTTAATGTTTTAAAATGAATATATTAAATGGAAAGTAGATAGTAATCATGTGAGTATAAGTAAAGTCGATAACATACTTAAAGACATAACAGACAGGTAAGACATAAGAGATAGGATACTTAGCGAACATCAAAAAATAATCAAAAAGGCATAAATGAGGTATATTTAGAAATAATATTTTTTATTCATTTTCTCAAACTTGAAGATAAAATAGATAAAGATGTATAATTGTTATAATTGTAACATCGCCAAATAAACCATTTTTTTGTTAAACTAAAACCGCAGCCACCACTATGAAATAGTAAACATGAATAGATGTTACAAATCGAAACATGTTGCGAGGTGCAACCCTTGAGGTCCACAAGGCCAACTTTCCTGTAATATCTACACGAATATTAAAAATACTAAACACAACAATAATTTTGAAAATAGTACAACTTTAAATAATAATAATGAGAGGTGCTCATAATAGTAGAATATCATCTACTGGAGCGTTCATTGATTAAGTTAGACCAGGGACGTAGCGAGGCGGGGGTGTTGGGGATGTGACACCCACCTAAAATTTTGTAGCGAGTCGGCATTTTCGTGCCGAAGTTGGCAGATTCAAGAAATTTGATTGTAAAGTCGGCTAGTCGGCAAAAAATAATTCTTCGATTTTGTCTATTTCCGAATGAAAATCATTGTCAAATTGTAAATATTATCTGCAAATAGCTGTATTTGTCGAATTTAAATTTTAATCAACGCGTGCTAAAATATTCGTGCAAATTAAATAATTCGTAGCGTTGTTTTGTATAAAAAATATAAATTTATTTCTACTTTATTTTTCTTTTAACACGTAATTTTATAATATCCGTTTTCCGAAATATTATAAAATGAGTTTCGGACTTTTGGCCTTAACAATAATCGCTAAGGACTTAAGACTCGAGACTGACTTTGTCATCTTAATCCAAATACTTATATAGGGGGATTTGGATAAGGGAATTACATATAATCAATATTGGTACGATCAGTTAATTAGAAACGTGGGGTTTGGATAAACAAATGATATTGATTTTGGTCAGCTAAGTAGGGACGTGAGGTTAGGGTAAACAAATCATATTGATTTTGGTCATCTAATTAGGGACGTGAGGTTAGGGTAAACAATTATTTGGAAGTGTTATTGAATTTGGGTGGAGTATACATAACTGCTCCCCCCTTACAAAAAGAATTCTCCTGAATTCTACTTTCAATGCAGACTTTCAATTGTATATTATTATTTTTTGAAGATAGATCAATGCTCCAGAATGGATAATGCAATTAACAGAATATTACTGACATTGATCCGTAAGTTAAATTTCTATGTACTTGTAGTGCTTGAATTTTCTGTATATTATTTACATTTTCTTATATTATTATTATGGTTTGTATTTACGGTTGTACTTATAATAAAAACAATCATGAATTTTGTCAGCTGTATTTGAAAAGTAATGTTCTAGAATTTTAACGTTACTTTGGTTAAAATGAATCAATTTTTTTTTCAATCTTGTGTTACAGTGAAATTGTTTGAATTTTTCATTACAATTGGCTGTTGATTTAATTTCAATATTTTGGTATTCATCATCTTGATTAGTCTACAATTACCATGCTATATAAAATGTTTAATAATCCTAACTCTAACTCGTTAAGATGACTATTATATTCAAATTTATATTCAGTTACATTAGGTTTAAAAAGTTTGTTTTTGATTGTCGATTTCCTTATATTCATATTCTGTTGAAATTTCTATTACAAAATTAATACGTTATCATTTGTTTTGTTTTTGTTTTAATTATTAAATGTTAAAGTTCAGTAAGTATCAAATCTTTGTGTTTGTCGTCCGTGTAAACTGTATTCATACGAAATTGATTGATAACATCTAGGATTTCTGTTATACTAATGATATGAGCAACTAATTTTTTTTTAACTTGTCAATAGTAATTCGCCCTGCATTATTTCGAAAATCATTTTGTTCCTGAAGAAAGTCATATTTTCTTGGGAAAATAAAATTTCACTGCCTCTAGCTAAATATTCTGCAAACATACAGCAGAAGACTCCACAATCATTGCCGTTGGTTTGTTTTGGAATATCATCGATATTTTTTTTTAACAAATGCGGATGTATCTAAAGTCAAATTACGTTTATCTAGCGACTCTTCTTTCATAAATTCTTCTAGAGCATTTAGAAGTTGAGAATTTGGCTTTCCCATTGAATCGTAATATTTTAAGGTTTTGTCCCTAAAGTTTATGACGGCAAGACACCAATGTACCTGATCAATATGCACCGGTATTAAAATTAAATCATACGAAAATAAATCTATTTTGCGAGTCCATCTGCGAAGCGCCTTATATCCTGATTGCAAATATTGAATTGTGAAGAATGTATTCATAACATAAACTTTCAACTGTTTTTCCGACTTCTGTTTTTCACTTCGTTCGAAAATAAGGTTAAAATAAAAGTTAATAATATTATCGTTTAGCCACGATCCCTCCGATAATGTTACAATGTCACTTCTAGTAATGTTGATATGAAATTTCGAGATCAAAACTTCATTATGTGATCCTCCATTAAGGGCTTTATCTATTGTTATTAATTGTTGACTTTCAGTGAATCCAACTTCTGGTTCTTCAAAGTCTGCATACTTAACTTTTCTCTTCACATTGACGAAATCAACATTTACTAATTTAGCTTTTCGAAACTTGGGTCTATGTTTTTGCCTATTTGCTTTATAATTCTTTATAAAACCTGTTGTACGTGTTTCGTTGTACAGTTCCCTGTTTTGATTTAGCTTTGATATGATTTTATTCTTTGTCTCTATAAGGTTTTTCTTAACTTTTGAAATATCGACTTTATGTTGTTGAACCTCATTGGGAGTACATTTAATTGTGGAATGGAAACGATCATTATAGCTTCTAATTGCTTGTTGTTTCAAGCGCTTTGGACTTTCCTTGGGGTTTCCAAAAATAAGAATCCGGAATTTTTCAGCCAGTGTATTATGAAGCCTCTCAACATCGGCGTTGCCTGTATGGCTGTGAGGTTTCGTTATATGAAGCTCAACATTTTCAGATTTCAGAAATTGTTTTACTTGTAATGCATTCAACTCATTTCCAGCAATTATTTTATCTGGTTTACCAACTTTGGCAAAATGATCCTCTAGAATTTCTATAAGAGTCATATGATTTCTGTCGTTAAGGTAATAAGCTGAAGCAAATTTAGAAAATTTATCAACAATTGTCATAAAGGCATGTTTCATAATAAAATAGAGATCTATATGAATTATTTGATTAATATTTATTGGATTTTCGGACAATTTAAATTTTGGTCTTATTGGCTTTCTGTCATATTTTACTTGCTGACAGACTTCGCATTGGTCGATCACTAGATTGATAAGTTCTAGTAGTTTTGGGTAATAAATTCGGTGTTTAAGAGCGTTAAATGTTTCTTGAATACCCGAATGAAGGCTTTCCTTTACATGATAGAGTGAAATTTGTTTCACCGCTTCTGTTTCGGTGTATATGTCCTGCGCTCTGAAAGAGCATCGAATAAAATTTACATAAGAGTCGTTGGAATATAATTCCCTTAATTTTTCCTGTACGACGTTATACTTATTATCTGGAATTTCGGAGAATATACCCGTTTTCCCTTTTCTTATGTATCTTCTGAATATATCTGTTAAATTATTGAAGTCATATTCAGCTATGTAGATTATTCGTTTATCATAGATGATTTCCGTTTCCTTCGTTTTATTGTTGGTAAGGATTATTTGTGTCCTATATTTGTTAACAACTTCTTCTTTGATAGGAATATGGTCTAGTAATTCCTCATTTGCTGAGTGAACAGTAGCCATCGTTACATCATCATCTTCCATATTGAAAAGAACTCCTATTTCAGATTCAGCATAAGTTTTGCTGTCGCTATCTAAATTTTCATTTTGTTTTTCACACTTTATTCTGCTTAAGAAATCAGCTACTCGATTTTGTTTACCTTTCAAATATTCAATTGTAAATTGCTATTCGCCCAATTTTAGAAGCCACCGTTGATGCCTAGGTGAGAGGTCTTTTCCTCTATATTTCGCATGTAAATACTTGATTGGCTGGTGGTCTGTAAATATAGTGAACTTGTTTCCGTACAGGTAAGGCCTAAAGTAGTTTACGGACCACATAATTGCCAAGAATTCCTTATCCGTTGCTGAGTAATTTCGTTCATGAGAATTTAAGGTCCTAGAGGCAAAGCAGACGGCATGTCCTTCTTGAGATGGAACGGTACCAATTGCATAATTGGAAGCATCCGTAGTGAGATGAAATTGTTTATTGAAATTTGGAAAACGAAGAATAGGATGTGAACTTACGAGTTTTTTCAATTTTTCAAAGGCTTCTATATATGTTGGATCTTTGCTATTAATAAGTGTTCCCTTTTTCAGGTAGTTCGTAATAGGCTGTGCTACTTTTGCGTAGTCACGAATAAATTCCCTGTAATAGCCTGTTAATCCTAAGAAGCTTTTTATTTGCCTCTCAGTCTTAGGTAATTCCAATTCTTCAATGATTTTGATTTTATTGGGATTCGGTTTTAATCCCTCTATAGTTATAACATGCCCTAAGAAAATGGTTTCTTTTTAAAGAAAATTGCACTTGTCTATTTGAATTTTTAACTGATTGTATTCTAAAGCTTTAAAAATGTCTTTCAAAGACTTGATGTGTTCCTGCAATGAGGTGCTAAAAATAAGAACATCATCAAGATATACCACGCAAGTTTTATTTATAAAATCTCTAAGAAAATCGTTCATAAGACGTTGAAAGGTGGCCGGGGCGTTTTTCAGCCCAAATGGCATCCTGAAAAATTCGTATAAACCGTGTGGTGTAATGAATGCGTTTTTTTTCGATCATCCTCCTTGACCAATACCTGATGATAGCCTTTAGCCAGGTCTAACGTTGAGAAATACTGGGCCCTTCTAAGTTTATCCAACAAGGAATCCATATTGGGCAGGGGGTATTTATCATCGATTGTGATCTCGTTTAAACGCCGAAAATCAACTACTTATCTGAACTTTTGTTGCCCAGAATTGTCAATCTTTTTGGGAACAACTATTAGAGGACTGGAGTACTTCGGCTTCAAGTTTGGGTGGATATCTATATAGTTTAGCGTTTATTTGCTGATCGGTTATTGTTTTGATTTCGTGCTGAACGGAATGTGTACTCGAAAGTCTATCACCTTCTTTGAAAAACAAATGTTTGAATTTATTTACTACTTTTACTATTTCCGAATATTCTTCGTTGTTAAGATGGTCGAGTTTAACCGATTTAGATAGTCTGTGCCAGTTTTTTCCAACTGACATATTTGATTTATTGGGTACGGTTCGTTTATAAATTTTATTATGTGATTGTTCACCTTTAAAGATTTTAATTTGTAGCTAATATTTGCTTCAAGATTATTGAGCAAATCTGACCCAATTATAAATTGGTAGTTCCTTTTACTCAGACTTTTTATTTTCCATCTAATTTTGCCACCAGATAAAGATTTAAATTCCGCCGGTGCTGGCGTATGTATTTCGTATTGAAAAGCATCTTTACCAGTGATGGTGGTAAATGGAACAGGATTAATTTTTATTCGCTGAAAATGATTAACTTTATCGTCAACTAAACTGAACGACGACCCAGTGTCAATCAATGCTATATACACTTTACCATTTATCGTTATTTTAATTAGGGGTAAATAATCCGAGGCTCGTTGTGAAAAAATGAATTATTAGATTGGTCACAACTCGACTCTCTTACGTATTTAGGAGCTGAACACTTTCTTAGTTTCACGCTTTTCTCGTTATCACACTCACAATCATTGACATTTTGCCATTTATCGTTATTTCTGCACCCTTGTATATTATCTACCTCCATAGGTACTGGTGGTTGTCTATATTGGCCTGAATTTCTTTGAAAGTTATAATTTCGACTAAAATTATTATGTCGAAAATTATTTTGGTTATTGTGAATATTACTATTGTTTCTGACGTTTTGATTATAGTTTTGATTTAAATTCCTATTGTCGTTATAACTATTGCTTTTCCTAAATAATCCCGAATTATAATTTTCCCTAGGATGTCTATTGTAAGTCTGTCCGTATTGATGTCTGTTGAAATTTTGTTTCAAAAGTTTTGAAGCTTTATCAGAACCATATTTGTTTTTTCGATACTCCGGCCGAATGCAGGAGTCCTCAAATCTTCTATCTTTAATTATTTTCAAAATATCTCGAATATTATCTTTTTCATAGATTTTATCAAACAAGACCCCTTGAGTCATTTCTTTCACTGTGTGCGTTAATAATGAGTCGACATTTTTCAAATCAATGTAAGGCTTGTCCTTATAGTACATTATTAACTGGTCTGACTTAATTTTTAACATTTGTAATTCACTAACTAAATCACTTACCGAGTTTGCCTTTAAATTCAAAAATTTTCTGTATAATTCTGCTGGTTCGATGTCAGGCTGGTAGTTTTGTCTTAGTGCTTCCTTCACTGCTTCCCAATCGTCATTTTCGTGCAAATTGATGATCGCCTCCTTTGCCTCACCCTGAATTTTTTCATAAAAGATGATGCGTGTAGCTCTCCTTCGTAGCTCGGTGTTTGGAATCCCGCTCAAATAATGTTCTGTTGTTGCGATGAAGGAGTTGATGGTGATATCTCCTCTTCCGGTAAAAACGCCCATGTGCCTAATTTCATTCAAAGTCTTCTCCATGTTGATCATCTCGTTCTCGGTTGTAAGATGCTGAAAAGCACCTGTTAATTGTTGGATTTGCTCCTCCCTCCTTTGCAGTTGACTTTGTAGCTCCTGAATTTCCATTTGGCTGAACGTTGTTCTATTACTGCAAAACTGTTGTCCTCGCTGGTCTCTTCGTTCACACATTCACTTTTTGTTACTTTTTTTTATTCTTGGGTTTATGGGCAGCCTCACCCACGCATTTAAAAAACCTTTAGGCTTAACTTGTTTTCCCAAGTTTAAATTATTATTTTATTTAATCGTTTTTTTTTTGTTAATCGCGACTCCTTTTCAGATACCACGACAATTACCGATGATGAACGATAATTCGAAAATATTTACCGGCTTTTCCTTTTCCAGGAAAAAAACGCGATTCAACCTATTCAGTTTTATTTCCGTATGTTTTTCGTTCTATTCGTTTACCGACTGCGCCAATTAAATAATTCGTAGCGTTGTTTTGTATAAAAAATATAAATTTATTTCTACTTTATTTTTCTTTTAACACGTAATTTTATAATATCCGTTTTCCGAAATATTATAAAATGAGTTTCGGACTTTTGGACTTTACAATAATCGCTTAGGACTTAAGACTCGAGACTGACTTTGTCATCTTAATCCAAATACTTATATAGGGGGATTTGGATAAGGGAATTACATATAATCAATATTGGTACGATCAGTTAATTAGGAACGTGGGGTTTGGATAAACAAATGATATTGATTTTGGTCAGCTAAGTAGGGACGTGAGGTTAGGGTAAACAAATCATATTGATTTTGGTCATCTAATTAGGGACGTGGGGTTAGGGTAAACAATTATTTGGAAGTGTTATTGAATTTGGGTAGAGTAAACATAACTTGCACGTGAGCAAAAGAGTACGAGTAATGAAGTCGGCCAGCGATATCTCGTATTGTGACGCCACTGTGTATTCTACAAGTTTCGCCTCGGCTCTCGCACTCTCTGGCTCCCACTATATTACTCATGTATCATACTTCCTCATCGTGTTCACGTCACATATAATTAAATATTAAGTTAATAAAACCGTTCGAAAAAAAACTGAATTCTATAATAAGCAATATTTAAGAGGATTGGACAGCAGTGATTTTTTCAAGTATGTATTATTCGTGTGCATAATGCTCAAAATCGAGGTAGAGCTACTAGTCCAAGAAGAAGAAGAAGAAGCTTCTGTTTACATAACCTTCGTGTGTATATAAACAGGTTTTAAGCGATATGTACAAACGGAAAAGAATCAAGCTCGATTGCTTGGAGTGTGGCAATCATTTCAACGACACTACAAAGCCCGTCATGAAAGTACTGTGCACCAGTGGCGAGGAGTGAAAAATTACTATAGGTAAGCCGCTCACTATTTGAGAAACATGGACCCTTAACAAACAAAGCAGTATATTATGAGCATATAGAGAAATACAACCGTAATCTAGATTTAGAAACTACCTATACATCGGCATTTTCTACATTCCCCCCAGATCTGACGAAGCCGCTTACAACGACCTTTTCTTGATAATCTCTTCTTTATCCGCATTTTTAAATGAAGATGACAAAATAATATTGTGATTTCAACCGCCCCAATCTATCGTTTATGACGGACGGAGATGATAACAATCTTCTCCCTACAAATGTTCTCGACTCTTGTGATATGAATCTGGTAAGTGCTTTTTATGGCAATGACTTACAGCAAATCGGTCCCAGTCCCAATCAAAACGTTCATTGGTTGGATTTAATATTCACCAACACTTATGACGATGTAGCGGTCAGTCCTACTAAGGAGGAGCATCTCTTTACTAACAGCCCTCACCACACAGCATTCACAGTTGAACTCTCCACTACTGAAGCTCAAACTCCCTTATCATACAATTGTAATATTGTATATGATTTTCGTAATGCTGACTACGAAAGCATTAAAGTTTACCTTGAAAATGTTGAATGGTTAAGCACTCTTTCAACGTTAGACCTGGACGAGGCTGTATCCTCATTTTACCTAATAATTCTTGACGCCGTTGAAAGGTACGTACCTAAAATTAAGAAAAAATAAGTCATCTGAGCCCTGGCTAGACATCAATCTGCGCGCACTAAGGAATGAGAGAAACAAAGTCTATGGATTACTAAAGCTTAACAACAATGCTAACGAGAATTTACAAAATAGATATTTTGATTTGTCAGAAGATTACAAAATCAAATACCGCGAGGCCTATGAACGCTACGTGAATTTAACTGGTGAAAACATAATCAGAGACCCTAAGAAGTTCTTTGATTTTGTTAATCTCAAGAGGAAATCATCGGGTTATCTAGCGGCAATGACCAAAAATAATACCGTTTCTTCATCTCCGAAAGTAATCTGTGATCTTTTCGCTGACTATTTTCAAGAAGTTTTTTCACCGCCAAAGATGCCGGTAGACACGGAGTCCTCTAAAGTTAATCCAGTGGTACTGCTTATGGACATGTATCTCTCAAGGGAAGATGTTGCTCAAGCTATTAACAACCTTGACGTTAATAAGAGTCCTGGCCCAGATTTACTTTCTCCATTTTTTTGTGGTACAGTGTATGGACCAGCTTGTAGTACTTCTTCACTTTCTTTTTAATAAACCTTAGACAAATGGGAGTTTCCCAACTTATTGGAAATCTTCCCATATAATTCCTATCTTTAAGAGTGGTGACAAGCGTTCTGTCCTGAACTATAGAGGTACTGCCATTCTATCTATAATCCCTAAACTATTTGAACAAATCGTTTGCCATAAACTCTCAGCTATTATTGAGCCTCTTCCTCTTGATTTTTATCGATGGTATTTGGATGTTTATTGCTATCTGCAAGAAAATTAGTGACACACTAGACTGCATTATGAAGAAAATTTGGTTCATAATGAAGTACAAGCTGTATCATTGGAAGTATAATGACGTAACCAAGCCATCTACATTTGACTGTTGAGATGCCATTTGTGTGTTAGGCGAATCAAGTAGATACAATTTTACACATAATTTCAATGTTTGAGATTGAATGTCGAAGAATTTTAAGGTTAAGTATCGAAGTTAGACTGTAGAAATTTGTACAACGTATTCTTGACACGTAAGTATATTCACAGCATTAAGTACAGACAGTTTGTTTCCGAGTATTGACAGTTCAACTGTCAGATACAATTGAATATCATAGTCTGTCACTGCTTCATTGGACCATACCTCATTATGAATTCCTTTTTCATAATGAAGTAGTTGTGTCATTCATATAAGATGACAAAGGCTTCAGGATGATTAGACTGAAAATAAATGTTTTCTTTCAAAGTGGCTGTTCACATTATGACTGTGGACAACATAAATTTGAGCTACTGCCATGATTAATCGCATAAATAAGTTAAACTTGGCTAAATTTGCTTGAAATTTGGCAGGTTATCCATGAAGCTACTGTTTTTCCAAAATTTGATAAATGAACTGCTTGGGGATAGCTCATGCGATTCATCCTTGAATTCACTGAAGCGAATGAAGGGACATTTTTGCAGATCATCAGCTCCGAGTTTCTTGGTAGCGCTGTGGGAGACACCAGTAACTAAAGAAGCATGCAAAGTTCCTATGAAAAATTGTAAGTGATCTGCAAGTCAAACTACGAAAAATAAGCGTGACATACAACATGTTGAATTCTAGTCTCAAGCGTTTCTAATTTAAATCGTAGATAAGATTCCGCAAGGGCCGATCAACTACAACCAATCTCATGGTTTTAGTTCCTGATGTCCTATGTAAAATGTAGATGGGTTACCGTATTGACGCAATCTACACAGATTTTAGTAAAGCATTTGACCGGGTTGATCACTCCATACTTATTTCCAAATTGCAGAAAATAGGAATCACCGGCTCTATGCTCAACTGGCTCAGTTCCTACTTAAGAGACCGAAGTCAATTAGCTAAATTTCAGGGATATTTGTCCAAGCCGATTCTCATACACTCTGGTGCACCTCAAGGCAGTCACCTCGGCCCTCTTCTTTTTAATGTTTTTATATCAGATTTATCTGAAAAACTCTCGGACGTTTCACATATTCTTTACGCTGACGATCTAAAGATATATCACACAATTAAGTCTCAATCTGATACTGTTTTCCTCCAATCAAAACTAACTTCCCTCCAACAATGGTGTGATGTGAACAAACTTCATCTAAACGTTAGGAAATGTTTTGTAATGACTTTTTCCCGTAAAACCACATTATTGAACAATGCATACGTTCTCAACAATACGGTATTGGATAGGAAAGAAAACATTGTTGACCTTGGAGTAGTCCTAGACAAGAAACTATGCTTCAATTTGCACTACGATACTATTCTCTCCAAAGCTCATAAACAACTTGGCTTTATTAAAAGACGAGCCAAAGAGTTTAAAAATCTGTGGGTAACTAAATCATTATTTACCTCACTGGTTCGCCCAATACTTGAATATGCCTGCAATGTATGGAATCCACATTTGGGACTTCATGTTACGAGAATAGAATGTGTCCAAAAACAATTCTTGTTGTTTGCTCTGAGAGACCTTTATAGCCCTGATGACTATCAAATCTTGCCTCCTTATGAAGTTAGATTGGAGCTTCTGAATTTGTCGACTCTTAAAGCCAGAAGAACAATGTTGTCCTCTTGCTTCGCATTTGACGTGATTAGGGGCCACATTAAAGTGGAATATTTGACGAATAAAATAAAGCTTAATGTGCCTGTAAGAAGTACGCGTAATACACGTTTACTAACAGAATATCAGCATCTTACTAGGTATGCAGATAATGAACCAGTTAATAGGTGCTGTAAAATATTTAACAATTTGAGCAAACACTGCTCCCCTACCATCTTCAAGTTCAATTTTAAATCCAGCATTTCTAAAGCCCTTACATTATCCATCCCTAAATTGTGACGTGCATACAACAGTATAAATTAACATTGAATGTAGCACGTATTTTAGGGTTAAGTATATTGTTGTAATGTATATTTTATATTTTTAAATTTTTATATGTTGACTGTGATTGCCTTGCTTTGGCGAAATAAATAAATAATCATTCTTTCTATTGTATACATTTCAAATTACGATCAGTTATGAAATATTTATATTTTTATGTTATGTGTATCGTTTTTGACCTTATTGGCAAGGAATGTAAATATTAGGCAAATACGAAATTAAGGAATTTGATTTCGTTTAAAGATATGGATTTCAGTAATGGCTCGTGGCATAAAATTTTGGGTCGATCTAAAAAAGAGGCTCTAGTTTGTCAACTAAAGTTCTTGGTTTTACTGGAATTTGGTTTGAAACAACTCCTCCAACCAAAAATAAAGTTATCCAGCAAGAACCACAAGGAGGCCTAGGAAGGTAGGTAGTTGCTTTTCAAGACATGTAGACTATTGCAACAGTATGTATTTCTAATTGGGAGTTTTCGATGATTTTCTAGCATCAATTTGCACAGCTGATTCGCAAGCCGGGAACGCTACCGGCTTTTTGATTTGTTTCCATATCCTCTTGAGGAAAACCGAGCTGCCATTCCAACAAACGGGAGTTGAATGCCCAAAATTATTGCTGAATTCGAGACTCGGAAAGCTTTGCTGCAAATCTTACAGATGTTGGTCGCTTTGCTGGCTATTAAGAGAATGGATTATGATGGAATAAACGCTGAGATCAAGTGGAACGATTGTTCATGTTTACAGTGATGCAAGCAAGTAAATAAACACTTCACTCCCTTATAAAACTGAAGTGTTAGACATTTTTGGAACATATTTGGAAAGGGAGGCCGATTAGAATCGGCTTATATGAACGCTTCGCCACTGCCAGGCATACCAGCAAACAAACAGTGTCGAATGAGCTCTGTATGGTACTCTGAATGAAACTAGTCCTCTACTAGAGTACAGCCCTGGAAAAGATGCAGTTTTCTTCTAGACAAATCCATCAGAGAAAGAAAGATACTTGAAGAGCAAGAATATCATAGGAAAATTGTTGCAATTCTTTTTGATATTTCAAAAACACTTGGTAGACAAGGTTTACCGTTTTGCGGCCATGTTAGCTCTGGGGAGAGCGAAGATGGAAATTTCACTCAAGTTGTCAATTTGATTTCTCGACATTGTCCTTTGATGAAAAAATAGTTGGATGAGAAAAATTCACGATCTCGTCATGTCACGTACCTCAGCGCTGATAGCCAGAATGAATTCATCGATTTATTAGGATCTGAAACGTGACAAATTATTCTAAAAGAAGTCGAAGACACTGACTTCCTTTCGATAATAGGCGATACAACGCCAGACTCGTCCCATAAAGATCGTCTTGCAACAAACATTCGATATGTAGTTGAGAAGAACGGAGAACCCGTACCTGTAGAACGATTATTAAAAATAGACGTCGTGTTGACGAAGAAAACTGGAGAAGAACTGGCTGAAAAAATGTTCACAACTCTCAATTCTTCAAACATACCGGTTGAAAAACTCATGTTTCAATCATACGACTTTGCAAGGAATATGTCTGGAGAGTACAATGGTGCACAACGAAAATTGTCAGAAAAATGTAATAAACACATTTTATATGTTCCTTGTCAAGTTCACAGGACAAATATTTTTGTAGAGACAGTATGCCATGCGAGTAGTATCATCAAAGAATTTGTCGGTATTTTGCATGCTTTGTATGTATTTTCGCAGGAAGTACTAATTGACGAGTTATGACAGATTGAATTTTTTTTGCTTCTCAAAAACTTATCCCAAACATGATGGACAGCTCGGGCCGAATCAATTAAAGCTGTATGGATTGCTTTTGATGAAATTGTTAATGTTTTGGAAAAAATCAAAGTTAGTACTATTGATTTCGATAGCAAAGCTCGCGCAGTTGCATCTGGCTTTCTCAAAAACGTATTACATTTCGACTTTATTTCTTCTCTATTTTTTTACGAAAAATGTCATGTTTAAAATACAAATTTTAACAGAGTCATTAGAAAAATAAAATTTGAATGTCGTCGATGCTTTGAAAATAATTCAATTTACTTTAAAGTCACGCGAAGAAATGAACAATGAAAACCAAATGAATAATTTGATCGAAAGCTCTGTTTCGATTGCGAAAAAAGTCAATGTAAATCCAGAAAGTGATTTCGCTAAGCACCATCGAAAACGTGGACCACCAAAAAACTCGGTGAGAATCCCGAAACGGCGTTTACTTTCGATCTCCTTACGCTTTACCGTTCAGAGTTCAAATTGGTACTCGACGTATTCACGAACAGTGTTTGAAAAATTTTGAAACAATCTTTCTCAAAATTCGAACCAATCCAGAAAATTTTCGAAATTCCTGCCAATCGAAAAAACTGTACTATTGAGTCGATGAGCTTCATTGTTGGATTACAACCCGAAGCCTTTAAGCAAGAACCCGAATGCATTCAGCTAGAAATACAAACGCTTCTTGAATCGTGCGGTGAATGTGAAAATTTTGCTGATATTTCCAAGAAAGCATACAATTTACGTAAAATTTTCCCATGGGCCTATAAAATTGTCCGATTTGTGCTGACTTCACCTGTTTCTTCGGCATCATGTGAAAGATCTTTCAGTAAATTGAAATTGGTTATGAATTCCTTCCGAACGACGATGAGCGATGAACGTTTAGATTCTCTCATGTTACTTTTTTCTGCGAAGGATATTGTGGACAAAATTAATGTTACCGAAATTGTTCAAACCTGGTCTCAACTGAAACACCGAAGAGTGAAAACTTGACTTGGCTCGCAGTTTAATTCGACTTTTATGTAATTCTTGATATTGATCAATAAAAAATACTACAAAACAGTGTTGTTGTTGTTGTATGTTAACCACCTAACAGTAACTATAAATTGTTATGCTCTCACACACACACACACACACACATATATATATATACATATACATATATATATATATATTATATGTACACATACAAACATTATGTGTAGGTGAAAGAAATCCGAACACTCGGCAAATTATTCTAATCGTCGGCATTTTAACATTTATCACCCCCCCCCCCACAATTTGCAATTTTTTATCTGATGAAAGCTTTTCAAAGCTTTTTAAAAATTTATTAAATTGAAAAAAAAACGGATCAAATGATTTTCTTTATAATGTTGAAAACATCACAAAAATGTTTATACACGTCGATATACTCGAATACACGTCGAAATATTATAGTAGTAAGTAGCGTACCTTCGAACCAGGTTTTGTATGGGTGGGAACCACTTTTTCAATCACTTCCAACCAATGCAGGTTGGGGTACGTGGTTTCAAGGGGTTTTGATGTGGAATCAGTGCCATTTTGAGTCTACGGTCGCCTGGTGGCGGTGATTTGTTGTTTGTAAGAGGGGTGTTGCGGTTCGTTGGTTAGGGTTGTCAGGTGGTGTGCGGTGATTTGTGTTGGTAGAAGGGTGTAGAGGTTTGTTCAGGTGTGTGGCGGTGATTTGTGTTGTGTTGTGAGGGTTTGCAGAGCGTGGTTGGTAGAAGGGTGTAGAGGTTTGTTCAGGTGTGTGGTGGTGATTTGTGTTGTGTTGTGAGGGGTTGCTGAGCGTGGTTGGTAAAAGGATCTAGAGGTTTGTTCAGGTGTGTGGCGGTGATTTGTGTTGTGTTGTGAGGGATTGCAGAACGTGGTTGGTAGAAGGGTGTAGAGGTTTATTCAGGTGTGTTGCGGTGATTTGTGTTGATAGATTTGCATGGCGAACAGATGTGTGCATGTAGATACATTAAGACCGTGATTTGCGAGGCGTTCAGCGATGTTGTGGGCCCAGTCGGTTGGTTGCTAGGGGTGTAGGGTGTGTTAGAAAGGAGAATCTATTGAATTTTTGTGAAATGGATTACCAGGGTGTCATGAATGGCTTGTAAAAGATAGGCCTGTAAACGATAGCTCGTCGCAGGAGATGCCTTCTCGGTGTTGGACGCCGAACGCCGGATCTTGTATTCTTCAAGGGAGATCCGGGTTTTAGCGCTGTATAAGAAAAGCGCACTTTTAGTGAGGGAACAGGGTTAAATTGGGGTACCTACCGGCAAGTTAATTGCCACATGTCTGGCGCAGGATTCAAGATCCAAGCTAGCCGATATTTTTATTAAGTTTTTGTTTAGCGACTGGTTACGCTACAATTGAGGCGCTTTTAAAGCCAAGTTACGGCTCGAGCGTTTTGCCAAACTACGGCAATAATGCGTTGATACAAACGAGTCAAAAGTACGCTTTAACTATGACTATATTTTCTTTTCTACAATTTTCTTTTATACACTTTTTACAACTTAACATATAATCCCTACTCTAATATTTTATTCTACTTAATACATAATCCCTACTCTAAAACTGGAAGAATTGAATATGGTAAATTCATTCTACCAATCAAAATATCGATCAGCATTTTTCCATATGACCCAATTTAAAATGCAACACTCATAATAGTCCATGAGTGAAATGCAACACTCATAATAGTCCATGAGTAATATGCAACACTCATAATAGTCCATGAGTAATGACTACTCAGGTTTCGTACTTTGTGTGTACATCTCACCTGCCAATGCTAGGCGCCGCTTAGTCTGGTGCGATCGCGATGGGTTAGTATAAACATTCGTTCATGTGTCTATTTTTAGTGACAACATGAATTGGACTTTCGTGTGAGTAGATTATGTGTAATGCAAAACGAGTATGCACAGTGAGCATTACAAGGTGATCGTAAATTATGCATTTGTATATTCTACGACTGCTCGTTGATTATTGATTTGTGGGTTTAGTTTATAGTAAAATGTTGATTGATTGTGTAGATATGTGTAGATCCACTACACCCTTAACCTTTTGAGGTGAGAGTTTGGGTACAAAATCGAGACTTATTATAGGTATTTTTAAATGTCTTATATTATATTTTTATACATTGTTATTCCCCTTTTTTTTTGAAAATCTTAAGTCTATTATTGTGTATCCATTTTTTCTTATTGTCTATTTCCAATAGTGTATTTACATTATTTTTACTAAGTACTTTCAATGGACCTTTATACGGTTTCTCATGTTTTCTTCTGTTCTCTACTTTTAATAAAACAAGATCGTCTATTTCTATGTTTAATGGTTTTGAATAACATTCTTTATTTGTTCTAATCATTTTAGGTTTTTCAATTAAGTCCTTTGCTTTTGTTAGAGACATTTTTAATCTAATTTTTAATTCATTTCTGTAATTCTCTAAATTGTATATTTCTTCTGAATTGCTTAAAATGTCATTTGGTAAATAGGATAGTTTGCCGAATACTAGTTCGTAAGGTGTATAATTTGTGTCAATATGTGGAGTTGTATTATATGAAAATGTATAGAAAGGTATCCATTCGTCCCAGTTGTTGTTATTAACGAAGGACAGTAAGTATTCGTTTAATACGCAGTGGTTCCTTTCTATTACACCTAACGACTCATGATGGTAAGGGGTTGAAAATATTTGTTTTATATGTAGTAACTCGCATATTTCTTTCATTAGACTGTTTGTAAATTCTGTCCCTAAGTCCGTTTTTAGAATCTTGAAATGACCGTATAATAAGATAAATTTATTTACTATAGCTTTTGCTACTGTGGTAGCATCCTTAGTCTCTATGGGTATGGCAGTTATAAATTTCGTTAATTCGCACTGAATAGTGAGAATGTATCTGTAGTTGTTGGAAATTCTCAACGGGCCAACAATGTCTGCGCTTACAATCTCGAAGCTAGTAGATGGAGTCTCGGTTTTTATCATTTTCTCTTTGGTGTGCTTAGTTATTTTATTCATTTTGCACTTTTCACATTGGTTTATATGTTTTTTGACCATTTTCTTCATATCCTTCCAACAGTATCTCTGTTTCAATTTTAACAATGTTTTATGTACTCCTATATGTCCTCCATGTGGCGAATTGTGGTACTCAATAATTAATTCATTTTGCTTTTTGACGTCTTGAATTCTTATGGGCGGTCTGTATATTAATATTTTTAACTTATAACTTTCTTCCCGTTGCAACGCATTAAATAATTTCTTGAATTCATTTCTCGGTTCGTACCTGAATATATCATCATTAGAGGATAAAGATAGTGCATTTATGCTATTGTTCTTTGAATATATTAACAATTTCTTCATGACAGAAACTAATTTCGTGTATGAATTATCATTGTTGTTATCATGAACTTTCAGCTTATCGTTGAAGGAAACTGGTTTCTCAACAACTTTATCACTGTAGCGTACTACTATAAAATCTTTCTCTTTAGTTATAGATATATCATCTTTCTTGTTTTTCTTGCTAGCTAGCATATAAAATTTCAGTTTCATCGCCCCTTTAATATCTGACAAAGAAGTGCAATCAAACGCATGGAGGTGATCAATCTCCTCGTTTCGGTTGCCACTTTGCTTGTCGATTTCTGTATTTTTATTTTCACTTAGTACCTTTTTCGTTTTACTTCTTGTTATCGCCAATAACTTTTTGCTAATATTTTCATCGTTTGTCGGAGGTATCATGGATTTTAGCATTTCAGTGTTCATTTGTATTCTTGACAGCGCATCCGCATTTGTATTTATATTACCCTTTTTGTATATGATCTCGAAATCGTAGTCCGATAAATCTAGACGTATTCTAGTAAGTTTTGAAGATGGATTTTTATGTGTAAACAATGATACCAAAGGTCTGTGGTCTGATACGACTATAAACTTCCGTCCATATAAATATGGCCTAAAAAAGTTTATGCCCCAATGTATCGCCAATAGTTCCTTTTCTATGATAGGTTTATTCAATTCGTGCTTATTTAAGGATTTGCTCGCGTACGAGATTGGTAGATCTGAACCAATTTCTCCTTGTGATAGTATAGCACCTAGTGCGAAATTTGACGCATCTGTAGTAAGTATGAAGGGTTTTTCAAAATCTGGGTATTGAAGTATAGGAGGTGACATCAGTTTGCGTTTTAAAAGTTCGTATGCTTTTTGCTGTTCTTCTTCCCAAACAAACGGTGCTTTTTTCTTTAAAAGAGAGTTCAAACTCTTTGCCGTTTCTGCAAAGTTTGGTATGAAGCGTCGATAATAGTTGCAGAAAGCTACGAATCTTCGCACGTCATCCGCGGTCTTTGGGATGGGATAATTTTTAATTACTTCATGCTTAGCAGGGTCTGTTCTTATACCATCTGCTGTAATAAGGTGTCCTAAATACACTACTTCTGATTTTAAAAATTTGCATTTATTTGCATTTAACTTCAAATTGTACTTACGAAGTCTCTTTAAAACTGTTCTTAAATTTTCATTATGATGTTTCATGCTACATCCGAAAACCATGATGTCGTCTACGTATAAGAATGCTGAGTCGCTTAGACCAGTTAAGGCAATAGTGAGCATCCTTTGGAAGCTGTTTGATGATATTTTCAATCCAAAAGGTAATCTTTTGAATTGGTAGTGTCCATCATTGGTGGAAAAAGCGGTTAAAGGTCTTGATTCTTTTTCTAGCTCAATCTGGTGGAACGAACTAGTCATATCCAAGGTTGAAAAGTACTTTGCCCTACCTAGTTTGTCTAGGACGTCTTCTAACCTTGTCAATGGAAATTTATCGTTCACCAGTTTGTCGTTCAGTTTTCTGAAATCAACGACTAATCTCCACTTCTTGGTGTCATCCGAGCTTTTCTTAGGTACAACTAACAATGGAGAGTTGTACGGGCTTGTGGATTGTTCGATAATATCATTATCTTTTAGTTCCCGTACTTGCCTAAGAATTTCTTCATTCTGAGTTTGTGGTAATCTATAATTTTTTATGTAGACTGGGTTTTCGTCGCAAGTGTTCAGTTTTTGTTGGTAGAAATTATTTTTTTGTGAGGTATTCACCTTCCAGATGTAAAACGTCTTGGTATTCCATAATAATTTCTTGCAAGCTCTTGTTTGCTTGTTCATCGAGACTGTGGGTATTAACTACGTTTAATAGTTCGTCTAATCGTTTTTTGTCAAACTTCCGAGTTGTCTTTAATACGTCATAATTCCTCAGTGGTTCTACCTCTGTTTGAAAGTTTTTCAGAGTTATGTCATGTTCGTTAGTATTGAGTATTTTCACATGACATATACCTTTCGCTGGAATTATGCAATTGCTTAAGAATATCCCTTTTTCGATTTCTTTGTTTAGTATTATGCTGTCTTACGATCTTTCTACGTCTATGGGTATTATCGCTTCTGTTCTTGCGGGAATAGTTATGTGTGCCATGTTAGCTTTTGTAGTGTACATTGGTAACACTATATCTCTGTCTTGTGTACTGAAGGATATGGTATACGTTTCGTAGTCAATTTTGCACATATACTTCATTAGCATGTCTCGTCCTATAATGCCATCAGTTTCGATAGGGAATTTCTCATCTACCGCATGAAATGTATTTGATATCATGATATCTTCAATGTTGAAATTTAGTTTGATAGTTCCGAGTGACATTGTAGTTTCATTTGTTATGCCCGTGAGTTTGCACCTGTTTTGTGCTTGTATATCATATGAACTTAAATTATTACTTTTGTATATGGAGATGTCGGCTCCAGTATCTATTAATAGTTGTAGATATCTATGTTAATTTTTGTTAAATATTTTTATATAGTTTGTGCTCATACCCGTTATTCTGTATACATTATTTTCTAGAGTGTATTTATTACTGTTTTTTGTTTTGGCTTCAAAAACTATGCTTCTTCCGGGAGGTTGCCTAATTCCTCTCGGGAACTTGTCACGTTTCCCTGGTTGTTTATCAATTTTACCCTTCTAGTGTTGTATCTGTTATTATGAATATTGTTATTATATCTTCCTGTATTATTATCAAATTTATTTCTATTAAAATTTCTGGTAGGGTTAGAATTCCTATCATTGTATCTATTATATGTCCTATAGGTGTTATTATTAAAATTATTGCGTGGTTGATTGTAACTTCCACGATTGTCATTTCTATTATAATAACCATTGTGGTTATTATGCCTTCTGGCATTAAAATTATTGTACTTGTTATTTTTATTTACATACATAGTTGTTGAAGGTTGAGATTCATTGTTCTCCATTTCAGTGGCCAATGTGATAGCTTCACTGAAAGTCTGTGGTCGTGCTGCGAACACAGTGTCCCTAATTTGATCGTTTAGACCATTCTTGAATATGGTAAGAGCATATGTGTCGTTTATGCTCTGTATTGCTTGTTTAGCAGCTTGGTTTACATCTGCACCTAATGTGCCAATTTGTAATTGGTTTAAATCACTTATTAAAGATAATATTTTGTCTTTGTATGCCGTTATGGGCATGCGTTTCTGGGTTATGCTTGCGAGCTGTGTATGTATTTGGGGTACTGTTTTATTATTTTTGTACCTGAGTCGTAGCTCTGTTTCTAAATTATTGATACTAGTAATTGATGAAATGTTTATTGCTGTTCTCACATTTGTGTTGAGTTTAATGTGTAGAACTAGATTCAGCAACTCTATTTTACCTTCTGCCGATAATTTTTTTTCTATTAATTTGATTATAGTTAAAAATGTCTCTAGTTCAGAGAACTTCCCATCAAATGTGGGTTTAATCTTGATTGCACTTTCTATGTTAAATTCTGCCATCTCTGTGTAGATGATATTGTCTTCAATTTTTACCAATATGTTTGCAGCGTTCAGCCGTTGTATCAGGCTTGTAATTAGGTTTCTACAAACTGATGAAAATGTCGATTTTAGTTCTATCTCATTGCCTTCCTTAATGTCGTTAAAAAGGTTTTTACCTACAGTTTCTGCATCGATTGCGTATTCTAATCTCTCTTTAAGAGTTTTGACCGTATAGGTCTTTGTTTTCTTTAAATTTATTAAATTATTTTGTAATTCAGACAATATCTGTTTTATCTTCTCCACCGACATCTGTGAGGACAATTAGAATTACTTTCAGCTAGACATTGTTTCGTCCTAATCCGATATTCCTATCTACTACCTTCCTTGCATACCTTTTTTGACTATTATTATAAAGATATAGGCACGCCATTATTATTGAGAAAACAATTGTTGTACTTATTGTTTGTTTGTATTCTATAAAAATATTAGCCTGAGTACTGCAATTATTTCCCATTGTTTAAAGAAGTTAATATAAATATGATACAATTTAATTATTTATACAAATTTTTCTTTTTTTTTCTTTAAGGTTGTTTAGCCGCTCCGTAAATTGCCTCCTTTGTTCCTTGGCCGAAATGTGTATTAGCCTGTGGAGTATAGCTTTTTCACGCGTTTCTTTGTATCTGCGTCCTCCACGTTGTCGACGTTTTATTTTATTTATACGTGGCTCATCTATTCCACTTTGTTTCACGAAGTCCTCTATTTTCCTTGGACGTGGACCAGGTAGCGATGATGGCTTCTATGGTGGAGCTCGTAGATTTGGGCTAAGCTCATACTCCTCGTGTAAGGTTGCCGCTGGTGTTTTTTGTGCTCGTATAAGACATCTTTCAAATGCCTTGTGGAACTCTTCATCTGTTGCTATGTTGGCTATTTCACCGTCTTCAAGGTCTTCCGTATGCTGTGGTATATCATCCTTCAGATGTTCGAAGTTTACTGGATCGTCGGTTGCAGGATCGTCGGTTGCAGGATCGCCATGTAAAAGATAGGCCTGTAAACGATAGCTCGTCGCAGGAGATGCCTTCTCGGTGTTGGACGCCGAACGCCGGATCTTGTATTCTTCAAGGGAGATCCGGGTTTTAGCGCTGTATAAGAAAAGCGCACTTTTAGTGAGGGAACAGGGTTAAATTGGGGTACCTACCGGCAAGTTAATTGCCACATGTCTGGCGCAGGATTCAAGATCCAAGCTAGCCGATATTTTTATTAAGTTTTTGTTTAGCGACTGGTTACGCTACAATTGAGGCGCTTCTAAAGCCAAGTTACGGCTCGAGCGTTTTGCCAAACTACGGCAATAATGCGTTGATACAAACGAGTCAAAAGTACGCTTTAACTATGACTATATTTTCTTTTCTACAATTTTCTTTTATACACTTTTTACAACTTAACATATAATCCCTACTCTAATATTTTATTCTACTTAATACATAATCCCTACTCTAAAACTGGAAGAATTGAATATGGTAAATTCATTCTACCAATCAAAATATCGATCAGCATTTTTCCATATGACCCAATTTAAAATGCAACACTCATAATAGTCCATGAGTGATGTGCAACACTCATAATAGTCCATGAGTGAAATGCAACACTCATAATAGTCCATGAGTAATATGCAACACTCATAATAGTCCATGAGTAATGACTACTCAGGTTTCGTACTTTGTGTGTACATCGCACCTGCCAATGCTAGGCGCCGCTTAGTCTGGTGCGATCGCGATGGGTTAGTATAAACATTCGTTCATGTGTCTATTTTTAGCGATAACATGAATTGGACTTTCGTGTGAGTAGATTATGTGTAATGCAAAACGAGTATGCAAAGTGAGCATTACAAGGTGATCGTAAATTATGCATTTGTATATTCTACGACTGCTCGTTGATTATTGATTTGTGGGTTTAGTTTATAGTAAAATGCTGATTGATTGTGTAGATATGTGTAGATCCACTACAGGCTGACGGCAAAATATTCATGAAATGCCGTGTGCGCAAATTTTTCTTCCTACATTAATGCAATTTTACCTTCTGGCCACGGTGAATATATGTAGTGTGTGTTCAAGACAAAGAATGATGGGGACAGGGTAAAGCCTTGCACGCACATTTTCTGTGAGACTGTATCAAAATTAGCTAAATGTATTACGAACCCAATGATCTTCAATACGCCGTGTTACTGTACGTTATTTATGCGAATGATGGGTGAAAAGAAGGGTGAAATTTTAATGGTAATTGCCATTCATACTGAATTCTGATACTAACCTTAATGCATTACGAAAAGTATCCCATTAACTTCATACACATGTACGTTGAGATGTATTTAAATTGCCATGATCGGACTGAAGTATGGTAGTACATATAACTATGTATTAATTTTCTTAATACTGCGAGACAGTCCACCGGGAGTTCATTAATTCAGGAGGTTAAAATATCTCAAGTCTTTTTTGAAGGCAAACGAATGATGGTAAAGAGGACGATCAACGTGCATGAGGACAATACATGTTTTTATTGTAATTAAAGGTATTTCTTCAAGGTTGATCATCAACAGGTGCTTTTTTCGTCTAGAGATGTATCATGAATGATCAAGTTATGCGTTGTACGTAATGACTTGTCTTCGAATGAGTTTTTCTTGTTGTTTGCTGGGGAACTGTATATTTGAGGGTGAATATCATTAAAATAACGCCTTGTCTTCCGCATTCTTGATGAGTTTTTGTGTTGTACATATTTTACACTATATTGCAAAATGTAGTAATTAAGTGGTATGGCCCAATTTGCAATGTGAATTAATTAGCTTGATGAGAAAATGACGTTTGGTTAACACGGCCGGTAGCACAGACTACATGCATATGCCAGCAATTTGTACATTGTGCGGTGTGGAAAATTTTGAATAAAAATCCGTGGCTGGTACCATGGGTTATCATAAATTGTTGGTCAGCACTCTGATAGGTTATCAGAGAGGTAAGTTTTTTGATTGGTGAGTTATTATTTTTTATATATTAATTTTTCTCAATTTTTGCTTACAGCATTATTGTAAATTTGTTGAAAATCGCGGCCCCAATAGGCCTATTTTGCAGGTGACGTAATTTAGCTTAGGATGTTTTGTAAACAAATTCTTTGACGAATAACATTAGAGGAATATCGCAAAAGATATTCGACCCTAGAGCTCCAACGGCCGCAAAAAGTTTTGGCTGAGGTTGCAGCTCCAGACGCAGCTTCTTCACGCTGCTCGGTTGCTGCAACGGAGAAAAATCAACAGCCCGTAAAGGCGAGGAGGACGTCACCTCTCCCTGGACCTCAACCTCTGACGATTGAAGAGCTGCAAAGACGGTTGCAGCGCAAAAGGTTCGTGCCTGAGCCTACGTCAACGGAGCCCTCCAAAAAAAAGTAGCGTGGTGGACGTCAGGTAAAGTTGCGTCAGCAGAGGGCAGAGCTGCACCGGATAATACCGCTAACAACTGGAGCGGATAAAATTAAGTTAATAAAATTATTAAATAGTTTATAATAGTGTATTAGCTTTAATAATGTAAAATAGAGAAATAAGTAAATTTAGATAAAAAATAAAAAGATGGAAAATATAATTAAAGATTTTAAAATTGTGTTGGCATCTAGTTTTGAAGATTGTATTACCTGGTTGAGGAATACAACAAATAAATTTAGGGATGGAAATATTTATCCGACATTGTATGAGAAATACAGGTTTTTACTACAGTTGATAGAGTTTTCAAAGCTACATCACCTGTCGTTTTCAAATGTTTTGCTAAACGAAACATTTAATCTCTTGGTGAATAATGGAAACTCCTCCAGCTCTAATTATGTTCAACAAGAATGTGTTGGTGAAGGTAATCAACAAGGGGGTGGCTCAAGCGATATATCAAGATCGTTTCAAATAATTTCCAGGAAAGAGAAGCAATTTAAAAAATTTAACGTCACAGGTGTCACCTTAAGTATTCAGATTAAGAACTTCACCAATAAAGCTGTTGATTCTTTAAGTGCTTTAGAAAAAATATTTGATAAGATAATTGCAGACATTCTTGGTAACGCAAATTCGGAGTGTAAAATGAGTTTTAAAATAACACTCCCAAAATCATCACACGTTAAATCCATATGGTCGAGTTTAAAGCCTGTTCAGGAAATTAATGGGAAATACATCATGGGTCTTATAGCAAATGTCAACCAATCAAACATTAATTTTTTTCGGATGATATCATTCAGTTCCATGCGGATGTCGTAAACATTCCTTTTGGTGGGGGGGGGGCGTATAAATAAAAAGTACACAGATGATGATGAGCTTTTAAAAAGCAAAAAAGTATTAGTGGGTGCGGGTAAAACCACTAAAGCTGACGATCTTTCATGTTTATCAAGGTGTATTTGTTATGCAATAGAAATGGTTGAGGGTAATATAAGCCGTGTTAATAATTCAGTCATTTTACAATCTTTGGATTTGAAGGCTGATCGATTGTGTAAAAATGCCACAGTGGTAATCAGTGAGAATGGATGCAACAGATAGATCTTTATAAATTTCAAAAATACTTATGTGGGTATCAAATTGTTGTTTTCGATAATATTCGAGTTTCGAGTTCCATCGTTTTTAAAATTCCGCTACAGGATATAACAGCAAAAAAAATTTACCTCTTCTATTTCGAGAGTGCAAAACATTTTTACGTCATAAAATCGGTCACCGGATTGTTTTCCAAAAGTTATATTTGTAACTATTGCGATAAAGCTTCAAATCATTCGTTTCATAAATGTGAAATGAAATGTCCGTACTGTTTCACATTCCCACCCTGCGTGTATGTATCACAGATGGTTGACTGTAGCGAGTGTAATCGCGGGTTTAGAGGACCGCTATGTTTCGCTAACCATTTAGATAAAAAGTTCAGAGGAAAAACTGTATGTGACACTTTCAAGATATGTGTATTTTGTACAAAATTTATAAATTTTACATACAGCAAAGGACTCAAACATCAATGTGACGAATACTTCTGTCAGATGTGTTCAAAAATACAACCAATTACACATTACTGTTTTATAAAGCCCTACATAGGTAGAAAGGATAAAAATTTTCTCATAATATTTTTTGTTTGTGAAACTACTCAAGACGGCCTGTTTGGAGACAGCTCTTTAACTTTTGTACATGTTTCAAATTGTATAATTGTAGCAGAACATGTTTGTCCCAATTAATATAAAGATGAAGATATTAAACAACCATGTGATACATGTGGTGTCAGACAGCATATATTTGAAAAAAGTGTTGTGCAAAGGTTTCTAGACTATTGTTTAATACCCAGACCATATGTGAGCAACGTATGTTGTTATACACATAATTTACAAGGCTATGATGATCATTTCTTGATTTCGGAGTTAATAGCTAGAAAAAAACATATTGAACCTTTAATGAATGGAGTCAAAATTATGAAGTTGACATGTGATTAAGTTTCATTTGTTGACTCTTTAAATTACCTGCCGTTTCCACTTTCTAAGTTTTCACAAGTTTTCGATATTGAAGACAGTGCTAAAGGTTACTATCCTTATTATTTCAATACGGAGGAAAATATAAATTATATTGGTAAATACCCACCACCAGTAATGTACGGTTGCAATACAATGAAACCTAAAGAAAGGATGGCCTTTTCAAATTGGTAAAATACAAAAACACAAGATATTCTCAATAATAGAAATGAGTTGTTGCGATATTGTGTAAATGATGTTGATATTTTACGACGAGGATGTATAAGGTTTATGGATGAATTTATTAAAATGACCGATGTGTATCGCATGTATGCTAGTTTTTTGGAAAAAATATCTTGAAAAAACATCTTAGGCGTAATACCTAAAAGAGGCTACTTCAAAAGCAAAACACATTCCGTAATTTCTTGTAAGTGGCTGAATTGGAAAATTCACAAACTAGCGGTTTGATAATCTCCGCAAACAACAACGGTGAGTTAAAGTTGGATAAGTGTGGATTCTATGTCGACGGCTTTCATAAAAAATCAAATACTGTCTTTGAGTTCTTTGGCTGTTATTATCACGGTTGTAGAGATTGCTTTTAATTTCAAGAAACGACTGAAAATAGCTCGTTGGGTTTAAAAAAATAAATCAAAGATATGAAAGCACACAAAGACGTATCGAGGCGATAAGGAGAATTGGATATAATCTGGTATATTCGTGGGAATGTGAATTTAAAAAAGTACTAAATAAAGTCTGGGTTTTAAATGAAAAATTACGGGAATATTATAATGATATAATGCCACCACTATGTGTGCGGGATGCTCTATTTGGAGGTCGTACTGAAATATTCAAATTATACGTTATTTAGACTTTACCAGTCTGTACCCGTATATCAACAAATACGCACCGTATCCCATAAAGCATCCTGAGATATTTCGAAATGATAATACACCTCATATACATGAACTTATTTCAATGCATGGTTTCATTAAATGCGATGTAATTGCTCCCAATAACCTTCTCATTCCTGTGTTACTCTTGAAAAACTACAATAAATTGTATTTCACACTCTGTAAAAAATGTGCCGAGAAGAATAAAGTTTCAAGTTGTGATCATTCAGATGATGAGCGAAAACTCACAGATACATTGGTATTTCCTGAAATAGCATTAACTGTAAAAAGAGGGTACAAAGTCATGAATGTATATGAAATATGGAAATATGAATACACCGTGTACAACCCTAATGCAAAGACTGGCGGATTATTTACTGAATATGTTAATAATTTTTTGAAAACTAAACAAATAGCTAGTGGCTGGGGTAATGAATATATAACAGATGAGCTTAAAGATATTTTAATGAATCATACGAAAACACTAAAGTGATTAATAATTTCAAACAATTTTGTGTGCTTTTCCAATCACCAGGTGTAGAAATTTGTTCAATTTACCCGGTTGATAATGATAACATGTGGGTTACATGGAAATATGTAGAGGAAAATCTGAGAACTTTGCCACATCCAAACAAACCTATCGCAGCTTATACAATAGCACTAGCTAGAATTAAATTATACGAACTATAGGAAAAACTGGGTTCATAGATTCTCTACTGTGATACAGACAGTGTCATATTTGTGGATAGTAAAGACAAACCAATAAATTTTCCGATCTCTGCTTCCTGGGTGATCTGACCAATGAGGTGGCATGCTATGGTTCTGATGCTTATATATCGGAATATGTGCGTACACATATGGTTTAAAAATTGAAACTGAACACGGTCCTGAACATGTGGTTAAATGTAAAGGCATAACTCTTGATTTCGAAAACTCAATAGTTGTAAATTTTGAATGTTTAAAATCTTTAGTTTTGGAGGACGATTTATCTGATGGCGTACATGTGACGACCGAACGTAAAATCAAGCGAAAGCGTCCAGGTGTTGTTGTATCAGAACCCGAAAAAAAACTCCTTAGATTTACTTTTGACAAAAGAGTTGTGTCGGATGAATATTTCTCTTATCCTTATGGCTTTAAAAGATGTAGACCAAACAATTCAAAGTTTTGTATAAAGAATAAATATTATCCATTTTCATTGTATTAAAATTTTATATTTGCATTTTATAGTTTAGATATTCATATCATGTAAATAAGTTGTTAAGACATGTTTGCCTTGTTATGAAATTAAACAATTATTTTTAGATCATATGATGAAACTCGAATAGTTGTTGGAATAAAATATAAGTATCAGTACTCTAAACATTTCTTTCATTTCATTACTAGTCTTGCAACCATCAGATATGGCACATATTATTGTAGATATCCAGTTTGTGTGTGGAAATAACGGACAATATTTTGCGAAAGAGCTTGCTGTCCTACAATTCGGATCACTTATATCATCAATGTATCATCTTTCACCACCGTATCCACACCAGGAGTTATCTTTTAAGTGCTGCAAACAGAACGACTCTGACGTGGATAACATTAACGGTTTGCACTGGGATGATGACAATATCAATTACACCAGTCTGCCAGATATATTTTAAAAATATGCTACATCGCCGATCTATGTAAAAGGTGAGATGAATGAGAATTTTGTAAAAAAATGTCTACCATCAACAGATATAATCCATGCGCAATTACCAAAACTTAGCGAACTGAGAAAGTTTCACACGTATTGCGAAATTCACGAGGGGACACAGTCCAAGCGATGTGCAGTGCAAAATTGTGTAAACATATAGTTATATATGCTAATAAATGAAAAATATTCAGTAAAAGATGAAAATGTGTTGTTATTTAATACTTTTATTAACCAATCGTTATATTATAAATAATTTGAGGATTACAAAACCATGGAATTTTATAAAAAAGTTGAGAATAGTTTATGTGCGCATATGAAGCACGTGAAGGTATAAAAAAGTCATCACTCGATAGTTGTAATACATCTTTAGCCTTACATCTAGTTGTATACTGTTTGAAATACTCTCTCACACTGTCGGTTGCGTTGTTGTTGTGGTACATAATAATATTGAAGAATTCCATCTTCTCGAACAAATTTAAAAGGTTCTGGGGTGTTAGTCGGATACTACCTTGATCGACTGGTATGATGTACTCCTTTTTAACTTTCCGGTTTTGACATCCATCCAGATAGTAGGTGTAGTTCAGTAGCACATCTTCACCAGGCACCTCGGATCTTTTCTGCCTGCAAAATCTTTTAGTAATTAATTCAGCTGTGCCTCCAGGTTTGCTCCTTTTGTTAAATCACTGCGGTTTTGCAATGTCCACAATTTTCCGAATAGGTGATGTCGTACTGCCCGAAAGGTTATTAAAGTAAGACTGAAAGTTAGTGGTTTCTGCCCGATCCCTTTATACTGAGCTCACGCTGCTTTTATAGAACATGTCTCTTGTCTGCAGGACTGGTTGTAACACTCCCCTACATTTCGCGTAGAGACCCTCGAATAGATTCTCTGGAACAAATTAACTATTTCATCATCATTGGTGTCATAGTTTGTAGTAGAGAACCGGCTCAGAAATCTTTTGAAGCTTCTACCACCACAACGAGAATAAAGAAATACACAGCTACTGCCCGCACGTGGTCGAGAATGCACTCTGTAACCTCTGCTTATTATTTACAAATACTTTACCATTGCGGCGAAGGAATTTTTTGAAGTACTTGTTAGTAGGATATTTCCGAACGAGTCAAAATATTCAGCTGGTCCTTTTTTAGGGAAATAGAATGCTACCCAATGAACACCGCTTTTTTGGGACGGATCTGTGTTGGCTATGACGCATGCCGGTTTTCTGATTTTCCGAGGTAAACGATCGCAGGGATATACACCTTGAAAAAACCTTTTTGTTATGATATTACTTCTCAACGCGTTGATGATCTCTATTGTGTTCATTCTTGTCATTTCAGGAATATGTTTTCAAGGTTTGCAACGTTAGTATGTGATGTCACGTAGCTTCGTTAGAATGCTTTTGTCGATTCTCCGTTCACAAACATTGTTAAAAACTTTTCCAAAGAACTGATAAAATCCACATCGAGTTGCTTGAGTTCCAAGTTTCCAAATATACCTGTCTGATCTGCAGCCATAACTATGGTGGTAGGATATTTATACCTAATTTCTTTCGAGTAAAGTTTGTTCTGTGATGCAAACCCAGCCAGCGATACTTTCTTAAAAGAGGGTTAAGTGACCTTCCGAGAAGTGTTCAACATTTACAAGGCAATGTGTCATGACTCCTTCTGTGTACTAGAGTAAATACTATCCAAATCTGAATGTTATTGTGATATATACAAAGCTTTTTTAAGAGCTTGTAAATACATTCCGATTTGTGTCGATTTCAAGCCTTGCATTATATTCCGCGTAAATGATACAGGCGACGCTTTCTTTAAAGCTTCTCTGAATCTTCCCTCGATCCTTACCACACCTTTGTTTAACAAACCATCGCATCCCGAATCGTATGAGCTGTCTGCTGTTAAATCAAATGCTAGCAGAAAACACCCATTATCAAAGAATTTCTTGGATATCTGATGACCTTTATCAAAATAATTGATTCCAGTCCCTTTGAACAGAGAAAGATATCCTCTAGTGCTAACTGGTTTTTCGTGCGAATAATCAAACTCTAGAGGAAGGTTTGGTACTTGAACACCATTTACTCATAGATTGAAGTTGGTAATTTTGTTATGCTTAAAGTTGAAAGGATTCTTTGTGCGCTTCTCGGTGTAAGAGTCGTTATTCACCATACCAAAAACTAACAAATTCGGCAATAGGCCTATCCCTACATTATCAAGAGATAGAGTATAGGTGTTGGTGGGTAAAGTGTAGGTTTTTACTTCCACTCACTTGTACGGATATACAGCATTCGATCGTTGAAGTACAGTTTCTTGTACTAGCAATATACTGGGGCTAACAGTGACGTGATTCATGAACATTGTTTTCGAGAATTTTCACATGTGGATTAAAGTCATCTTCTTTCGAGTACAAATAAAATTCAGGTTTTTCTAATGAAAGTGTTAAACGGAAGGCTACTCCATTCATTAACATTTTATCCTGATTCAACATGTTACTATGAATTGTGCCCATCAGTTCAACGAAGTTACTCTTTTCCATTATTGCATACCTTTGAAGATAGCCCTCATTTAACTCAGTTGGACCACTGCAGGTCTTGAGTCTTCAACCATCTCCATCTCATTCTGATCTAGACACCAAACGGCTGATTCGAGATGAGTTGATGCAGCGTCTTTACCATAGTTCAGTATATTTTCAATATAGGCCCGATGGTGGTAATTGTTGTTTGTCTGAGCTATATTCTTACCTTTCAATTGTACAGTGCATTGCCTAAAAAGTGAATGCATGAGGTTGTTTGCTACACCAACGGGGTCAGCTATAACTTCACCCCCATCAGCTTTCTTACGTTTCTCCTTTCCCGTGAAATGTTCTTCTTTGCCATTTTTAAATCTAATCCGCTGCACTTTGAGGCGTAAGTAAATGCTGGATAAGTCACGATATGTATCTCCATGGCCGAGTGAGACAAATTCCAACACAGAAGAATTGTCCAGTGATGCAATAGGTTTGTAAGCAACCTCTTCGGTCTTCAGAATATTGTTTTGAATTGGTGGTGAGGTAAAAATATCCAATCCAGACTTCATACATTCTTTCTGCATCGTGATGGTACTATCTACTTGTTAAATATATCCAATGTACGCTTTCTTAATTGACGTCGTCTTTTTATAGTTTCCTTGGCTCTGCTCGATGATAGCTTTCTCACTTTTCTCCCTTTTTTACGGTTGGGCACCGATTTCAGCTGCTTGCTTGTGTGAGGGTTAGCTCGTTTTATAGCTAATCTCTTACCTCTACCTTCTATTTTATCGAAGATTTTATTTACACTTTTTTGGGCTAATTCGTGTACTGCAGATTTTCCACATTCTTTTAGTACCTGTTTCAGTGGTCTGCTTCCTGTCTCTTTAAAAATGGACTTTCCTGTTTCGGCGACTTGTTTGCCTATAGCTTTTGCTCCACGTAGAAATAATGGTTGGAGATAGCGTACCAATCCACTGAAAAAACTACCAACACCCATTCCTCGCTGGTAAACAAGTGGCGATCGATACAGTTCTCCAATGTCAGATAATTTCCCCCACTCTGGCCAAGGTAGTAACGTGCGTAGTGTGAATTCATCTCATTAACATGGAGGTGTGTTAAATCCCGTATCAAAACTATGTTGTTATTTCGAACTTGCGGATATTTATAGATTCTTACCTTTGTCTGAAATGAAGTATGATGAAAGTTAGAGTAAAACGAGATTCAAACTTGACTAGCTCGCCATGGTGGTCTGTAACTTTGATTGAGATACTTTCAATAAAAGTTTTCTCCAGTGGACAGTACTCCACATGATCGAATCTAAAAGTGCTATCACAACTTCCCAGCGGGATTGCTCGTAGATTTCTTACCAGTTTAATTCCAGTTATTCTGGGTTTAATAATATCCGTATAAACATATATCAAACTGTTTCCTTCACAATCACCGATAGCTTTGGAGGGCGCGTCACAATGTGTTCTTTTTTCAAGTACAGACAATGCTTTTTCCAGCTGACTTATACTGTCTAGCATTATTGATTTATCAAACGAATTTTTAATTTATTTATTTATTTATTTCATTTCACTTAACAGCTTAAACCAATTACAAAGTGAAACAAATTACAATAATAAAACAAAAAAAAGAACAAGTGCATAAAGAGAAAAATGTACAAATTACAGAATAAAGGGGAAAAAAGTTAAGAAGAAAAATTATAACGGTTTAGTAGTGGAGTTGGTTGTGGAATGATCAGGCGTTAAGTTGAATGTTGTGAAGAAAAATGAAAGATCACGAAAAAGTGGAGTTGGTTGTGGAATGATAAGGCGTTAAGTTGAATGTTGTGAAGAAAAAAAGAAAGATCACGAAAAAATGGAGTTGGTTGTGGAAGGAGAAAGTGTGCAGTTCGTTTGTTAGAAGAAGAAAAAAGAAGATCGCGAAAAATTAAGGAAGGAGGCTAGTTTGGGAAGTGGAAGGTTCCGGATCTCCGACGATCACTGCGGTGTTGAACTTGAACATTTTTTTTGTGAAATTGAAGTGTATTTTGGGAAGCAGGAGTCAAACTAAGATTGAAAAAAATGAAACAATATAAAAATTGGAGTTTTTTCGCCGTATTTGATGTTCATGGTGGCGGTAACGTGAGTGAACATTGAGTAAAACGTCTTCAGCAGTACACAATTAGGGAGATACATTCTAAAAGGAGGAATTGATTAAGGAAATCTCATTATGATTCTTGCAATTGTACGAAATTATATTCTTTTATAAATTATATTCTTTTGTATTTTTTTTGTAAAACGATTTGCATTAGAGCACAAAAAAATAGATGACGTTCAATTGATGTGAAATAATTGTTAAGGGAGAAAAACCTAGCGAGTGATTTGAAGTGAAGTTTATTTTTTTTTTGTAGTTTCAGGACAACTACCAGCTGTGAGGAGCGCTCATCATCAGCCAGGGAAAGTTGGATACCGATAACTATTTGGAGTAAGGTTGATATTTTTATGTGTGTTGACTTCACTTCACTTTAGGTTTTTTTTTCTTCTCCTATTTTTCTTCTGTTGTTATAATTTTTTTAAATCATAATTACTATTTTTGTATTATTATTATTTAGATATCATAATTTCCTTTTTAATCATATTTTTTTTGATATTTTCTTTATTATAGTTTTCTTTCAAACCTTAATTTTTTATTATTTCGAATTATATTTTTTGTTGTTTTATAAGTTTATTATGATGTTAGTTTTTTATTTGAATTATTTGAAATATATCTATATTCCTTTTAACAGTATCATGGCCTAAGTTTTTTTTTCCAGGCTCAGTACCAACACCCAATCCTGATTTCCATCCCTTATCCATGTTATTTGGATCGACACGGGCCTAGCCTAACCTCCTAAAGAACCACACCCACGCGCTGAGCTTTAGCCGGTATCGTTGCGCTATACAGGGGATGGAAGGCTAGGTTCAAATAAATTTTCCGTGGCCGCAGTGTCAATACGCTGAGGTCGCAACAAATGGCAATTGTTGCATCGATCGTTTCGGGGTCGCGTTTCTCAACGGGTGTCTTCAGGAATGCGTCGATGAATAAGCCAGCAATATCATCGGTTTTATCCACTTCTATTGGAACTGGAGTTGTAGCGGTTGAACCATCGGCTCTTTTGTAGAGCATGTTAATGATGGTGTGAAAATCGGTTTTAACCCACTCATCGGGTAATATTTCAGTGCCGGACTTTTTAGCGGTGCGGAATATAAATCCTCGGATTGCTGAGGCAATTTTGTTAAACACCTGCTTTCGTAACTGATATGTTTTGGCTCCCAATGGTTTTTCTTTTTCAAGTAACTCTTCGTCATTAAATTCAATTTCGCTTAGTAACAAGGCTATAAAATCTGTTATGTTAATCGGTGACGCTATAGGCAGAGCTACATTAAGTTTCACGCAATAATCTTTCAGATGAAATGTATGGGTGGCCGGTTGAATACCCGCTTCTTTATCCCGTTTCTACCTTAAGGGGGGAAGTACCTTTAGACACTTTTGAAAATCGATTTTTTTTAAATTGTTTCTATCGATCGATATATTGCCTAAAAATATCATGTCAAAGTTTCAAAAGCTAATTCTCAAAGATATGCATCCCGGAACTACCTGGCGCCGAGTTATTTTTCTCTTGACCACAAACTTTAAACGGCCCTTTCTTGAAGCCATGTTTTTTAACATTGCGTAAGTGATAATAAAAAAATAGTGAATAGATTTTCATCATCTAGCATTCATTTTAAAGAGCATAAAAACTGTTCTATATAGACTAAAGATAAAAAAATTATTTTGAGACTATATTTGACTGGGAGTACAACGAAATTTTTCGTCAAAACCCTAATTTGTTTTTTTGAGCCTATTTTGAAGGGTTAATTTTTGAATTTCGCAAATATTTTAGTCTATCTACTAAAAAAACCCTCTCGAGTAAGAAAATGTTTGGTTTTGTTGATTTCAGATGAAAATTGCAGCCAGCATCGCTTACGCAATTTACGACATCAGCGACGACATGGCTTTCGAGATCCTTGAAAAATTTGTTAATTTTCAACTTTCACTTTTGTAGAATATATTTTTTTCAACCTCAAACATTGCCTAAAATAAATATTATACTGATTTAATATGAACTGTTTTCAATTCCTTACAAATCAGTTGCAAAAAATACTTTTTTTCGGCCTCTGAAGGTACTTCCCCCCTTAAACTATTTGATTGATCAACCATCTGTAATAATTCATTGTGGTTTCGTTTCTTTCTTGGTATCTGTCCAATTATGTGGTCTATAAGCGTTCGGAATGACTCAAATTTTGCATCTGACCTTAAATAAACTTTCTCAGCAATCTTACCGGACTGATAAATATGTATGCAAAAGTCTCTTTCTTCTATGATACTTCTTATGTCGGAGATCAGGCTTCCAACTTTATCTTCTTCGATACGATCGTACATTATTTGTTTAATTTCGGTCAGGTAATAGTTATAATAGTCAGGTCTAATTGATAAGAAAAATGACGAAAGAAATGATGAAAAGTTCATATTATTTGCCTTATAACAGAACTTTTGCAAATCATTAGCATCCCATCACAAACGAACATGATAATTTCCCAATCTAATAACTTTAGCGATTATTGCTTTTGGATCTTTTTGAACTGGTAAAGATTGTGATGCTTCGGTAACGCTTACATCTTTAGATGGTATAGAACGTTTAGAAATTTCGCGGCTACCTGATTCGCTTTTCTCTTTTTTACGTTTTGGTAGAGCGATCTCCGTTATTCCGACATACCAGTTGACGGTAAACTTACACATGCTCGGTAATATATTTTCAAAATATGATAGCGTATTGTCTGTTGCGCAGGTAAAAACACGAAGTTTCACAGCCGGTGCAAACGGATAAAAGAAAAGCAAAAGACGGAGCGATCTCACGACACGATGTATTTTCAAGTAGGAAGTACAGAGTGACAGTTTCTATAGTTCAGTGAACATAACGATTTGTACTACATAAGGTTTAGTACTACATAACGATTAGTAGTAGAATATTTCATTTCAACACCTCCACTAAATATTCAATTTAAGTTTAACATGCTACGATTAAAAATATGATGCTTCTCAGTAACAGGTTTTGTCAGGATGTCTGCTGGCATTTCGCTTGATTTAACATAGTTGAATTTGATGACACCCTTGAGTAAATTCTCTCGCAAAAAATGATGTCGTACGTCTATGTGCTTCGTGCGAGGATGATGCGTCGTTGTGCTTGCCAAATATATAGCTCCTTTGTTGTCACAACTGATAGAACAAGCGATATCTTCATTGAAAACTTCATGGTGTAATTGTTGAATCCACAGTGTTTCTTGTGTACATGCAGACATTGCCATGTACTCCGTTTCGGTTGAAGATAATGCCACGATTGGCTGCTTCTTCGAATTCCAAGAAATGGCTCCATCGTTCAGAAGAAATGCGTATCCTGTGACTGAGCGACGATCTGTAGGATCACTAGCATGATCAGAATCGCAGCAACCAACCAAGTCGATATTCCCATTTCGTTTATATGATACCTTCATATCGGTTGTCCTCTTTAAATACCTAAGTATTCGCTTAACAGCCATCCATTGTGTTTTGCCAGGATTATTGTTAAAACGGCTAACACTATTAACTGCATACTGAATGTCAGGCCGTGACACTTGTGCTGCGAATAAAAGACTCCCTACAGCTGCTTGGTACGGTATTCTCGTCATCTCGTTTCGTTCTGCATCATTCTGTGGACACAAATCAGCGGTTAATTTTTGACTTACATCCATTGGTGTAGAGATTGGGTTGCAATCGTCCATTCCAAACTTCTTTAAGACATCGCGAATATATTGACTTTGGTCAATTGAAATTATCCCGGCCTTTCGATCAAGAGTGATTCGCATCCCAAGTATGTGTTTGGCAGGTCCTAAATCCTTCATTTTAAATTGGCCTTTCAGGTAATTTTTAAGCTTATTTTTCAGTAGTGCATCAGTTGAAAAATGATTATGTCATCAACGTACACGGCCAAAATAAGCATTCGTCTGTCTCGTACAAAATAATATATACAAGCATCGCTCGATGAACGCATTAAACCGAAATTTTTCAAAGCAGAGTCCAATTTCTGGTTCCAAACTCTGCTCGCCTGCTTCAGTCCGTAAAGCGATTTATTGAGGCGGCAAACGCGTCCAGTCCCGTCATCAAAACATTCGGGCTGTTTCATGTATATTTCTTCAGTTAGATCACCATGCAGAAATGCCGTAACTGCATCCATTTGGTCAATTGCCATATCATACCCTGCCGCCATGGCAAGAAGATAACGAATCGACCCATATATCACAACTGGTGAAAAGGTTTCTTCGTAGTCAATGCCCAGTTTCTGGGAACATCCCTTTGCAACGAGTCTAGCTTTAAACCGAACAGGGTCCTGGTTTCCATTGCGTTTTGTCTTGAATATCCATCGATTATTAATTGCCTTTCGATCTTTTGGCAGTTCTACAAGCCTCCACGTTCCGTTTTCTAATAAAGAGCTATACTCTTCCTTTATAGCATTTTTCCAGTTGTTGCTTTCTACACTTTCTAGTGCCTCTTTAACTGAAACGGGATCATCAAAACTCATCATGGCGTAGTATGTCGCAGGGTCCATAAATCTTGGTGATTGTCGTCTGGTAACAGCTTTTTCACGTATTCGTCGCTGTACATATGATGATGGATGAAAAGATTCATCGTGCAGATTATTGTCGGCTTCTTCATCAGATCCTTCAAAAACACTTGCAGACGTATCGTTTTCTATCTCTTCCCGTGAGCTGTCGGCTACCGTAGCTTCTGAAGAAGACACTTTATCCTCCACTTCAATTTGAACCTCTTCTGAAAAGATATAAAATTGACTTTGGTCGACACTATAATCCATTATCTAATATCGGCCATCCTCAATAAAATCCACATCACGACTAAATATGATTTTGTTGTCCTTCTGATTACATAAACGGTATGCTTTACTCGTTGTTTCGTATCCAACCATAATACACGTAATTGCTTTAGGATCCATCTTTCTCCTTGTTTGTTTTGGTACATGCACCATCGCCTTGCAACCAAAGATCTTCAGATGACGAACATCTGGTTTTTTTAGACCAAATTTCTTCTGGGGTTGCCTTTGAGTCCTTTATAGGCAAGCGGTTGACCAAATACGTAGCTGCATTAACTGCCTCTGCCCAAAAAGCTGCTGGTAGATGGCTGTCAATTAGCATGCATAGTGCCTTTTCCACAAGGGTTCTGTTCATCCTTTCGGCTTTGCCATTCTGTTCTGGCATGTATGCCGTAGTTGTTTGACGAACTATGCCGTGTTCACGGAAGAAATCACAAAATCTTTTATTTTTATATTCGCCGCCATTATCCGATCTGAGAATTTTAATCTTCTTTCCAGTTTGCTTCTCTGCTACAGCCTTGAACTCTACAAACTTCTGAAAAACATCAGACTTACGCTTCAGCATATATGTAACCGTTTTGCCACTAAAGTCGTCGATAAATGTGACGTAATATAATGCGTTTCCAATCGAAGGCTCATGCATCGGCCCACATACATCTGTATGAACTAATTCCAAAAGTTCCGTTGTCTGACTTTGACTTTCGGAGAATTGATCCCACTTACTATTTCGCCTCCACTCAATCTGGTGAGTTTGGTTTGACCTACATGTCCGAATCTCTTGTGCCATGTAAGAATACTATTCGACGCCGTCGTTAGTAACGATGTTTCGTTTGTGCATACTTTTAGCCTGTACATGTTATTTCTCAAAACGGCTTGCGCAATAGTCTCGCCTTTTTCACTGACAATTTGACAGCCTTTGCTAGTGAAATTTACGAACTTTCCTGTTTTCACTAACTGGGACACAGAGAGGAGGTTTGTACACAAACCCGGAATGTACAACACGTCTTTTATAATGACTTCAATAGTGCTCCGCGAATCTTCTCGCTCAAGCTGTAGTTTAACGTCGCCCACACTTTTGACATCTAATGGACAATTATTGGCTACGGTCACAATTTTCGTTGATGGTTTTCGTAAGTGGTGCATCCAATTGTCTCGATTCGTCATGTGCACGCTTGCACCGGAATCTATAAACCAGTCATCCGAAGACGTATGCGCTACTGTCAAACAGAACAAACTCGTTTCATACTTTGACGTCCGTTTCGGACAGTTTTTGGCAATATGCCCACGCTGATCACATTCAAAATATTTCACCTTTTTGCCTTTAATCGAAGACTTACCCCAAGCATTATTTTTGGTAGGCTTCTTCTTTGTAAATAATGCATTATTATTTTGATCGCCAGGCTGTTGTGTCAAACTATTTCCAATGTCTTGTAGGAGTTTAGTTTTAACAAAATCAGATGAAATTTACTGACCGCTGCTCTCGATCGCCATAATCATGGGCTTGTACTCCTCACCGAGACCTGCCAACAGCAACGTTCCAGCCCACTCATCGTCAACAGACATTCCCGTGCCCCGCAATTTATGCACATTGACTAAAATTGCGTTGATAAATTGTTCCATTGATGAACAGTTGTCTAATTTGGTGTTGATAATAGTGCGTAGCAAACCAACTCGACGCATTAATCCACTATCATCAAATGCCTTATTGAGATTCTGCCAGATTTCTTTAGCCGTCGTTGCTGATTGAATGTGGCTATAGTTAATCGGTTCAATCATTAAGATCAATTTGGCCTTCGCTCGCATTTCACCTTCTGCGGTCGTTGCCACATTTTTCTCGGAGCTCGTACCGTCGATGTAACTCCACAGGCCATGCAGCTCGAGAGTCGCCCGTGCTGAAATCTTCCAGCTATCGTAATTTTTGCGACCTTTTAAGCGCTCGACACACCCGATTTGCGAAAGAATACTCTGCGACATTGCTGCCTATTTGCTTGACACTCCACTTGTGTTGCACGGTTGCAACTTTCTGCGAAGGATTAACTTTCGACGAATTCGCAAAAAATAATTCCGCACAAATATTTATCTCGCTGCTACTGGGCCCATAACCTGTTGCGCAGGTAAAAACACGAAGTTTCACAGCCGGTGCAAACGGATAAAAGAAAAGCAAAAGACGGAGCGATCTCACGACACGATGTATTTTCAAGTAGGAAGTACAGAGTGACAGTTTCTATAGTTCAGTGAACATAACGATTTGTACTACATAAGGTTTAGTACTACATAACGATTTGTAGTAGAATATTTCATTTCAACATTGTCAAGGTAAATGCCTAAGGAACTGTTGCTCAAGAGACACACGTAGAACTCGTCATCTATAATGTTTATAGGCATTTTTTTAAATTCTGTCCCAATTCACGTTTTTAACTCTGGACCTAGGCTCGGTCTTCAATCTCAACCGCTCACTTTGCCGAGCAGGCTTTCTTATGAGAATTTCAGTCTCAAATTGATCATGGTTCAGACGAGAGGGTCTTAATATAGATTGCTTGCCAGACTTTCGACCTACTTCATCGAAATCTGACGCTACAGCACCTCTATCATCTACTGCATCTAAATCAGTGAAAACGTCATCCAGTTCATCCACACTCATATCCGCTGGAATTGTATACTGCGTTATACCATCTTCGCCGGTTATTATCTTGTAGTCTTTGCTGGTTCCTTCAAATGAATCAGCCACAATTTTCCTTATTTTGGAAGCAGGTTTAAGACTTTTTGCTATTCCACTTGCTGATAATCGTCGCTTAAAAGCAGCAGGCAATTCTTGCTTCATTGGTGTTTTTTCGTTTATCGACTCGGATATCTCCTCCGGTCGTGGAGGCGAAGTTTGTGTGGGTATTTCGTTTTTAAATAGGAACCTCGTCTGTGTGCTGTTTTCACGCAAATTCTTATATTTCTGACTATCCATGCGGTTTTTCGATGAAAGATTTTCAGCTTTCGTCTCCATAAATGATTTTTTTCTTCGTCTTGCATTTAAAAATTGTATTAACACATTCCGGTACTGATACCATTCTGCTCCATCATTTTGGCGCTTATTATTCAGTATCTTACTCATGGTTTTGTCAAACAGCGTCTGTGTACTAGCGCTCTCAACTGTCTCCTTTAAACGTTCATATACTTCCGGGGTTAATAGAAGCATTTTATTAAGACTGCTATTTCTTTGCATATTTTTCAATTAAAGACCCTATCACACCTGAAAGAACACTTACTAGCAATACGGGTAAGAATCCGCCTTGTTGAATTAACACTTTACGTTGGCGCGGAACGGATCGTTAAGCCTCCGCCAACTTACGCATACTCTTTTTATATTTACAAAGCCGGGAGAATATTTTTCCTCTAGGAAAATGATTTCCTTTGAGTGTATTGTGTGTGATTTCGCAAAGAGTTTTAATTACTTCGGGATCGGTGGTTTTCAGTATCGCCTTTCTTAAACACGGGCTAGCTTTTTTAAGAACGTATAACATATACTTGTTGTCCTTTAATCGTCTCATTCGTGACACCATTGTCTTCTTTCAAACTGTCTGGGGAGCAATAACACGTTAAAAATGTTGTATTAAATATGTCGGTGCGAAAACGTAAGGTGTCATTTATATCCTGTGTTAGGTCTATTAGCAAATAGCTTTGAGGCTGTTGAGTTATTTCTTTATTTATTCCCATAAGCTGCGGACTGTTTTCAGGGTATATCTGTTTAGCGAGATGATGAAATTGACTCTTGTCTCGAGGGTTCTTGAAACATACTAGATCCTTAGAGTTTAGCAAAATATCTCGGCAAAATTTTCCTTGATGGAAAACATTCTGAGTCACCAGAACGATAGACAGGTTACGATGATGCGATCCTTTCGTAAACAACTCGCATACTTGTGATGAAAAAGTATTTAACATCATATCGTCCAGTACAATTAGGATTGGTTGATTCGTGCTATTTGGAAATTCCTCAGGAATAGAGTTAAAATATTCGATATTAACTTCCCAGTATATGGGAAGTTCTTGTAATCGCCTCGAAAATCGAAATTTTCAACTTTTCTTTACGTTTTGAGGTCTATAAAGTATATATAAAGTGTTTTTAGAAAGGGAGACGTATGTGTGTGTGTGTGTACGTATGTACGTACGTCTGTACGTTCGTGGACAGTTTTTTCTACGAGCATAACTTACGTAAACAAAGTCCGATCGACTTGGTTGAGGTGTCAATCGAAGCGTCTTTGCAATCTTAAGAGCTGATTAGTTTTTGGGATACTTCGGTCGGGGGGATTTGCTGTTTTGCCCGTTTGAAGGTCATTTCTGTCATGCGATATATCTCGCGAACCAAACGTACGATTTTTGAACAAGGTGTCAATCGACGCGTATTGACATTTGCGTGATTCTATCGAATTTTTAAAAAAATTCTTGGAGCGGTTTTCAAATTTTTTAAAAAAAAGTGCAAAAAATTAGGTTTTTTTCAAAAACAATAAATTTTTAACCTTATCGTCAAGTCTTAGTAATCAATGTTTATAAAAAATTAAGTACTCCAAACAATGTTCGCAAAAACGTCATCAAAACTTTTTCTCATGATTACGTAAAAAAGTAAATTAAAAATAAAAAATCATTAAAAGTCATCATGATTTTGAAGGTCATTTTTGTCATTCACTATATCTCACGAGCCAGATATAATATTTGCATCATTAAGGTGTAAATTGACGAACATCTTTGTGAAGTTTTTAACATTATAAAAGTTCGTTTTAGCCGTCTTTTTAATTTAATAGAAGAAAATGCGAAAAATTATGTTTTTTTTCATAAAAAATATTTTTTAAGTTGATTTGCACAGCACAGTGATCCATTTTATAACATTTATACATTCTTATCAGTTTTTGGAGAGAAACCGGCAAAATTTTATTCCATGATTATGAAAAAACTAAATTAAAAATAAAAAAATCATTCAAAGTTACCATGTAAAGAGGGTTCATACGGGTGCTATTACTTTAGGAGGAGAGTACATATGAAACCAGCTCAAAGACTACTTGAAGGATGAAGGAGTCACAACTCAATTGACGGCAAGGTATTCGCCTCAGCAAACGGAGTGGCCGAGCGAAAAAAACCCGACAATAATTGAAATGGCGCTTTGTGTGTTCATCAACGCGGGACTTCCGAACTCTTATTGGGGAGAAGCAGTGTCAACAGCGGTTTATATTCAAAATCGAGTCGTAGCTAGAGAAAGGGAATCAATCCCGTACGAGCTGTGGGGTGGAAGTAGAGTGACGCTCGAAAACATTCATCCTTTCGGGAGCAAATGCTTTGTAAACGTGCCGACTGAAAAAAAAAGAAAATTTTACCAAACCGGAAGTGAGATAATTTTTCTAGGGTATGATAGTGAGTCGAAAGCATATCGATGTTACGACCCTGGGACACGCAAAGTGGAAATCAGTCGTGACGTCAAATTTGTGACAGAAAATGGAAAATTTGCAGAAATAGACATCGATATTCAATCCCATACGAGGAGAGGCAACAAGGAACAACAAACTACATGGAAAAAAAGAAGAAAATGGCGCTCAAGAAGAACTAGAAGATGAAGAGCAGGAAATACACAGGGGCACCGAACCAGTTTCTAGGCGAGTGTCTAAAAGAGCAACAAAAAGAAAGCCAGCAGATTGATTGAAGAAATGAACTTGACGATTGAAGGAAGTCACGAACCCAAAAGATATGAGGACGCTATGTCCTGCAAAGACAAAAATAAATGGATTGTGGCTATGCAAGAGGAAATGCAATCACTTGAAAAAATAACACGTGGAAACTGACTTACTTAACCCGAAAAAAAGAAAAACCATAGAATGTAAATGGGTCTTCAAGATGAAGAACTACGAAAAAGGGAATGTGCAGCGATACAAAGCTCGACTTGTGGCCCAAGGTTTTTCACAAAAATTCGGGACAGACTTCAATAAGGTTTGTGCTGCTGTCGTTCGCCAATTGACATTCAGAAGTTTGTTGTCAGTTTCGGCAAAGCAGGGACTAATTGTTCATCATATTGACGCGAAATCTGCCTTTCTCAATGGAACGCTGGAGGAGACCATTTTTGCGTACCTATCATAAATTATATTCAAATTATCTTCGCGCCTTTTCTGCACGAAATAACTAACTCCGAGAAATGCCTACCTGGCAACGATTAGCTGAAAGTGTCAAGGTCGCCAAGTTCCGAAAAAGCTGTTCAAACGCGTCATCTCGCTCCAACCCTCGGATCGTGCTCAAGCTTTCGCGAATACGAGTGATCGATCATGCCACGCTACGCGAAAAGTAGCTTTTCGAGGTTCGACATGCCGGAAATGGTGAGTGAGTGTGGGGAGTTGAATGGTAGAGCTGAGAAAGAACGGTCACGGAGTGGCTCCGCGCGATTGAACCCAAAAAACGATTTTGCTGGGTTTTTTTATCGTAGACGAATTGCAATGCAATGGGAAAAAAATTCGACTCGCGTTTCAGTCGTTCAACGTGAATTGACGCACAGTTCTGCAAAATGGCAGAAAGCACCGCGTCCTAGTGAACTGTTAGACAAATTGCATCGAGGCGTTGTTATAATCTGTGTTGGCGTCACGATTTTCGGAACGGGCCTGTTAGGAATGCGTGTCTACAGGGATTTCACTGTTGTGCGACTTGTGAATTTAGCAACATCCAAGTAGTGGAGCACCACAGGGAGCCCGCACCCATCGGACCACGAGTGCCATGGAGGAGGCTGGTCCTGTATCTCGTAGTGGACGTGTTGGGTGCATTCAACAATCGTAGCTACCAAATTAAAACAACTATGCCAACCACGGTCAACACAAAGTTAGATAAGTTGCATTTGTAAATTAAACGTATTTGGAATTGCTTATGAATCTCGAGAACGCTTTAGTTGATAAAAAATTTCCGCTCAAATAAATGTTATAAAAAAATGTTAATTATAAAAAAAATAATGGAATCATAAAAAAAAACAAGTGATTTGATTTTTTCTCAATTGGTGACGCGTCTGCAAATGGGTTTCGTGGTTCTTCTTCTCTTTTTTTTCTAAAACCCACGACTCGGTGAGCTAGTCGCGGAAATATAAAAAATGTTAAATCGGGACCGCCACTATGCGGTCGACTTTGTAGCAGTCCTGGCGGCGCGTGTGCACACGAGGCATCCAGAATCGAGGAGCGTCCAAAATGGTGGGACACTCGATCTCGGATCCTCGGTTTTGGGCGCGTAGTCGGGATTGTGACACCATTTATATGAAACGGCCACCGGGTTTCAAACACGAGGATTCGAACAAAGTATGCTTATTGAAGAAAAGTATTTACGGGATTAAGCAAGCATGGATTGATGGAGGATTTGTGCAAGGAAGGGCAGATCCGTGTTTATATTCGAAGAAAATTGGAAATGATTTGTGTTACGTGCTGATCTACGTTTATGACATCGTCGTCGCCTGCAAAAGTTTAGAACACGTGAAAATGGTAGAAAAATTATTGGCAGAAAAATTTGAGATAGAAGATCTTGGAGAAATAAAACATTATCTTGCGATCGAAGTTACAAAGGATGAAAGAGAAAATTTCCAATTGCGCCAATCAAAATACATTGAACCAATCGCCAAAATATTCGGACTGCAGGATGCGAAAGAAATGAGGACACCGATGAAAGTAGGATATTACAGGTCACCTACAGAAGCACACCAGTTGATTAACAACTCAAATTACCAAAAGTTGCTCGGATGCCTTTTGAACGTTTCTATCAATACAAGACCGGATATCACCGCAAGTGTCAACATTGTGGCTCTAAAGACATCATGTCCGAATCAATAGGATTGGGAACAACTCAAGCAAGTGGTGAAGTACCTAAAGGGAGCAGTGAACTTGACACTCAAAATCAGCGACAACGATGACAAAAAAAAAGGAATTATTTGGATACTGAGATGCAAACTGGGCAGAGGATAAAAAGACACGTATAATCGAACAGCGGCTATGTTTTCTTTCTGAATGGAGGAATCGTCAATTGGTCATGTAAAAAGCAAACCTGTGTCTCATTGTCGTCGACTGAAGCGGAGTTCATCGCTTTATCTGATACCTGTCAAGAAACCTTTTGGCTGCAGAGGCTGTAGGAAGACCTGAATGTGAAATTCGAGAATCCAACAACCATTTACGAAGATAATCAGAGCTGCATAAAGGTGATCAAGGACGACAAATTCAGCAACCGGACCAAGCACACAGACACAAAATTCCATTTCGTCAAGGATCACATCGATAAAGGACAAATCCGTTGCGAGTTCTGCACAACATAAGAAATGACTGCGGATCTCCTTACGAAGCCCTTGCCACCAGCCAGACACGTTCAATTGAGAAGAAAATGTAAGGTCATCTGAAATGTTTGAACGAGGAGGAGTGTTGGAAATAGCGTAGTCGTTGTTGCGTGCAAACAAATATGTGAACGCGTTTTTTCGTCATGTCATGTTATGTTATGTCATTGACCATATTCAAATAATGTTACTTGTACTCGTTTTTTCTGTTTGTATCAATATACGTAGTAAATTCATCTGGAGTTCGTATCTATTAATATGAAGAGTCTCCGGTTATTTTGGTACGGTCTTTCAAGGACGAGAAATTCAGCAACCGGACCAAGCACATATGGGATTGAATATCGATGCCTATTTCTGCGAATTTTCCATTTTCTTTCGCAAATTTGACGTCACAACTGATTTCCACTTTGCGTGTTGCAGGGTCGTAACATCGATATGCTTTTGACTCACTATCATACCCTAGAAAAATTATCTCACTTCCGGTTTGGTCCAATTTTCTTCTTTTTTCAAAACATTTGCTTCCGAAAGGGTGAATGTTTTCGAGCGTCACTCTGCTTCCATTCCACATTTGAACAGTATTTTCTACGTTATGAGATGAGTAGTCTTTTATCTGTTGTTTGTAATTGACAATTGTTTCGTTGTTTATTGTGATTAAGTTTGAGGAATATATAATATATTTTCCATTATAGTTTTGATTATTAACAATGTTTGTTCTAGCAAGTATAATTGTACTGGGGTTAATGCGATTTAATGTGTGGTCGTTTTCGTGGATAATGCTACATTTGCTGGGGTTTTCCAAGATTAGTGGTATGGTACAATTGTCGTTTTGATTTTCTTTACAGATGTTTACATTGAGTATTTTCCTACAATTTTCCTAGTATTGTATATTCATTGTTTTTGGAACCCACATATTGTTTTATTTAATATTTGCCATATTTGTTTGCTAAGGCTGTGACTTGGAAACTTTTTATTTTATTTAATATTATTGGATACTTGTATGCGAATGGTATTTTATTGTCTATTCTTACTACAAATATGTCTGCGTATTCTAAAACGTTTATTATAGGTATATATAGTTTTCATGTTTAATTATCTCGTTGATTTCTTTGAGATTTAATACATTGGACAATAAATTTTTATTTTTTGGTAGATTTATGGCTTCAATAAAATTTTTTTTTGACTTCTATATAAATTTCATTTATGGTTTATGTGTAGTGGATATGACTTTTTTACTAGCAGATTGAATCTGGTTTCTATGTCTTCGTTAATAACTTTCTGTTTATTATTATTTTCAATTATTGAGTTTAAAGAAGTTCTTATGATTTCTTGTTATGAATTTTATTATGGATCCAAGGAAGTTCAAGGATCATTTACATTTATGTTTTTTCAATTGCAATAAAAGATTCTCGATTCTGGTCATGGTAGGATTATCAGTAGAATCAAAGTCTGGTTTGCTTTTAACCTGTTTTAATAATTCTGTGAATTTTGTTAAGTTGGATATGTGATACATAAAATCATATTTCTTGAATGTAATGTCGCCTTCAGTTAATATAAAATTCTTGTCATCTATTTTCGTTATGTTGAAGTTATTTAAAGTATTACCCATGTGGAATATGGGTTAGGAATATTATTTGAGTTGCGGATGTCATCTTTGTGGATGATCCTTCCGTTGGTTGTCAGAACTGTGTCATCACGGTTTTCTTGGGCTGTATAATTTTGAAAATTCGCTTCTTTTTTGTTTCTTCTATTTTCTTTAGCAAAAATCACGTCTGAAAAGATCGTGTTTTATTCTCATGCTTTATCATTTTTTCTTGAGATTTTCTAAATTTTTCCTTTATATTTGGATATTGGAAATAGTTAAAATGAACATCGACTGGTTTTTCATTTGTCGTTGAATGAATTGTCTCATTATATTTATGAATGGAATTGAAAATTTCGTCTATGGGATTTGTATTATTTTTTTGTAGCTAATAGTCTACAAAGTTCTATTATTATGGAGTGTACCCTTTCAATTTGTCCGTTAGTTTGTGAATGGTACACTGGGGTTTTATGATGATAAATAATTAATTTTTTCAAAATAACTTCCACGAGTCCGCTAGTGAAAATATTCTCGTTGTCTGTAGTTAAGTTTTTGCATTTGGGGAAGATGGTTCTGACAATCTGTTCAATATGATTGTAGACATCCTTTTTATTATTTATTTGGTGGAAGTAAATATATTTTGAATATTTGGCAATTACGGATATGAAGTATGTGCCTTATAAATGGAATATATCCATGTGTAGGAATTCTCTTGGTTTTTCAGGGATTGGAATTGGTTTGATTTCCTGTTTTTTGGGTGTCTTTCGTATTTGTTTGTCAAAAAGTTTTCACAGTCCTGCTAAGAAATCCTTCTCATTTGTGGAACACTTTTGCTCAGTTTCGTTCAAAGATCGGGATATTTGCATTATTGGTTTCCTTTCTTGACTTAGACATGCACCTATTGCGTAGTCGCTGGCGTCGGTCGTTAGTTCAAACGGCTTCTTGTAATCAGGTTAAAATAATTAGATTTGTTGCTGGAGTTTTTCCTTCAATATTTCCATTGATTCTTTTGCTAAATGATCCAGTTGTATTTTAGTATTTTTACTTTTGTTTTTTCCCACGTTAGCATTGTCACCCATTAGTATATTTGTTAATGGTTTTGCTTTCTTTGCAAAATCCTTTATAAAATTACGATAATATGAAGCTAAACCTAGGAATGAACGTAATTCCTTTAGGTTGATTGGTTCTGCATATTCTTTGACTGTTTTAATCTTTTCTGGGTCCATTGATATTCTTCCATTTCGTATAATGTGGCCTAGATATTCGGTTTCTGTTTTAAAGAAATGAGTTTTCTCATTGGAAACTCTCATGTTTGCTTTTCTAGAGCTTCAAATATTATTTTTAAATGTTCTTGATGTTCTTCCTCATTAATCGAGAAGATTAAGACATCATCTATATATACATAGGCGAAATAACCTATATAGGGTCTCAATATGTTATCAATACATCGTTGGAAAATGCTCGGTGCATTCTTTAGACCGAATGGCATTCTTAAAAATTCGTACTTCGCGCCATTTACGCTAAACGCCATTTTTTCTACATCTTCCGTTTTTATTTTCACTTGATGGAATCCTGATTACAAATCTATCGTTGAAAAGACTTTAGCTTTTCCGAGATTCTGGATGGTCAAATTCACATCTGGGGTTGGGTAGCGATCTGCTATAGTATGAGAATTCAATTTCTGAAAATCTATAACTAGTCGTATTTTAGGTTTCCCTTCCTCAGTTACCCTTTTTTTTGGACTGGGTCTAATTATTCCTTGGTCTAGTAATTTTCTTATCTCCTTGTTGATAAACTCATGTTCGACCAAACGGTATTGGTATTGCTTGACAAAGATCGGTTCGTTGTCTTTTGTCCGTATTGTAGCCTGTATCATAGTCGTGAACGGTAATGTCATGTCTGAGTTATGATTGCTCATCAGGTTGCCTATTTCTTTTTCGAACCGTTTATTTTCGATTGTATAATTAATCTTTTGTACAGGTTCTTGGAATGAGAATAATTTTTGCTTTCGTTTTGCAAAGTTTAATTCGATGTCCAGGATTTTGAATTCTTCTACTCTTATCATAATTTCATAGTCGAAATTATCCACTACATCAAATGTTAATTTTCGTTTACATATTTCAATTTCACGTTTATAATTTATTTTGGCTTTGCCACACATTGTTGTATATTATATTGGTTTATTTAATTTTATGTTTTTCCCTAAAGTGATGTTACATCGTACGTAATTATTTGTGCTGCCGAAATCTAATAATGCAATTATTTTTGCTATGGGTTTACTATCCGATTTGGTTCTCAGTTTGAACTTCATACACGGTAAACCCTCTAAAAGGCTAAAAAAGAACTTGCGTCTATTTCTTTTTGATTATCATCATATTCTGTTTCATGTATTTTATCGTTCTGATTCGCGATATTATTTACTCTTTGTGCTTTATATGGTTGTTTGTACCGTTGAGATGAATCTAGCTCTCACTTCATTGCTGGTTGAGGCTGATACTGTGTGTTATCTTCAGGTTGTCTATATTGGTTGAATTTTTGCCTGTTCTGCGGGAATGCTTGAGTTCTTCTGCATTCTATTCTATCACTGTTGTCTATCTCCATTGGTTCTTTCGGGTTTGACACGTAGACTGATATATTTTCAATTCGTAGCTGCTGTGCGAAGTTTTGAGGTGGTTTGTATTGAATAGGTCTGCGTTGTTGTCGGGAATTTGTGTTCACAAATCTTTGATCCAGTTGTAAGTACATGGTGTCATGCTGCATAGTTTGAGCTGCTGCGTATGCATTTGATAATGTACTAATCGGTCTAACACACAACATGATTACCACAGAATAACTACTGAAACCGTAAATGAAGGTACGAACTGCTGTAGCCTCCATCATTTTGCACATTGTTTCCCCAGTATTCGGATCCGGAAATGAAATTTCTATTTTTGCCAGCACGAGGTTCAAATGTTTATTTAATTTATTGTAGAGCTCCTCAAGTGTGTCTTTGCTTTGTTTTATCCTTTCCATTTCTTCTGTGAGCACATGGAGTGGACGTTTGCCAGCGGAAGTATTGTGTAATGTGGAGATTATTGCTTGAAAATTATGTATTGTGTTGTTGTTCAGCAATATCTCTGCCGCGTTTTCCGTTATTTTTGTTCGTATCATGGACAATGCTTTGGCATACGTATTTGTATCTCTGAATTTTTCTACTGTTTTTTGAAATATCATGACCATGCTTCCCCAGGGTCTGTATTCATTTGGGTTACCCGAAAACACACTTAAATTTTTTAATATGTCTAATTCGATTTCTTTCTCGTTATTATATTTGCACAGTTGTTCATGTAAAACTGTCACTGAAGGTTTCTTTAGTGCACTTAAAGTCCTTTCTAGAAATTCTATTTTATTATTTAGAGCTTCGCAGGTTGCGCGTAATGCTCCTGGTTCTTCGGCTATTTTGCACTTTTTATCCAATTTAGCACTTTTACACTTTTTCACTTGTTTCCTAAATCTACAGTTGTACATATAATTCTTATCAAAAAATATTACTCACTCTAATTGCTAAATTAAAATTTAGCGTCCTGTAATGATAACTTGACGTCTTCAGGTTTGCGCTTGAGCGGTTCCTTTTCCTGGAACTATGATCTCGCTGCTGCAATTTGAAGAGATATCCACAGGATTCAGTTGAAGCGTAGAAGGCAGTCTCCTTGATCTGCACCTTGATTTTGGTTGATCGAAAAATATATAGTCTGCTTGTATTTGCTCCTTTGCTGAAGATCCTTGTTGGATTTATAATCCCGGTTGAGCCCCCAATTAATGATGCACGTTCAGCTTTTAATAAAAAAATATAACAAGCCGCGAGGTGTGACCCTTGAGGTCCACACGGTCAATTTCCCAGTAATATCTACATAAACATCAACAACATTACAACAATGAGAGGTATTCATAGCAGTAACAGGAATGAGTTAATATGAATCATATCGTCTACGGGAGGGTCCATTGATTACGTAAGGTTTTTGGTCGATGAGGACAGATTGAATATTCACGCGGATCAATCGGTGGGGGCCTTTTTGGTGTTGAAAATTTTTGTTGGTTTTCAAAATTTAAGCAATTTTTTTTAATTAAAAGACTATAAAAACTATTAAAAATCTGCTCAAATTATGCAAATACCTTAAAACTTTGATTGAATTTACAACAATTTTTTTAGAATAAAAGATATAAAGTAATAGCACCCGTATGAACCCTCTTTACATGGTAACTTTGAATGATTTTTTTATTTTTAATTTAGTTTTTTCATAATCATGGAATAAAATTTTGCCGGTTTCTCTCCAAAAACTGATAAGAATGTATAAATGTTATAAACTGGATCACTGTGCTGTGCAAATCAACTTAAAAAATATTTTTTATGAAAAAAACCATAATTTTTCGCATTTTCTTCTATTAAATTAAAAAGACGGCTGAAACGAACTTTTATAATGTTAAAAACTTCACAAAGATGTTAACACACGTCAATTTACACCTTAATGATGCAAATATTATATCTGGCTCGTGAGATATAGTGAATGACAAAAATGACCTTCAAAATCATGATGACTTTTAATGATTTTTTATTTTTAATTTACTTTTTTACGTAATCATGAGAAAAAGTTTTGATGACGTTTTTGCAAACATTGTTTGGAGTACTTAATTTTTTATAAACATTGATTACTAAGACTTGACGATAAGGTTAAAAATTTATTGTTTTTGAAAAAAACCTAATTTTTTGCACTTTTTTTTAAAAAATTTGAAAACCGCTCCAAGAATTTTTTTAAAAATTCGATAGAATCACGCAAATGTCAATACGCGTCGATTGACACCTTGTTCAAAAATCGTACGTTTGGTTCGCGAGATATATCGCATGACAGAAATGACCTTCAAACGGGCAAAACAGCAAATCCCCCCGACCGAAGTATCCCAAAAACTAATCAGCTCTTAAAATTGCAAAGACGCTTCGATTGACACCTCAACCAAGTCGATCGGACTTTGTTTACGTGAGTTATGCTCGTAGAAAAAACTGTCCACGAACGTACAGACGTACGTACGTACACACACACACACACATACGTCTCCCTTTCTAAAAACACTTTGTATATACTCTATACACTTTGTATATACTTTATACTCATGTTGCGTGTTCTATTTTTAGATAAGATAATCTCATGGTGATCTTTGATGGGTGGTTAACTCGCACGTGGCACGAAGCAGGCCGAAGCCGAAGGCGTATTTTATGATTTGCATTATTTTCCACATGAAAATTAGAAAGAGACCTAATGAACACATAGTACATAATATATAATATCTATATTTCCAGATATTCATAGATTTCATTATGTATCACGATTAATTATTTAGTTGAATGCATAAATTTCCGACCATTGTGCCTTTTATACGTTATTTGTTATTTTCAAATCGATGCTTGAAGGAAAAAAAGCGCTTTCTTATTTTCAGTTGATCTTGAAAAACATTGAATATGCAGTCAATAATCAGTTTAATTGCATGTAAAAAGTAAAATGTATTACAAATGATGATGGAGAAAGTAAATTAAATGTTACGAACATTAAAGAACAAAACTACTAAAAACTGCAATTTTTATTTGAGATGTAAAGTAATATCATTCGTATGAACCCTTTTTACGTGGTAACTTTGAATGAATTTTTATTTTAAGTTTTGCTTTTGCTTTTGCTGGTTTCTCTTCAAAGACTAATAAGAATGTATAAATTTTATAAACATTTATTACTGTGTTGTGCAAATCAGGCTAAAAATTTATTTCTTCGAAAAAAAACCTATTTTTTTGCAATTCATTTTATTAAATTCAAACACGGCTCCAACGATTGTTTTAGGAGCCTGAAAACATCACAAAATGTTTAAAACGCGTCGATTGACACCTCAATGATGCAAATACTATATTTGGTTCGCGAGATATAGTGAATGACATAAATGAACTTGAAAGTCATGATGACTTTTAATGATTTTTTATTTTTAATTTAATTTTTTTTGTTATCATGAGAAAAAGTTTTGCTGGTTTCTTTAGAAAAACTTTTTGGATTATACAAGTTTTATAAATATTGATTACTGTGTTTTGGAAACCAGGGTAAAAGTTTATGGTTCAAGAAAAAAACCTAATTTTTTGCATTTTTTTTAAATGAATGAACGTCTTCAATTTTTTTTTATATTTGGTAGTACCACACAAATGTTGATAAGCGTCAATTGACACCCAGAACATTTCATATATACTCTCTAGACATTAAAACGTAAAGATATGTTGAAAATTTCAATTTCGATTTTCGAGGCGATTACAAGAACTTCAGCAATTAAACGCTCTGGAACTACTGGTAAGTTTCTACTCAATACTTTTTTGTTCGCACAAATAATACATTTGACAAACTTACCGTTTTAATGATGATAAGCGTCATCTATATGGTAAAATACTATCATAATGATCCAAAACGATAGTTCTGGACCATCATATAGATTTTATGTATGATCTTGTGTGACGCTCCTAATGTTCATCGTAAGAGTCGCTTGCATTGCAAAGGAGGTGATGTTTAACAAACTTGCAACAGTCCCAATCCACATTCATTCTTACAGCTGACAACACGCGCGTGATAACCTTTCAATCGTTATTCCATGCTTCATAGACATCTCCACATTTGATGACCCCGACGTGATCCGGTTATCGCGTTTGAAAAACAATTAACATAATGTCCACCGGAACAGACTTTGACGAAATTGTGCGCGAAGGTGAAGCCGGAAACGCCGTAGACATTTCGCAAAACCCGTTTGCCCAAGACGTGGAAGGTAACGAACACGAGGCGCGAGTGGAATCGATTCAGATTATGTGACTACCGCCATTTTGAACGCGCAGACCCACGCTTTTGTTTAAGTAAATCGAAGCACAATTTAAAGTACATAGAATAAGTGATAATGAATCGAAATTCAGCATAGCGTTCGCGTCAATGGAAATTTCCATACTCGGAACGATCGCGAATGTAGTGGAAAATCCTCCCCTAATCGGCAAATACGAAGAGCTGAAGCAGCAGCTGATCTCGCGGTTCAGCGAAACAAAAGAAACAGATTTGTAGAAAGTGCTCACTGAACTAAAGCTCGGGGATAGGAAACCTTCCCAACTGTAGAGGGAGATGAAATCGTTGGCCGGAGATCAGCTCGACGATGGCGCATTGCGGACGCTTTGGCTACGCCGCTTACCAGCACGAGCTCGTGCTATTTTAACAGTGTCAGCCCAAGTCGACGCCAGTGCTTTGGCGGAAATGGGGGATCGGGTACTCGCCATGCTATAAAGACGACCAGGTAGTCTCTCCCGAAGCTGCGGTGACGTAGTGTGTTCAGACCACAGTATGGGTACACCCAGTAGCAGTAGCGTACGCAGGATTTTGATAAGGAGGGGTCATAATTTTGAAGTCTTGATTAGGTACGTTTGCTAGTGCTTCGGTGTAGATATGAAGATATAATTATGTAACCAAAAAATAATTCTGGCAGACTTTAGCCCGATTGCATGTCTGGTTTCATTTACTTGAATCATTCATGATATTTTCATTCAAATTGACGCTTGACGTATGAAAGAATCTACACTGTATTTGTAGACTTCCTTGGAACCGTGAAGTGTATATGCATGTTTGCAAGTACATATATTGAAACGCCTTCAATACCTACAGGCCAGAAAAGAAAGAAACTAATGAAGTAAATGCCGTGGGAAAGTGAAACTTTCACTAAGCAAAGACAGAGTATTATCATAATCAAGGCTGGCTAAGCTTGTTTGCAGCCCATGCAGGGAAGCAACTGCGCGCTCTCAAGCAAATTTGTCGTCATTTCTACGTAACCCATGAGGTAGACTTTTTGTACGCGTTTTTTTAATTAGGTGTTCCCAATAGGCCTAATCCTCAGATTACAAATCATATGACAAAATAAAACAATCCATTTTTTGAGGGTTCTGATCAAATATAGAAAGAAGCATTCAAAAATATAACTGTTGCCACTAAGATATGGGTGCGAATTAAATAAATTACACTTTTCTGGAATTTTACTTCGAAAATTTTCAATCAGGTGACCATATTATAATGTTCCTACAAACTCTTTATCTATATATAAAATTGCTAGGCTTCATACAATAAGTAAAAGATAACGGCACACACGGATCCAATTTGTGCAAACTATGCCCGTATCACCCCTAGCTGAGATCTCTAAAGCACCATAGGCCGTAGATCAGGCTCATATGGGTTTTACTGTGAAATAGATGAAAGATCTAATTGTGTAGAGATACTGAATCTCACTCAACTCCCACGTTCCAGCGTGTCTCGGCGAATAATTGTTAAGGTGGGTAACTTAGTGGTTATTGCTAGTTCAAGGCTCCTTGTCGACAAATAGTTTTCGGCAAAGAGATTTGATGCCGCACTACCATTTCACTCAGCTGTGAATGAGAACCTGAATCAAATCAGGGTAACAATCATGGGTGAGCGTCTTCCTGACCACTTCAGGGGGGAGGGGGATTGAACCCGTAAATATAAATGTAAACCCGTAAATATGAAGGCGCACTATCAAGTACGGCCCGCGGTTCTACGGGACAATGTCAAATGTTTCTTTACATTTAGCATATGTTTGTTTATATTTATCATATGTTTGCTGCCAATTATGACAAAATGGCAGCTATCTACTGGTCGGGGCACTGCCAGAACTCATATATGCACGTTTCTTGTTAGGCGTGAAAAACGCCGTTAGAAACTTCGGTTCATTGAATTACAATGGTGAAACGTCTTCGCAGACACAAATTTCACTTGCTTCTGACAAATTGATCGAGAGAAAAAGCAAAAATGACTGAAAAAATGTCTCATGTGTTGAAGTGTAAGATGAAGTCCGCGAAAATGCTTTATCCTGAGCAAATGTGGCAGTGCTGGGCATTCGTAAATTTTTGCAAGCACATGGCGCCATTTATTGGAAGGAAATTACGAGCTTCTGGGCTTCGATTACATACTGGGTCTACCTATACTGTGGTTCAGACAATCATGACATTTTGCGCAGTGAGAATTTCAGCAACAATTTGCAGCGAACAAAAAGTGAGGTTCCTAATGTGTCAAGTGACATGTATTGGAAGAAAAAGATATATGATGTGCCTTTCGGTTGTTGTTCTCCTAGCTTTTATATTAACTACAGTCCATTTTTGTTTTTTTTTGCCCGACAATTTTCTAAATTTTAATATGTGGCGTTTTTGCAGCACCTGATTCAAATATGACATTTCGTTATACTTGGGCTTGCCATACGTGCCGTCTCCGATTTGTTACTTTAGTAGCCCTAATTTCTTTGAATACGTGACGTAGTATGAATCAAATGTGCGAGCAAAACAGGATGACGATTTTCTAATGGGTTTACCATCGCTAGCCTTTATACCATGTATACTCGCAGAGTTCAATACGTGGTCCGCAGTTGCCACAATAACTGCTGGAAAAGAAGTTGCTTCTACGAGCCGCGAAGACTGCGATTCCCTCGAGCGATGGAGCAGGTCCAAGTTCGTGCAAGGTTGAATTAAAGATATCTTTCCAAATCACGCAGTAAGTCACATGATCGAACACATTCGGCAACAAACATGGATGGGGAAAAAGCGCTGTGCTACTACCATTAGAAATTTGGAGACACCGCTCGACAGTGCCGCAAGTATTGTGCTAAGCACTCTTTAAACTAGACGAGTCGTCGTCTTCAGGCGTGGTGGACGGCGACGGAAGCGAACAACATCGATTAGTTATAGGAGACCGCAACTCCGTAATGCTTTTTTTATCGATTCGGGCGCGGAAATTTCAGCTGCACCGCGAAAATTGAGTAATAATTGAAACTTCCTAGCAAGTTTAAACTACATGCTGGCAGCTACATGACGATCAACACGTACGGAGAACGTTTGCTCCGTATTGGTTTTGCACTTCGGCGAAGGTTACCCTGGTACTTCCTTGTGGCAGACTTCACTCGTCCAATAATCGGATCCAATTTTTTATCAGAACTCAACCTTTTGATTGACCTTAAAAAGAAGCGGTTAACTGGTGGCCAAAGCCAATTACTTATGGTTTCTCCAAGCAACGAGAACATTTCGAAGATAACTTCTCTTGAGAAAAATAACGTATTTCACAAACTACATTTCACATACATTCATACACCCTGGACTCACAACTTCTTTCAATTTCGCGCCTTGTAAGCCACATCAAATCACTCATCACATAAAAACTACTGGCATTCCAATTGCAGAGCGTCAACGTCGCTTGTCACCTGAAATGTTTGCAACAGCCAAAAAGGAATTCGAGTACATGATCGAAATGGGAATTTGCAGGCCCTCCAAAACTCGTGGACATGCCCACTGCATTTAGTGCAGAAAACCTCTGACTCATGGAGACCATGTGGAGATTTTTGACGCTTAAATTCCGTAACAGTTTCAGATCGTCACCCGATACCAAATGTGCAGGATTTCACGTATGCTTAACATGGGAAAACAATTTTTACAACTTTGGACGTTGAGCGTGCATACCATCAAATCCCAATTCAAGACCAAGATATTCCAAATACTGCAGTAATAGCACCTTCTGGTTTATTTGAATTTTGTCGGATGATATTTTGTCTTTGCAATGCAGCACAAACATTCCAAAGGTTTCTGGACACAGCGCTTCGAAGATTACCATTTTGTTACGCCTATGTGGACGACATTCTGATCGCTTCCAGCAGCGTGACTGAACATCAGGCAGTGGCGGCATATAGAGGGGGGGGGGGCGGTCCGCCCCGGGTGCCAAACACCAAGGGGTGACAACGACAACTCACTCGTACATCCACAGAAGGCACACAAAATTTTCCTCTTTAAAGGCACATCTATATATAGAACTACACTTGTACCTAGCTACTTACATATATTATATATATATTTATATATATATATATATATATATATATATATATATATATATATATATATATATATATCATATTTTAAAACGCATCATTTTTTCGAATATAATTTCTTATTCCCTGAACACTTGAAATCAAGTTGCGCTGCTGGACTTTCATTACTAGCTGAGCTGCAAAGAGCAATGTTAAAATGTCACGATAGATTTTACGAAGAACTAGACCATCGTTACAGGGCGATGGATTTTCTTCTGCTTACATTTATTGTTATCCAGCCTAAGACGCTGGTAACATCACCCGAAGACGAGCTTCATGCAATGGTTCCAAATTTGTTAAAAATAAAGGATGAATTTTCAGAAGGGACATCGTGTTGTTGATTTTACGATTAAGACGCTATTTGGAAGCAACCAACATTTCTGCCCAACAAGCGGTTGAATGGACATATAAAGACTGTTTTTTGGCATTTGATGGATTATGGTCTCAAAATAAACAAAATACGATTTCGGCGAATCAAGCGTGGTTTATCTCGGCTACAAGATCGGCAATGACGGTATTAAGCCGTTATCAGATAAAATCGCAGCAATCAGAAACTACAGCAAGCCCGCAACTATACTGGAACTAGGCACGTACTTGGGGCTCATAAATTTTTATCGGCGCTTTATTACGAATGCAGCAGAAGTGCTCGCGCCACTAATCAATTTACTAACAGATTCACTCAAACGTGACAAAAGACCATTGCCATGGACAGCTGAAGCGTTAGACGCCTTCGAGGAAAGTAAAAATTTAAAAGCAGAATCGTCCCTGATTAGTTATCCACATGACGATGCACCTATCCGATTATGCACGTACGCATCGAACACAGCAGAAGGAGCGGTTCTTGATTGACTACAGCAAGGCGCATGGAAGCCACTTGAGTTCTTTCCAAAGAAGCCAATTAAAAGCCAAACCAACTATAGCGTTTATGATAAAGAGCATTTGCTATATATGAAAGCAATAATTAATTTCGCCACATGCTTGAAGGACGCCAATTCACCATCTTAACGGACCATAAGCCGCTCATATACGCTTTTCAGCAGTGATCGGATAAGACATCACCCCGAAAAGTAAGGCATTTGGAGTTCATCGCTCAGTTCTCCACAGATATAATCCATATCAACGGCCCAGAAAACTTTATCGCGAACGAATTATCACAACCAGATACAGTGAACGCAGTATCAAGTATTGTGAAGACGGCTTCCATAGCTGAGCAACAGCAAACTGATAGGAGAACTGAAAACCTTACTACATACTGATGGGAAACTGAAGCTGAAACCAATCTCTGTCGACGATTCAACTATGAATTGCGATACATCAACGGGAAATAGAAGACCTTATATACCAGCATCTCTTAAACTTCAGATGTTTCAATAAGTACATGGAATGTCTCATTCAAGCGGCCGCGCCACCAGCAAACTTTTAAGAAAATAATATATTTGGCCGAATATGTGTAAAGACATTGCGCAATGGGCGAAATCGTGTCTTCCATGTCAATGATCCAAAATTCATCGACATGTAAAGCATCTTCCGCAGCAATTTCCAAAAATTGATCATTGGTTCCAGCAAATCCACATAGATAAAGAGAGCCCATCGCCTCCATCAAATGTATATACATACTTTCTGACGATCATTGACTGTTTTTCACGATAGCCAGAAGCTATACCTATTAAGGATACGCTAGCAGAAGCTGTAACATTCGCAATTTATAATCAGTGGGTTTCACGTTTTGGTGCTCTAGGCACTATCACCACTGATCGTGGATCACAGTTCGAGTCAACATTGTTCGACGCACTAGCGGAGTTTTTGGACAGCTACAAATTAAGGACAACAGCATATCATCCAGCATCCAATGGTATGGTGGAACGCTTCAACCGCTCATTAAAAGCGGAACTCATGTGCCACGATACTTCTCGCTGGACTGTAACGCTTCCAACAGTCCTGTAAAGATTGCCGGATGCATTCAAAGAGGACTCGGGATGCCCGGCATCGGAAATGCTTCTCGGAACGCACCTGCGTTTGCCGGGAGAATTTTTCGAACATTAGTCGGGAACATCGGACGCACAAATCTTTGTGGCTAAATTCCTGCGAGATGCAGCAACTGCGGCCTACACCCATGCAATACTCGTACCACACGAAAAACGCAGCTTTCATTTTTAAGAACCTGCGAAATTGCTCGCACGTCTTCATCAGACAGAACTCGGTTAAAAGGTTATTGCAGCAGCCGTATGTGGAACCTTTCGAGGTGATGGAAAGAATCAACGAGCAATTGCATCGCATCCGTTTCAATGATAAAACCAACACAATTTCAATGCAGATGTCAAGATACCAACCGGTGCTACCAACCACAGAAAAAGAAGCCACTCGATTCAATTACGAGGAACTTTAAAAACTTATCGAGAACCTAAAGCATCAAATCGAAGCGTGACGTTTTAACAGCCATCAACGTCACTCGGGGAGGCTAGTGTAGGATCTTGTGTGACATTCTGAATGTTCACCGAAAGAGTCGCTTGCATCGCCAAGGAGGTGATGTCTAACAAACATGCAACCGTCCCAATCGACGTTCATTCTGACAGCTGACAACACGCGCGTGATAACCTTTCAATCGTTATACCTTGTTATATATATTTTCGGAATAAACTTGTTTGTTGAACACGTCGTGATATATTTGTTATATGGGGACACTCCCACATGTATTAATGGTCAAAGCCATCTATGAGAAATCTCCGAACTTGTTCTGCTGTCATTTCAATAGTTCATGGCGTTCTTTTTGCGAAGCAATAAATTATTGCTAGTTTTTGTAGTATACCATTGCATTTTCTCAACTTAAGGTCTCACTATTATTTACCAAAATTCACTATTAGCTTGCAAGTTGAATGGCACCCGGATAGTGTGTCATACCATCAGTAGCGTACGCAGAATTTTGATAAGGGGGGTCATGTTTTTTGAAGTCTTGACTAGGTACGTTTGCTAGTGCTTCGGTGTAGATATGAAGATATAATTATGTAATCATACCTAATCATACTTTTTCGCCGATCAAAGTTGGAGTCCTCCAAAAATAATTCTGGCAGACTTTAACCCGATTGCATTTTTGGTTTCATTTACTTGAATCATTCATGATATTTTCATTCAAATTATAAAATTATGCGCTCGACGTGTGAAAGAATCTACACTGTATTTGTAGACTTCCTTGGAACCGTGAAGTGTATATGCATGTTTGCAAGTACATATATTGAAACGCCTTCAATACCTACAGGCCAGAAAAGAAAGCAACTAATGAAGTAAATGCCGTGGGAAAGTGAAACTTTCACTAAGCACAGACAGAGTATTATCGTAATCACGGCTGACAAGAACTTGTTTGCAGCCCATGCAGGGAAGCAACTGTGCGCTCTCAAGCAAATTTGTCGTCATTTCCACGTAACACATGAGGTAGACTTTTTGTATGCGGTTTTTTTATTGAGGTGTCCCCAATAGGCCTAATCTTCCGATTACAAATCAAATGACAAAATAAAAATAATCCAATTTTTGAGGGTTCTGATCAAAGATAGAAAGAATCATTCAAAAATATAACTGTTGCTACTAAGATATGGGGACGAATTAAATAAATTACACTTTTCTGGAATTTTACTTCGAAAATTTTCAATCAGGTGACCATATTATAATGTTCCTACCAACTCTTTATCTATATATAAAATTGCTTCATACAATAAGTAAAAGATAACGGCACACACAGATCCAATTTGTGCAAATTATGCCCGTATCACCGCTAGGTGAAATCTCTAAAGCACCATAGGCCGTGAATCAGGCCCATATGGTTTTTACTGTGAAATAGATGAAAGATCTAATTGCGTAGAGATACTGAATCTCACTCACTTCCCACGTTCCAGAGTGTCTCGGCGAATAATTGGTAAAGTGGGTGACTTAGTGGTTAACGCTAGTTCAAGGCTCCTTGTCGACAAATAGTTTTCGGGAATGAGATTTGATGCCGCACTATCATTTCACTCAGCTGTGAATGAGAACCTGAATCAAATGAGGGTAATAATTCACGGGTGAGCGTGTTCCTGACCACTTCACAGCCTAATGTTCCGTTGGTCAAATAAATGAAATAACTCTAGTATTGCCTGAAGGCTCAATTTTGGCGTTTGCGCCATCGATTATTATTTTTACCAACCTCTTCCCAGGCAATGACGGAGCCTTATGTAAATATGCTTGAGATATATAACCCATAACATTCGAATCTTCGAATTTTTTTAAATTTACGCGAGGTGATCAAAGTTTTAAAATGCCGATAATGATACAAACTTAGTATTCTAAACTCATCTAAAGTAACGATGAGAAACAGTGTAAAATGGGATTTAAATTTTATGTCCAAGCATAAAACAGAACGCTTCGCCGGATAAAATTATAGTGAAATATCTAAACGACGATTTTTTTTCATTAGCTCATTCAACACATCTTTTGTAGATGGAGTGAGATCTCTATGAATATTTAGAAGTGCCAATCCATTTAGCCGTTCATTGATGGTGGAATTTCGCAAGTATGTTTTTAATCGTCGTAATGTTGAAAATGATCGTTCGTTTTTACACTTTATCTCCCGAATCAAATATAGGATTTGCATTGTGAGGGTGTGAACGCGTATTAACATTTGTGTAATTCTGTCAAATTTTTAGATAAATTGATGAAGCCGTTTCTAATTTAAGAAAAAAGTGGAAAAATTTGGGATTTTTCTCATAAAAATTGAATTTTTAACCTGATTTGCTTCACACCGCATTCAATGTTTATAAGACTTATAAACTCTAAACAGTTTTTGTAAAAAAAATCATTAAAATTCACATTGTAAAAGGGTTCAAACAAATGATATAACCTGACATATCTTATTCTAAAGACATTGTTATAATGTCAATCAAAGCTAATTAATATTTGCATAATTTGAGCTCATTTTCAGTAGTTTTCACAGTACAGTTTTAGACGCGTATGACATGTTACGCCATCATTTTGGAACCATTTGTCCCGCAGATGATCGGCATAGGTATTTGGAAACAAAAAATTCCGATTGATTTATCAGTAGCGATTGCCATTAACTGTACCGTTGGTTCTGTCTTCAAATTTAAAAAAAAAACAATTATGCCGCCGACATACAATCCGCACAAAATAGTGCCTTTTCGAACGGTAATGGGGCTTCCAAAGTCTCTCGTGTACTATCCTCACACAAAAAACGTAAGATTTGCTTCTTTACGAACCCACTAAGCCAGAAATGAGCTTCGTCGCTGAAAATGATTTGACGGTCAACCCATTCACCGATTATCCAATGGCTTCAATTGCAGCACTAGTTGAATATTACAGGGCTTTAGTCCAAACGATTTCCTCAAATTTTCAGAGGCAACCTGTTGAGAACGGTGTCGAATTGATAAATTGGGATTCGCATTCGCTATACTTCTAACCTCTCGGTATACACTGCACGTGCTGGTGTTGGATGGACATTGTCCAATAGAGTATACGAGGTTAAACATCCATTGTGAGCATATATTGGAAGATGTACTCTATAAGTGAAGCGCACCGATTGCATACTGATATATACTGGGAGAACAGCCAATATTTCTAGCAATTTCGATATATTCGGCATAATGTTTGAATTACACATGCTTAACCCATCTATGGCCGTTTCTGGGTGGTTTACTATTTCAAGATGCCCATATTTCTGTGCCACAGAGTCAACTCAGCATTCAATTCTTCTTTAAGGGGTGGTTTGCACCCGTAACCCCCCTCCTTGGGTACACCACTGCATACCATCATTATCTCTTGCCATCATGATGATGCTTACCATTATTATGATGGTAAGTGTGGCCAATGTATAAACCTCAAAGCTAACAAGCTTATCATTCGAAAAGTGTCCTGGATTCTATTTGCGACGAATTGACCAAAGGAGAAGATAATTACTTTGACACGACGCTGGTGGAAATTTCCATCAGTTTACACCCGTGCTAAGTCAGCAAATAAACAAAAGTTTACGCTTAACGTGAATGACACCACTCAGTAGCGTTCCATTATTTCACTCTAATCTTGATCAGACAAGATGCAAATCATTCTTAACCCTTAACTGGTCAGCAGGCTAAAAATCCCGTAACTGGTCAGCGCGGTCTATTAAACCGCTACACTTATTTTCATTTTTTGTCGACCAGGTAAGCGGGAATGCAAAATGCAGTAAATTTTTAGTTTATTTAATGAGTTTTCTTAAAATTAATTCTAAAAATAATTTTTTTAGAAGAATTTCACATAATTTACAGCTTATTGTTTGAAAGCTGTCAAAAATAGCTGCTTTACTGGTTAATTAACAAAAATGAGAAAGTGAACGACTTTTTGTGCATATGTTTGATTGATTTGAGCGTCAAACATAAAACATAAACAGAAAATACAATAAATTTATAAATCCGTCTTTTTAGGACCTTGTATTTTTTGTTCAAAGTTGCTATAGGAATAATGTAGACAAAACACTAAGAATATGTAAGAAATATATTTATTTTATCGGTGAATATATTTATACTATATATATTTATACTGTTAATGGAAATAATTTTTAATCAAAATGTTATTTGCATACAGATAAATTGTTCATTATTTTCGCATCTGATTGTTATAAAGCTGTTATGATAACAACGTACCTGAAGCTATTTCCACCGGAAAAATAATCTTAGAAATAAGAATGATGACATCCATTACAATAATATTGATGGATATAATATATACATATTATATATTTATATATATATATATATATATATATATACATATATATATATATATACATATATATATATAAAATATTTCCTTGTATACCAATATAAACTACATGTAAGGCATTCATAGCTGCAATTCTGATATCATTAGCATTGATTTATGGTTTGCGCTCACTGATGTGGAAAAGGATTGTTTACCATTTCCATACCTTACGTAGCGTTGGGGGAAAATGTCTTGAATTTCTGTTATTTTAAAATTGATTTATGTCAAAATGTCTTAGTTTGGCAAAGTAAATCATATATCAAATTATCAAATTTGCCATTAAACATCAAACTAATCGTTTGGAACTGCAGAATATAGCTCAATAGCTGGAACAAGGAAAGAAACTGAAGGTGAATGTCAGTATTTTGTTCATATACATATTTGGATAGTTAGTCGTAAAATGTTTAGAAACTTTAAACTTCATCCAAATCAATATTATATACTTATTCAGAGATTATCAACAGTTTGCATTTACTTTAATGAATTTAAGATGAAGTCTGCGAAATCAACCATCCGCGATTTTATTCTATCAGGCAAAAGTAATTATGTATCATTGAATTTTTCAGAAGTAAAATACATGTTTGCTTAAAAAAAATGTACACTGTGTTAACAGCATTTCAAAATTTTGCGTAAAAAATCTGATCCTATAGAAGTCACTTAACTTGATGTGTTTTCAAAGAAATATCATTCAAACTAATCATGAAAGGTTAAAATCTCGTGTATACCGATAACAACATGTTATTTTTCTGATTTCATTTGGAGTATATGGTGTATGTGTCAACGCTAAGCATTCGGGATACAAATGAAATGCTGAAAATTGAATGAAAATTTTAAAGAGGCATTGCACAAGTTAATTTTTTTAGTACTTAAAAATGTACATATATCCATCGTTTTTCAGTAATTATTAACTTCTCATTATATGGGAAGTTCGCAAAAACTCTTTTCAGTCGGAGCAAAAATCACAAAAACTGCATTAGATAACCCTGACATCTTAATTTCGCATCATATTCTGAAATAACTGTTTTCGAATTAAGTTTATGATCTTTAGTTCCTTAATTCATCAGATGAAAATGCATGCAAACAAACGGCAGTCAAAAGTTGGTTGGTAATTACTTCAATCCATGTTATTTTTTAGATAATTATAGAGCTTACAATATCCGTGTCAAAGGAATAACTTTGTCAAGAAAAATTCAGAAAAGTAATTGATGCATTCGTTTTCCATAAAAATATTTTACATCTAAAGCAGGTTGTGTTTGATTGCAAGAAAGTTTCTCGTTTGTTGGGCAAAATTAGAGCTAATTTTTAGGTTTAAAAAATCATCTATCAGTTCGATGTCTAAGTTTCCATAAAAAATTTCAAGAGTGAATTCGATTTCTTCAATTTTCATGCAACATTGTAGTTTAAAACTCTGACATTATTACATTAAACTTATTGCATATGCAGTAATCTATCCCAAACTGTTCCTCCACCTGGTAATGGAAATAAAACATGAAATTTACGCATTGGTGCTACCATGCAGTAGAAGTACTGAGTGCAAATAAACAAATAAGAGAAGTGCGAAATAGTTCATCAAGAACATGCAATTGCATTAGCAGGTATTATTGTTAATGGATTTTATTTTCACAAAATAATTTGATATTGATATATCTAACCTTCCCTTCAATTTTGTGTAAAATTTGTTTATTTGACGAAATCGATTTTCGACCGTTATCGTTCGGTTTTCATCAACGATGAACAGGACCGGCTCAAGCTTTTTTGGCACCCTATGCAAAAGTGCAACTTTGCGCCCCCAAGCCAAATAAAAGTCGTTTCCACGTAACCCATGAGGTAGACTTTTTTACGCGCTTTTTTTAATGAGGTATCCCCGGTAGGCCTATTCTTCAGATTAAATTTGCAAAATCACAAAAAATTCATTTAAAAATCTTTAAATTAAAAATAGCTCATAAACAAACTAAGAACTAAACAAATTGCACTTTTCTGGCCTTTTGCTTCGCAAAATCTGCAATCAAATGGTCATATTCTAACGTTTCTACCAAGTCTTTTTCTATTGACATAATAGCTAAACCTACCAGTCGATCTTGAGTCATTGTAGTCCTCAAATTATTTTTAAATTAATTTTAGTTTCGAAAAGCTACTTTCGCTTGACGCGACTGTAATTGGTAACTTATTAAGCACTTTCAAGGCAATGACTGAATTTGGAAATGCTTGATCTAAATGTGTTTGATAAATGTAACTCAATGCATCCAAGGGTGAACTACCAGGTTTAACGAATGTAGACAACATCACTAATTCTTGGTACAACTCTTCGCCATTTAAATCTTTTGAGTCAATAAATGTTAAAGCATTTTCTAGGTTCTTACATAGGATATTCAAATTATCTAATAAAGCCGCTTCATGGATATCATACAAAAAACAAAAAAAAATACTATTTTAATTTCGGAGCTGCTCAAATCGTTCACTAATGGAGCTTATAGCTTGGTCTAATATTTTAAAGTAAAAGTTAGCTTTATATTGCATTTCTTGATCTAATAAAACTTCAACAGATTCGTTTGAATAAAAAGATTTATGGCGGCGAGAGCGCAGAGAAGAAGACTGGAAAAATTTCTAATTCCAAAGCAATCCATCTAGCTTTAAGGAGGTACTGACTAAATACCTGCTCTGTTCGCAATTCCACTACGGACTTGCACGTCTGATCTAATTTTGAAACGCTGGCTAACAAATTCACGCGTTGTCCTTGCAAATATTTGATATTGTGCCGATACTGCAGCCATTTGCTGACTTGAAGACAGACTACGCCGTTTTATGTTATCTTGATTGTTTGGCGTTCGAATAAAACTTCTTTCTCTAGTCATAACTGGACCTTGCGTTTCTAAGTTAGGATTTGAAGCATCTTTCTGAACTTCAGGATCTGCCGTTTTAGTAAAAATTTTACTGGGTCATAATCATCTGGCTAAGGGAGCTTCCTCTGGCTGGCGCACTAGTCACCTCAGCTTATATCGGAACAAATGTCACTGCGTTATTGAAAAATTCAGCATTCAAAAATATCCTGATAAAGATTCACTTTTGCACAAATCTTAGATGCAGTTTTTCAAAGTCGAATGTTCTCTTAAATGATTTTATTTAATTCGTTGATATTTTGTTTCACAAATAATTTAAACACAAAACTCATTCACATTTATTTTTAATGAAGTCATGAATATATTCATTGGTTCTTACTGTAACTTTGTTAACTAGGATTTTCCGCAATGAAACTTCTCGATAGTCGTCTGACCAACCTCACAGGTTCAACTCCCCGCTCCAATCCGGCCGTTAGCGGGATCTTTTCCTCTTCCCTTTTTTCGGGGCCTGCCGCGACTGAACACCCGCTATAACTTTTCAGCCATGAGGCAGCTTAGGAGCGGCCAACCTAGCGGCTGCGCAACATTACAACTCGCACGGCGAAAACTATTTCTGGTTCCGCGGCAAGTCTTTGCTTTCCAGTCTGCTCCGCTCTTCACCCGAAACTAGCCAGACGCTTGTCCGTAACGTGACATTTTATAAATGCAAAACACCAATAATCAAATGAAATACAGTTTTGCATAAATGCAACTGGCTTTTCGAAGTGATCATAACGAATTTGCTTGCCATCCTATTTCGCCTATTTTAATTGGCACTTAATCAGGTTAAAAACAAACCTAAGGCAAATCAGTTATATCGAAGGATTCATTATCAAATTGGGTTTTTAAAATAAAGCTACAACTGTTTCTTACTATTTGTTTGCAGCTGTAGATATTCCCAAGTGTAAGCGACATATGTGCAGCGGAACTAAATCTTAAGAAGAAAGGGCGCTGGAAATCGAGGCACGGCAGAAACCTACGTGTGTTTCGTTGTAGCGGATGCATAAAATAAAACTGTCTTGTAAACAACATTTTCTCGTGTTTGAGTTCTTACAGTTTCAGAAGTGGAATAGAGCATCGCGCAAAATCAAAGTGATCTGTGTCGAATAAAATATACTGAATTATTTCAAAAGTGAAAGAACAAGTGAATTACTAGTGATGGGTCCTGAGAAAAGAAGGCGTTCGTGCTCAAGCGACTCTGCAAGGAATTGTTCGTCACGTAATGAGTTCAGGAATCAGTGGGATGAAAGACGGCGGCACTATCCTGAGCAGGAGGAATCGAGACGGAGAAGTGAACGTTACTCTCAAAGTCGATCCTCTCCACGCAACAATGATCAGAAAAATATCAACACTCGATTAGATCGTCTCGAATGTCTGTTGGAGACTTTTATAAGGAGGACTTCAAGGGGTCAAGAAGAAAATCGAGCGCAGTATACAATCAGAAGTGATTGTATACCTGAATTTGGACCGGGTAAGCCAGAGTTGAGTGCCAGTAAGTGGCTAGATAAAATCGAGCAACTAGCTGCGATAAATAGTTGGAATGAAAATACAACCATATACCACATGCAAAATAGGCTAAAAGGCTTAGCAAAAGACTGGTATTCAAATTTAAGCTGTTATCAAAGATCCTGGAGTACCTGGAAGGATCTCATCAAAAGTTTCTTTACCGAGCACCATGACTTTGCCGCATCTTTACGAAAGTTAGTAAACCAAAGAAAGGAAAGAGGAGAGACTATGACAGAATACTACTTTGCAAAAATGGGCTTGTTGCAATCTTGCAAAGTCACAGGGCAAGACGCGGTTTCTTGCCTAATCGATGGGCTGGAGGATCCTACCATTAGGACGGGAGCAAAAGCTGGACGATACAATTCGCCGGAAGAACTTTATAGTGAGTTTTTATCGAGTGTGGATCAGTGCACGAAACGATTCGATGTCTCAAAGAGCGACTTCAAAAACAAAAAAATAGTGGAAAGGGTCGAGAGACATGAAACAAACCAAAAAGCTTTTCGGAAGGCAGCTTCTTCGAAAGCAATAAAGTGCTTCAACTGCAACGAGAAGGGACATGTCTCTACAAGATGTGAGAAGCCTAGGATGGAATGTAGAAATTGCCATCGTCTGGAGGGTTCTGCAAATAATTGCCAAAAACCAACAGCCATTGCTACTATTAAATATGTCGAACATACGAAAGGCAACAAAGCATGTTATTTTGTGAACTGCAAGGTAAACGGCAAAGTTATGTGTGGTTACATTGATACTGGCTGCAGTGCGATTTTAATTAAAGAACAAAGTGCACGCGAAGTAAATATAGATATATTTTCTTGTAGTTTGGTAGTAAATGGATGGTGGTGGATCAATTAAAATCACCGGAAAAGTTATAATTGAATTGGAAGTAGATTTGGCGGTGGTTCAGTTCAGATACTGATTGGTCAAACTTTTATCAACAATAAAAGTATAGACATGGTTGTGCGGGACGATATTGTGCGACTTTTTAACAATCAAAATTTAAGCCTTCCGCAGATAGATAGCTTATCGCCCGTGAAAGTAATGCTACGGGCAAATGATTGCAGTGTAATACCACCAAACAGCATCGGCTTTGTTGAAATCATCGGTAATGTAGAAAGTGGTGTATTTGTTGAACTACAACATCGTCCAATTCCAAATGGCGAATATTGGATACCAAATTGTGTGACCCGAACTGAATCTGGATCGATAAGCAGCCTCTGGTATTCAAGAAGAACCAAATAGTATCGAGAGGAATACCCTGTAACGTGCAGGCATCTTATGCATCGGTGAGTACATTATTATCCGACATAGAAACATTACAACCCTTTATAATCTCTGATATTGAGAATCAAGTCAAGTTTAATGCAAGTACTTCTGTCAAAAATCGCTTATTGGAGTTGCTTAACCGGTATCGCAATTGCTTTGCCAGAAATTTAAACGAAATTGGTAAAATATCTACCAACAAATTAAAAATAAATTTAAAGGATGACAGACCTATCGTTTATAAAGCGTATCGAATGGCTCACTCCGAACGAGAAATCGTACGAAAAATATTTGATGAACTATTACAAAATAAAATTATCAGAGAATCTAATTCCCCCTTCAGTAGTCTCATACTTCTAGTCAAAAAGAAAACTGGCGAGTATAGAATGTGTGTTGATTATAGAAGACTCAACTTAAACACAGTTAAAGATCATTTTCCTTTACCAAGAATCGATGATCAGATTGAGCGTCTGACGGGATGTAACATCTTTCCAACACTAGATCTCGCAAGTGGTTATCATCAGATTCCTGACAGTAAAGAATCTGTAAATAAAACAGCTTTCATAACGCCGGACGGACATTACGAATACTTACGAATGCCATTTGGTTTAGCTAACGCTCCAGCAGTATTTCAAAGGACTATCAATGCCGCTCTGGGTTCTTTGAGGTTCAACACAGTTTTGGCATACATGGATGACTTATTAGTTCCCACGGAAAATATCAACTTTGCAAACGATGAAATCTCGATTTTCTCTTGGTTAGCCAACGTTTTCAAAAAATCATGAAATTAAATTTCATTGTATTGCGACATCCACATCTCACACGAAAATGTGGTGCATAACAAATTTCGGCAATTCCTGAAGACATGAGTTTCTGTGATGGCAATATCTAAAAACATGAGAGCAAAACTATTTTATTTTCATTTCCACTGCAATAAAATTCACCATATTTTTAAAAGAAAGTTTTGTCACAGTTTAGATTTTCCTGGAATGAAGAAAGGACGAATAAAAAAATATGAAATAAGAAATTTAAGGTAAAAAATAATGCAAAGTTGCGACAAAAATGTAAGATTCTCTGTTGATTTTGTTACGTAAATTGCACAGTGACGCTACATTCAAAATAATTTTTGCTATCGATACATTTAATCAGCAATGAGAAAAAACTGTTAGCAGGCTTCAATTTTTTATACGGTCATGGCTGCCAAATTTGAACTCAACAACAAACATTATTCTGTGTGGAAACCTTGAAATTACTTAAGCAAAGCACGTAAAGTGGAAATATTCTAATTTTCAATAAAATATTCCGCTACCACCATAAAGAATATTCAATATTCCCTAGAAACACCATTCATAGTTTGGTTGCCAAACTGGCACACACAATGTATCGTCTTAGTATATTACTAATTTACTTAGTTAGTTAGCAGTTTATTTGCGCAAATCAATAATTTATTTTACAAACTTATTTAATAAAAACAAAATAAATCCATTAAAGAAACTGACCGATGCAGTTAATAATCAAAACTGCGTTCATTTTTCTTTTAACAACTGCTAAATATAGGAATATCTCATGAGCACAGGATATATTTGGAAATATTTCATCATTTATACACTGTAGTGTCTCCCTCATTTGCAGCACAAGCCACGCACTGCAGACTACAAGCTGATAACGACCGGTCGACCTTATTTTCAGAAGTTTATCCCGCCAATATCAGCAATTTATTCAACACAAAAGCTGAAAAGGAATTTATTAGCCTCACTTTTATACCAATGAAAAAGCATCGAGCGGGCATACATTTAATTTATCTAAATTCAAGGGTAAACTTCATGTTTTAGGACAAGAATATTTCTGTTTCTGAAAAAAAATTCACAATCCGATTTATTGCATCCAGAAAAACTGAAAATTGTGCGATACGGGATATAGGAAAATAAACCTTGGTAAAATCTAGCGACGAAAACATTCCGGCTCATCATTCAATGAGTTGTTGTCTAATTTTTGCCATATCCCATCACGAACTAGTTTTTCCCAGTCATTTATAAACAATGATATACTGTCAGTTTTTACCATATTTATAAACATGGGTATACTGTCGGTTTTTGCCGCAACACTGGTATATAGTTCTTTGGGGTGAATTTCGCACGTGGAGTAGTGTTCTTATTTGCATTGGTACGAATTGCTGAAACACAATTGCGACCTCACCACTATACAGTTGCCCGGTTCCACTTGGAGAAATTTCGTTTGTCACGGTTCGACATTCGCACCACACCACTCACTCCCGTTATCAGCCACCACTCCTAGTTTATTTTAAAATAAGAAATTAAAATGTATTGGTAGGTCCTCGACGCAACCGCTTTGCGCTATGTACTCTGGTGGATGACTTCGAAATGCATAAAATACGAGCAGTTGGTGAAGCTCTGCAAGCACCTACGAAAAGCTGCCCTTCGACCGAGGCAAAAGCTCACGGGCGTCGATCGACATCAGCAACATCAGTTCGAGAATCAGCTAGCTTGCTCCGAGGCCAATGACCGGGGACAAAGAGTCCGGTTTTGGTGCAGTTTGCGGAAACTGGCCAAGCGGGTTTGGTGGCGGTATAAATACGAACCGCGTGGGTGTGTTCTCTGGGAGAAGGGGGATCGAAAAAGAGGGTTCCTCTACTTTGGCATAAAAAGGTAGCGTCAGTCACGGCCTCATAAAAAGTTATATGGATTCCTATACAAAAACTTGTTGTTTTGCCTAATTCCAGAAATCAAATGAAACCGTAAAACTGATCTGCGAAGTGATTTTAAGACTTGTTTGGAAGTCCAAAATAATAAAAAAAATCAAATTTTTTAACTTCCCAGTATATGGGAAGTTCTTGTAATCGTCTCGAAAATCGAAATTGAAAATTTCAACATATCTTTACGTTTTGAGGTCTTTAGAGTATATTTTAAGTGTTTTTAGAAAGAAGTACGTATGTATGTGTGTCTGAGTGTGTACGTACGTACGTATGTCTGTACGTTCGTGGACAGTTTCTTCTACGAGCATAACTCACGTAAACAAAGTCCTATGGACTTCGTTAAGGTGTCAATCGAAGCGTTTTTGCAATCTTAAGAGCTGATTAGTTTTTGGGCCACTTCGGTTGACGCGTATTAACATTTTTGTTATTCTGTCATTTTAAAAAAAAACAGTGTTCGACCCGTTTTTTAATTTTAAAAAAATTATGCAAAAATTTTGGTTTTTTTCAAAAACAATAAATTTTTAATCTGATTTTCAAAACGTAGTAATAAACGTTTATAAAATTTATATAATCCAAACAGTTCTTGCAGAAAAGCCAGCAAAACCTTTTTTCATGATTACAAAAAATGATATTAAAAACAAAAACTCATTAAGAGTCATTATGACCTTGAAGGACATTTATGTCATTCATTATATCTCACGAACCAAACGTAATATTTGCATCATTAACGTGTCAATCGACAAGGATTAACATTTTTGTGATGTTTTTACATTGGTAGAAAAATCCAATTGATTTAATAAAAAAAATATGGAAATGTTAAACCTGATTTGCACATCGCGATAATAAGTGTTTAAAAAATTTATAAAGTTTTATCAACTTTTGCAGAGAAACCAGCAAAAAAATTTCTAATGAATGCAAAAAAAATTAAATAAAAAATAAAAAATCATACTAAGTCACCATGTAAAAGGGTTCATACGAATGATTATACCTTTTACTTTTTACAGGCTATTGAACTTATTTTTGACTGCATATTCAATGTTTGGCGACTATAATAAAAGTCGTGATTTGAGTCGGAAAGTAATGCTCCAATTCGGAATAAACTTCAGCATAGTATCGGTGAGTCAGATTCTCGTCCAGTGGTTCAAAGGGGCCCATTGGGTTGGACGAGTGGCGCCCGTGACCCGTCTCCGACGGGTTGACAGGCATTCGAAAGCCTAAGCCGATCGCAAAAGAAATAATTTAGATCCTTTTCCGGGAAGTTCAGTAACATTTTGGTGCCCAATGTCGGCGTTGTTTTGTTGTTAACCACCAGGTTTCGGTCTGTAACCAGTATGTTAAATGGTTTGGTGCTTAAATTTTAAAGTAAATTAGGTCCGTTTGTAAGCAGGGGACGAAGGAGGTTGTGAAGTATCTAGCACCATTACTTGAATAGTGCGGAGAGATAAGAGGACGGAGAACGTCTTTTGAGTGGCCTGGATGAATACCATCCCGTCGTTATCATCAACCGTGATCTTCGACATAGTGCCGTAAGTTAAGTAGTGAATTGTAAATTAACCAAGACGGATTTATACAGGGTGCAGTGCGTTGTTTTTTAATCTGGATAGAATTATGAAAGTGGCAAGTAAGACTTTGGGTATATGTTCAGTTTAGGATTGAAATATCGGTGAAGGCAGCTAAGATTCTAATAGACCGGCTCAGCAAAGATGAATTGGCGTATAAACGTGCATTTGTGACCATTCAATTGGAAGCGTAGACGAAACGCGTCATACTATTCGAGCGGGTCCGAGGGCGAAGCGAGCATTAGATGCATCGATGGTGGAGACCAAAAATTACCCCTATACATCAAAGGAGGATCTGGAAACGGTAAGGCGGAAAATCTCAGAGATCCGAGTTTTCTTCGAGAAATTTGGCGGTTAAGTAGAGAGTGGGACCTTTTTGGAAATGAAAACGAAGATCAAATTTAGATTCGGATGGCTGACGAGCATCGAGCTGGATGACTTGGAACAAGTAAAGGAGGTCTACAAACTCCGGGGCGAACTGATGATGGCAATGGATGATATTTTAGTGAAGTCGGAAGGCGAAGAGGAGAAAGAAAAACCGTGCGTGACTTCTCCAGAGACGGCTCCGGCTATACTGATGGAAGCCAGCGACCCGACTGGACCAATCTTTTCCACACCACGCACCTAGAAGTGATCCGAAAAGTCGCACGTGGTGAGTAAAATTTTCAAGTGACCCCCTTGGATCTTTCAATGTTCTTAGAACGCGTGGAGGATTTGCGAGTGGCAAAAGGGGTAACAAAGGTCTAACTTTCCCGACTCGCTATCCAATTATTTGAAGGCAAAGCCTTAATATGGTATCGGTCCCCAAAAACTCGCATTGAAAGTTGGGAGGAACTTTGTCGGGAATGGGGAATCGGGGGTAGAATTCCTACCGCCCGACTACAATATACGACTGATTCGGCACCGGACACAGTGCCAAGACGAGATTGTAGGAGTGTACGTTGCCGTGATGGACGGAATTTTCTATCGGCTTACGGAACCTAGTCCTGAGTCCGAGAAGTTAGGAATATTAAGACGCAACAGTACGCAGTTCTGCAAGACGTAGTTGGAAATTCAGACAAATGGCTAGGTCACAAACTGGGGGTCATCAGGGTATCTGTTGAGGCTGATGTGTCTCTGCCTACCCAGAAAATGGCCCGAGTACTGAAAACCAATCTCGCTTACGTGGAAGCTTACGCTGTGAGCACAGTTACAACTCCAAATTCTTCAGGTCACACTACCTGTTGGAACTGTCGGATCGCGGATCATTTCGTCTGAGAATGCCGAGAGTCTAAGCTTTTTTTTCGGATGTGGTCAGCTAGGTGTGATCCTGGCCGGGAAGCGTCCGGTGAAGCTGGAAGACAATCGGGAAACGGACAAGATGCTCGCTAAGCGGCGAGGTGGAAACTGGGGTTTCCTACTGTCCGGATGCCGCAAATTTTCGAGTGTATTACATGTTCGAACCCAGTACGGGAGATTTCCGTCCGTATTTAACTGTGGAGATTATAGGGAAGGCAATAAGAGGGCTGATAGATTCTGGTGCATTCTGCACAATACTTGGGAAGGTAGGGTGGAAATGATCGGAGGGTTTTGTGGTGGATTTATTACCGGTGGAACACCGCGTGGTGAAAATGGCTAACAACGAGCAGTGCAAAATTGCAGGACAGGCACGGGTTCCTTTTTGACTTCAGGGGAGAAGAAAATGGGTATAGATCCTGTTGGTACCGTCTTTTCTGTACACTTATATTTTGGGGGTGGCTATTTTGAGATGGTTTGGGGTGGTGATTAATCTGCTAGACGAACGCTGGGATTTTTTTCACGAAGCGTCTACTACTACACCAGATCACCTTCAAGATCGATCGGTTCTATTCTTTCGTATAAGAAGCAAAAGCTAGGAGCTTTGGTGGAGAGTGAATTCCAGTGTCTGGTAGAGGGGCTGGGTTGTACGTCTTTGGTGGAGCACGTCATAAGTACGGACTCCGCTCCTATTGAGTAGAGATACTAGCCCGTTTCCCTTGCTCCAGAAGCATATCGAGGCCGTGCTGGAAGAGATGCTGAGATAAAGAATCATGGAGCCCTCGTCAAGCCCATGGTCTTCGCCGATTCTGATGGTCCGGAAGAAGGATGGGACTTACCGGTTCTGCGTGGACTTCAGAGAAGTCAATCAAGTGACATCTCGAGATGCTTATCCGCTTCCATACGTTTTTATCACTCTGGCAAAACTGCAAAATGCGAAGTATCTCTCCACGTCAGATATTAATTCGGCCTATTGGCAAGAACCAACCACTGTGAAGCAGGTGCGGCAATTTCTTGGAATGGTATCATGGTACTGACGTTTTATCCCGGATCATGTTTTTTTTGGTGGCGCCACTTACTGATTTACATCGTTAGAACAAGCATTTTGACCGGACTCCTCAGTGCGAGCCCGCTTTGACGAAAAACAAGCTTAAAGTCTCCTCAACACCAATTTTGACCTGTCCTGAATTCAACCGAACATTCAATGTTCAGACAGACGCTTCCGATGTAAGACTCCAAGTGGTCTTGAGCAATTTGATATTTTAGTCGAGGCTAAAAGTCGAGGCTAAAAAGAAAAAATCGACTGCCGAAACGAAATGTTTAGCGATGCTTTGGACAGTTGAGAAGCTCAGACCATATATAGCAGGAGCCCATTGAAAGTAATAAACGACCTCTACTCCCTAGTCTGAGTGAACAATTTAAAGGATCCAACGAGGCGTTTGGCTCCTTTGACGGCACGCCTGAAGAAATATGATTTTAACAATATACACCCAAAGGAGAAAGACAACTTGGTAGCAGATGCCTTATCAAGGTCAGTCCCGATAGCAGAATTGGTAACCTATGGCAAAGCATCAGATACCTGGTATGAAGCTTTGAAGAATGAGGTCACTAACAATTGCGATCAGTACGCGGACTAGCGCGTTCATGACGGTGTGTTGTGGAAGCACAAACCAGGGTACTATCGTGACCTCGAAGGGGCCGACGCCCCAAAAATGGTGATTCCAAGGTTGAGAGGAGAGAGGTGTTACATCGCTGCCATGATGACACTCGAGCGGGCATATGGGCGTAAAATAGACACTACACCGGATGGCTGGTCGAAGTTGGCCACCAACGTTAGACGTTACGTGGGAAAATGCAAAGTTTGTCAGGTCATTAACGTGCATAAGAAAGCTACAATAGGTCGGATGTGGAGAAGCTAGACTGCCATGGGAAATGGTCTGTGTGGATTTGGTTGGGCCTTTGACACGGTTGACGTTTGGTCGATTATGTTAGCAAATTCTCTCTGGCTTTTCCTTTCAGGTCAGGAGCCACTGCTTCAGTTTGCCAGCTAGTGGAAGAAAAAATGGTTCTTCTGTTTGGCGTGCCGAAATGGGTAGATTACGATAACGGCGTCAGATTTTGAGGGAAAAGCTTCAAGAGCTAGTGGATGGATATGCGTCGACTATTAAGTTTACTGTGTGTGTACTATCATCCCCAGGCCAACCCTTCGGAACAAAGGAACAATGATATCAAGAGCTCCTTTGTTTTCGAAAACCATCGCTAGTGGAATCGCAATTTGGTCAACATAAGTTAGGCCCTGCGCACCTACAAACAAGAAGGGTCGTGCATTACCCCGTGATTCATAAATTTTGACCGAGAAATGGTCGCCTTCCGGGAGAATGGCAAGCGCCCCAACTCGGATGCTGAACCTTTAAACTCACAATTCTAAGCCAAGGACCTTGATTTGATCCGAGAAGACATTTTGCGTTGGATGGCATGGGGTGTGGAGCAAAATTAAGGTCGCTTTGATCTCCGGAGACGAAACCTTTCCTTTTGCGTTGCGGACCAAGTTTGGTGAGGAAATTACGTAATTGAGGATTCCACAAAACAATTTTTCTGCAAAGTTCACACCAGAAAACATGGCCCTTTTCCGAATCAAGAAGATTGTTTTGAATTGCACCTACATTTTAAAAAATGAGAAGAGGAAGGTAAAAGGTGTTTGACACGTAAAGGATTTGAAGCCGGATGTCAATTAGGGCGCAAACAGAAATGCTAGCATAATCCGCGGATATTATTACCACTAACCCGTTCCACGTTTAGACGATTGCTTTTCGAACTTTGAGGGCGATCGTCTTCGGTGCTAGTTTGCTAGTTTTTACCCTGCTGGCCCGCAGTCTTAAGACCTTATGTTGTTGTTGTTGTTGATAAACCATTCGGGAATGGTCGTACGTAACTTTGGTAGAGGGTTAGATTAAAAGGCGTATTTCAATTTGGTTCTTAAGAAAATCCTTTTTTCGATCCGTGTGTAATTTATTTTGAAAAGAAGCCATGGAATGAGTAGGTAGCTTGAACCTTAAAGGGTTTTGAGGCTGGAAAATTTTGAAGGACGGAAAAAAATGAGAAACTTACTGGGTAGCTAACGAAAAAAATAGCACGGGTGGTGAAAGTGAGTCCTATTGTGGAATTTTTTTCTCGACAAATACAAGTACGTCCCTATTATCGCTCAAACCATATGAAAGCATGTAAGCTATTGAACTAACCTACGTTCTTTGAATGAATTGAATACTGAATAATATGCGGTTGAAAAATTGGAAAGCAATGTGAAGTTTGTTGTTCAAAAATGTTTTTAATATGGAAAAAAAATCGGAATGTTCCACTGCAATTGGATGGTAGGAAGAAAAAGTGTACTAAGAGCAAAAATAAAAACACTACTAACGAGTGATGTAGGCGATGGTGGTGAAAATGCAAGTGGAGCAGCGAAAGAAAAATTTAGTATTATGTAGATCTAGATACTGAAGAAATTCTATGTTCGATTACACAAACATTTTTAGTTCGAAATTTGCAATGAATAACTACCATCAGATCTAGCTAGTTGTTTCATGTCGTAAGTTTTAGAATAACAGATCATTGTTCAGTATTTATTGATTGATACGAAATAAGTTGTTACAAATATTACTGTTTCACGTCTGTTTCTGCATCGTAGCCGATCCTGGTTACGGGCTGGGCAATCACACGTGGCTTTAACCCGCAGTGTGTGGAAAATTTCTTTTAGAGGGCAACACGCATTTCTGCCCCGGGAATACCCTATCCATGAATCCGGAAAAGGGAACTGGATTCGCGAAGACCCAAAACCACTGACCAAAAAAGGGGATTGGAAAAAAACAGCAAACAAATAAAAGGAACCAAATCACGACAACCGCATCGATACTTCACACAAATAAAAGCGCTTGATTCATCCTTAAGTCACTATTCTATTTTCTAGCCCAGCTAGCAATGACCATACTTACTCCTACTTATGAACGCATTCCTTAATCCTTTTCAGGTGGCCTCTTGACTCCTTTTGCTGTTCCTGCTCCTGGCTCACGCTTTGCCATTTGCCTCCTTATTTTTCCCACAAAGAAAAGATTCACGGAAAGTTCCGCACCGAACCGTACGGCAGTTCCAATTCTCGGCTTTGCTTTTTCAGCACTTGCTCCAACCAGCACAACAAAGAACACCCAGAACTGAACAGACCCACCAGCTTTTCTTTCACCAACACATAAGAGATCCCTATGGTCCCGTTTGCTGCATCGGCGGTCAACGGCCAGCCGAGTTTGCTGTACGCGTTCAAGCTTTCATTGTCGTGTTTCGTTTTATGCCGATTACCAATGCACGTCAGCTGGCAGTTTTTGTTATACGTGCTTGATTTCCCTGATTGGCCACAGCGTCACATCTCGGCGGATATTGCGGCTGTTGTGTGGATGTGGGTGGCGTTGGAGCAGACGCATTGTAGCGCTGGCAACGGAGGAACGCTTCAAAGATGAATCATCACAGCCATGGGGTCAGGTGAAGATCGCATTAACGGCGACCTGGGTGGTTTCATTGGTGGAACGACGAGTAGCAACGAATTTACAATTACAATGTAACAAATTGATGACATGCTTGTGTACTTTTTTACGTGGATCGGCCACGCTGCGAGGCAAACGTAATAAAGTCATATTCAATGATAAAAGCCTCTCGCATATTGTGATGTGTAACTCTCTTTTTCATTGTGAATGAATAAGGACGAATAAAATTTATTCGCTTCGAAAAAGTTACGAAAATAACTGAGTAAGAACTATGTGTAAAAAGAAGAAAACATCGTTTTTTGGAAAAATTCTCTAAAGATTATTTCGATCAATACTTATTACAGATAAAGTTTAAATTTTTGAATTTCGAACCAGGCTTGTATATGAAATATAATGCAAAATTGTTTTATGTTTATGCTAACAGGTATAATTTTATTATTAAAAACTAAAAAGAATCACGAAAAAATAATAATCCAACTTTTAGCACCAGCGATGAAGATTACGCGTTGGCGTCCCGAGACTAAAGGGTGGGTTTTTTATTTTCCCTAAGGATTCTTCCTCCTCCTTTCAGGAAAAAAGTTCACCCTGGTTGAACTAGGTATCGCTCGAAGCAGCGCGCATAACACATGCCGACACACAAGTGGTAGGCCATGGTAGGGCGGGCCCAGACACTGACATCTGCGCATGGCGAGCTCCGCTGAAGCTTGTTTTTATCCGAAAATAGCACGGCTACCCGAGAGTTTGTTTTGTATGTGGTAGTGTTTCATTATTTTTTTGGGTAACTTCGGAATATCACACTTAGACCGCATTCACTTAAAAAGTTGTTTTGAACTCTCAGAAAGATATTGGATTTAGTATTATCTTGATATGCGCGCTAGAACGTCTATGAAAAGGAACGTAGGAGGTTTAACCTTCCACGATGCGCAATATGATTTTTTGGCCATTTTTTTTTGATTTGTCGATAAGTAATCGGGCAGATATATGGCTGAATCTCTTGAAATGAGATTCGGGAATGATGCAAAAGAATGGACCTACTTCAGGTTGCACCAAACTAAACTGGCCAGTTGCCAGCAGTCATCACATGTATAGCTAGGTAAAGGCGCATCGAATTAGTCTGAACGACAAAAGGGTTCGTTGCCGCGTCCTCGGGATTTAACGTCCATTGAATTTTCTAGCGATATCTTTCACCGTAAACACATTGCATTACAAGTGAGCATCAAAATTGTGTGTTAGTGCGACTGCAGGAGCGATGCAATATCAGCTGGGGTAGAAACTTTAGGACCGTCTATTAGGAAGGCGTCATCAAAACGCAAGATTCCAGGGCATTGACTTGCAAGCCCGAAGCCACACAAAGAGTCTGGGGAACCAGCCACAGCACAGAAAGTTTGCACTCAACCGTTCTCAATAATTATGCCGACAATTTGAAAAGGTATAGAAAAAATTGGGAAAGATAATAAGAAAACAAAGAGAGAAGACAACCCGAAACTTTCGTCGCGCAAAACACGATATTACAGCCCATTCTGCTTTACTTTGTAGGACCAAGTGGCTACCATCAATTACTATTAGCAAAGTGAGCGCTCCTACAATATCAATTATGATAAAAGACATCACGACAACATGATATCGTGTCAGATATTTCTCTGAAATTTTTCACAAAATTGTTGAGAGCAATACCAAGGCCCACGACCATCTAATGACCTTCATGAAGGAACAAAAACTTGAAGGGTGTTTCTTCACTTCTTCTATACGGCAAAAGCTATAAGGGTCATTAATTTCTTCTATGCTGAGAAAACAGTGAAGATATTCACAATAACTGCCCTGAATTTAAAACTTTTAGTCTTAAAGAACTGAGCATGACCTGGTCACCCCAAAATAACATAAGATTGAACCTTTTCAGATCAGCTTCGACTCCGAACAAAATCTAAAGAAACTTATAAAAATTAGGTACATCTTGAACCACAAAATTTCGTGGGAAAAACCGAGGAAGAGAGATTTGACCCAGTGCTTCAAATGCTAACGCTTCGGTTATGTTGCCTTAAACTGCACTTACGCTCCAAGATGCGTAGCCGGTAATCAAGGGCATGAAGTATCCGCCTTTATCTGCAAAAACATTAACAACCCTACCAATGAATTGGTTCCTGCAAACCCCTCAATCCCCTGTGCATACTTTATAGTTTTTTCCCCATGATAACCAAATAAGTATACTGGGTGGCCTCAGTATACTTATTTGGTTGTCCTGAACGGGAGAAACTCAAAGCAAAACTTGCAAAATGCAGGATTGTCACGACAAGCTCACTCTACCGAATCCAACTTTAAAAAATTAAAAAGCTACACCCATCCTACCAGCATTTATACAGCCCTCTACGCACTTCACATACGCAGCAACTATCAAAAACACACAGAATGCATCGCTAAACCCCGGGCTTCTCTCTCTTTTCCCGTCTTCCAAGAGTAACCATCTAGAAAATTTAGACTAAAAGACCTGTCATCACATCAGCATGTCCCTGGAAACCGTTCTTAGGCAATCACGAGAATTCTGGAACCTACCTCTTGGAATGTGTGGCTACGCCCCTGTCTTACACTTTAGTCTCCCTTCATGTTCGGGGGCTTCAAGGCCGCAACCCAAAGTTTGATAATCGGATCGATTGACATCTCCTGCAATTTTGGTCCTTTTCTTTCTACTTGCCTAGAAAATCTACTAGAGGCGGCATACGAATACGATAAGATTCTATTGGGTGTTTATCTCAGCGCCAGGCACCCCTATTGGGGTGACCGACCACTTAACATTATTGGAGTAGACTCTTCAACTAGTTAACATCAGGAAACCAGATGTCGTTCGGAATTATTAATCTTGGAGTTCCTACATTCTCCAGAGGTAGCTCATATATTGACAACTTTATCATTTCTGCTCCGCTCCTCAGTACGCGAGTGGATAACCACAAATGTATAACCACCGCAGCTCCCTCAGATCATAATGCACTACACTTATACCTGGTCCTTCGTGAAATCGAGGCCATACCGCCACCACCATACCTCAGACAGCCATAAAATGCCTAAAAATATGACTCATTTGCTAATGAGCTTTCAAAACATCCTGCACGAAATTTTTTCGACTATTGCATCTTCGCAAACAACGAAATAGAGAGCGCTGTCAATATTCTATAATCAACAATCACTCCTGCCCATACGCCAAAATCGAACAAGTATGGAGAGGTCTCCAAGTTCATCCTTAGCTTTATTCGTATAAAACTGAAATATCAGCAGATACTGGTGAGAGACCCATATAAGAATCTTTAAGGAATAAACAGAGAATATACTCAAATACAAGCTGACATCATTCGTCTAAATTTCCCAGTTAGTGAGCGTCAAAATGCAGACTAGAATTTTGGCTTCAGAAAATGCCTTGAAGCCTCAACATATTCAGAGAAATCAATTAATGTACTGGGGAAATATCTTTCTCCTATCAATAAAAGACCATTAAGAGCCGAAATCCACCACGGAGTAAAAACTTGAAATTCCTATCGCGAATTAAATTCGCTGAAAAACTTGGATGCTGATCTTCACGCGGCACAATTCGGCTTTAAACCCAAAATGTCAACAGAACAAGCGCTTCTGTCGCTTTACGGCTCTATTCCCTTCGACCTTCGACAAAACGTATTTACAGTAGCTTGTACCCTTGACCTGAATAACGCTTTTGACTCAGTTAGGACCAAAGGCTTAATTTTTAAACTTCTTATTGCGCACTGGTCTTTTTCTAGACTACTAGCTAGTTTATTATATGACCGAACATTATTTATCAAAATTACACAATCTCCAATTACTCCCGATTTGGGTAAATTCTCTCTTTTCTCTTTAACTTTTGTCCTCATGGCCTTTTCCCCAGCAGCTTTACTTCATTCCTTCTCACTCTGTTCCCCAAAATTTTTCCACTAAAATTTTAATATACGTAGATGGCATCATAATAATAGCAAACTATTCACATCCAGCAAAAGCACTAAAGAAAGTCGAACGGCAGTGCTTCAGAAAGCAAACAATGCATCAGGCGCTCTTGCATCCTTGCTCTCCTAGAAAACCTTATTTCCAAGCAGTAAATTGCTCATGTTTAAAACCCACATCCGATCCATAATTTCCTCCGGCTTACCCGCTTGGCTGACTTTATCCCCCTCCGTAATTGAACAACTAGAAATCTTTGAACGGAAGCATTGCAAAAACCAAATTATTTACCAAGAAAGCAAGATCGTACCTCTTCTTAAATTCGTGAACAAACAAGGAAATAAGCGCCTGGAGAAATGGTCCACCCATGCGGTAAACCAGTGGTAAACGAACTCTATCAGCACAACCTCTTTTTAAATGACACTTACCAATATTTATCCCCAATCCGACTTTTATGTTCTGACCCTTCTCCTTTTGCTCTCTTAATATATTGCATCTCTAAAAGCATCTCTTTTAAGTATCTGTTTCCGTGGCCACTGATCGAGGGTATGTCCAAGAAAATTCATGAAATCGTTGATATTAAGAATACACGTTTATATACAATATCTTTGGAATAAGAGATTTAAGGTATTATGATTCGAATGAACCCTTTAGTGACTTTGAATGATTTTTTATTTTTAATTTAATTTTTTTTGTAACAATGAGAAAAGGTTTTCTGGTTTCTCTACAAAAATTGATAAAATTTTATAAATTCTACAAACATTTGTTATGGCGATGTGCAAATCAGGTTAAAAATGAATTTTTTTATGAAGAAACACTACTTTTAATTTTTTTTATTAAATTAAAAAAAACGCTTTAACGATTTTTTTAAAATATAAAAACATCATACAAATGATAATATGCGTCGATTGACACCATAATGATGGAAAGATTATGTTTAGTTCTCGAGATATTATGAATGACGTAAATGACCTTAAACGTTTAATGATTTTTTTATTTTTTATTTAATTTATTTTTGTAATCATGAAAAAAACTTTGGCTGGTTTTTTCACAAAAACTTTGACAGAATCACATAAATGTCAATACGCGTCGATTGACAAAAAAATCGTACGTTGGGTACGTGAGATATAACGCATGACAGAAATGACCTTCAAACTGGCAAAACAGCAAACCCCCCCAAACGAAGTTTCCGAAAAACTAATCAGCTGTTAAGATTGCAAAAACGCTTCGATTGACACCTTAACGAAGTTGATACGACTTTGTTTACGTGAGCTATGCTCGTAGAAAAAACCGTCCACGAACGTACATACGTACGTACGTACGTACATACACACACACACATACATCTACCTTTCTAAAAACACTTTATATATACTCTATAGACCTCAAAACGTAAAGAAATGTTGAAAATTTCAATTTCGATTTTCGAGGCGATTACAAGAACTTCCCATGTACTGGGAAGTTAATAATTATTTATAACAACATCCAATTATTTTCTGCGTTAGCATTACTAGTCCCATTCTCCCAAACCTGATAATATAAAGTTGGAATTCTATAAATTAATCTTGTTTTTTGATTAACATTTTTTACATCATTGATCAAAATCATAGCACACCATTATAATAATATTGCTATGAAGGTATTTGGGATCTGCACGAAATAATAATGCGTTTCACCATTTTCAAAATCAAGCAATTATTTGTCTTTTTTCAGTTTTTACATCCTCAATAAAAAACGGCCGAACCGATTTTTCTGAAAACTCAAGTTACGTAATTCCACGTCGAATGAAACCAATTACATGTCAAAATGATCTTTAGCTCTTATCTAATCGAGACGAAAATAATTCCGAGCACACATACGCACACCCGCACATACGTACAAACACACACAGACATCTCTCTCAAAACGATGGATTTGGATTCTAGAGAGCTTAAGACGTACAGATATGTTAAAATTGGGGATTCGCAAACTCGACTCCATTACAATAACTTCCCAATGGGAACTGGGAAGTTAAAAATTTATTCAATATTCTTTAAGTATCGGCCAACAGTGGATATAACTGTGTTTCTAATTTGCTGTTTGGCATATATGTATGTCGCTATCAAACAATTTTTTACCTTTATCATTGTAAATTTTAGCATACCATGTACGCCAAAAGTCTCAATAAAGCTATCTAATCTGAATCTACCGACAGTGTTGGGCGAATATCAATATGGTGGAATACATATGGGACGATGCCGACTCTGTCACTTAGATATTAAATTTGACACAAGTTCCGTCAAACTTTGGAACGTTGCGTTAGAACTTTCATCAAAGTTAACATCTTTGTTAAGCTCACAGTATACAGTACTGTGTAAAAAAATTTGCTCACCCTACAAATTTTTGGAAATGACCTTATTTTGACAAATTCAAAGATAGCAATGACCTTTAATTGCTTTCTGGTATTACCTAGGTCCTTCAAGAGTCTATAAATAGCTGAGGTCTTAGACGATTTTTTTTAGTTTAGTTAAGGTTGTCAATTGAAGCTACAAGTGCACAAAATGGGAAAAGTTAGTGCTGATATAAAAAGCAATATATTGTTGATGTCTAAGTTATCAATGTCTAAGTTATCAACGCGAGCTATCGCAGCTCGAGTGGGTTAATTCCAACGTACGGTGGCCTGGATTTTGAAAAAATATCGCGACACAGGCACAACGAAAAGTGAAAGCGGCTCCGGAAGGCCTAGGAAGACCACTCAGTGGATGACCGTTTTTTGAAGGTCCAAAGCCTACGGAATCGTTTTAAAACATCTTCGGACTTAAAGATCAATTTAGTCAATGCTTCAGGCAAAACGATTTCTTCAAGCACAGTGAGAAGAAGGCTCATAAAAGCCGGTTTGAGGAGTCGACGCTGTACTAAGGAACCGTTTCTTAGTGTTTCGGCCAAACGAGCTTGCAGGAGTTGGGCGCAGGAACATCACAATTGGACTGAGGAGATGTGGTACCAGGTCATCTTCTCAGATGAATCCAAATTTAAACTGCATGTCGGCGATGGAAATATCTGCGTATGTCGAAGACCCGGAAAAAGGCTTAGTAACTAGTGCATGCAGGTACTACCTCCCAAATCGGAAGGTATAACGATCTGGGGCTGTTTTTCTGGAGATGAGCTTAGGGAATTAGCATTTGTTGAAAGAAATATGAACCCAGATGCGTATTTAAATGTTTTGAACCATTACCTGGAACCTAGTGTGCTAAAGCTTTTCGGGGAAACGTGCGACTTCAAATTTCAACAGGATAATGCGCCATGCCACAAAGCAAAAAATGTAAAAAATGTTTCATTCCAAAGATTATCTTGCTTAGTTTAATGTTAAATTTGTCGGAAAATTATAAATCACTCCTTCTTTTTTGTTTGACCATTCATAGATCACAGACTACTTCCGGGAAATGAATATCTCCGCTATGAATTGGCCGCCATATAGCCCAGATCTAAATTCAATCGAAAATCTCTGGGCTATAATCAAATTAAAAGTAAAAGGCCAAGCACCAAAGAAGCGTTAAAAATCTGATTAAAGACACCTGGGAGATGATATCACGGGAGACATTACAAAAAATTATTGCATCTATGCCCAAGAGATGCAGAAAGGTAACTAAATATTTAAAAAAATGTCAACTGTATACAAATTTCAAATAAAATATTTTTCATATTATTATCATTTCTGTTTTTTTAAAATTTTAATAAAAAAATATAATCACTTTTATCAAAAAATAATAGTTTTTTGTCTTTTTCCATTTTTTTATTGTTAAACAAAATTGAAATATTTTTGGACAAATACTACTTATAGTTATTGTGTTTTCAAACAGTTTTCAGTAAAAAAAATTCAAAAAAAAATTTAGTCACAAAAGTTTAAACATAAATTATTGGTGAGCAAAATTTTTTGCACTGTACTGTATGTAAGACTCAATATGCGATCGAGGCCTTCAAGCACAAAATTTCCTTCCAAGAAATGGCGTCATGTGCTTGCAAAAACTGACGTTTGCCAGACACGCTTGCGCGTGCCGCCCATGGTGATAGCGTTTGGCAAGCGGCTTTTGATAAGGAATTAGGTGAAGACCATTTGAAAGAAATATTGAACCACTACTACTACTGATAATAAATTAATCGGTAGGCATTAGACATCGTGCGTTAAATTTCTTTTCGGTTGTATATTGAATTGGTGAATTATTCGTAAATTTTTATTCGGTTAGCGGTATCACTTAAAAAGAACAAAGATGGAATCATTATTTTACTAAGAGACTCTTCCACAGGCAGAAAGTGTATTCAGAAATGAATATATTATTTATATAAATTTCAACATAACTGCCTGTCTATCAGTTTGTCTGTATTGTTGTTTTTATAATATATTAACTTTATTCCATAAACAATAATTATTATTCGCTCAATTCATTTGAAAAATTAATTGCTGCAAATTGAATAGTGATTGAAGCAAACATTTTTGAGAATTTTATTATTTGAGCCTAAAAGCATGTGCAGGAGAGAAAATTCTCCACGAAACATGATATTGAAATTCGTTAACACTTTAAGTATATATGACGTAAATTCACAAAAAAAAAAATCCATTGTTTCGAGCATAGATTCTGTGGTTTTCCATTGATCTTCAAGCTCCCTTGATCTTAGAAATGTTTGCAGTAATGGTCTAAAACGTTACACAGCGTTTCACTGATAGCTTTCGGAGAAATGTATTTAATTTTACGCAGCCCACATTTGATGACTTTTTACTAGCGGACATGAAGCCAAAGTAGTTTGGCGGACTTCTTGGAAAGTGAATTGTTTTTTTTTTAAGAAAAATTAGAGAAAATGAGTAAGACTACACACGGCAAACTCAGCTAGATTCTATGCTACTTATGCAAATTTTTTAATTCGATACACCTTATCGATATGGAATTGTATTAGTGTCACCAATGTTTAAATGGGAACTTAGCCACAAGTGTTGTGGTTGGTTGCTTCACTCCTTTTTTCAACGTCTGGAATTGGAGATCTTCAAAAGATACCGTATTGCTCTTGATTTTCGCCGTGTCGGGCTTACACCGACTAAAATCAACTCCTTCTCCCCCAAGCCTCTCTCTTAATCAAACGTTGCATGCATCATTCTTATATTCACTTTTTGTATGTTTGCTTTGCATTTCCCAGGCGATGAATATCGATATAAGGGATAGTACTGGATTATCACCAATTTGATACACCATTGATTTTAGTATGACGGCCTGTTTTTACAAATGATTCCATTCGGTTTGGTGTCCAAGCCCTTGAGATTTGGTAAATATTAATATTCTGAGTATTGCTTTTCAAGTAGATGTTTCCTTAGTTTTGAATGATGACATTTTGGCTATTTCTTTTAATTTATGGGGTAAAATTAAATGAATATAGAGTTGTTTATTGCGATTTCCTACCTAACGAATGACGCTTGTTAGTTTTTTTAAAAATAGCCTTTCTGAGTAGAAATTTTTAGTATGCTAGTGTGTAAGAAATATTGAGAACGGCTTTGATAAGGGATTGGGTGAAAGCACCATGGAATAAATAAATGAAAAGGTCATCGGGGATTTAAATTCACATCAAGGCCATTTGTTTGTTGGCTGTGATAAGAATGGCGCTAACGCTTATTAGTTATTAAAAATAGCCTTCTTGATTGGGAAGTTTTAGTATGCTAGCGTGTAGGTGATAGCGTTTGGCAAGCGGGTTTTGCTAAGGAGTTGGGTGAAGATCATTTAAAATGGCGCAGATGACTGAATTGATGACGCTTCTGATGACTCCATTTAAACCCATTTGAAATGATGTGAATTAGGAATTTAAATATGTTGTGTAATTGCGGTTTCACAGTTTTTTATTAAAGTTGATTGAAATGCTGTTTGAGTGCCTGCCAGGGAAATAGATAAAGGACATGCGCATGACGGAAATGATGAATTTTTTTCTGTTTCATGGTAATAAGGAAGGTAATATTTAGTTATAGAATACGTGTTATACGTTTTAGTCACACCGCGGGCTATAAACAGGAAAGCCACGATATTTTGGATAGAGCAATTGTCACATTGGCAAATATTGCACATGCGAGGCGATTTGCCATGATGTTAGGATTATCAATATGAGAATTCAATCAGATTATTTGGAAATATATACGACGCTTGAAGATGGGACAAGATCTCTTGTACTTAGATTAGGAATGGAGAAGATGGAAGCTTTCAAAAGTTGGATACGGAATTCTTTTTTAAAAATTGGCAGTATGTTAAGATTGAAGTATACGGTGAGTGAAAGGCGACGGAGGAAAGAAAAACATTTTTTTCTAATGAAATTTTATTATGTTAAATGGTGAAATCACCATCGCGGGACAAGTTTTATCAGGATTCACTAGACATAAAACGCAAAACTAATTTCCGAAAGGCTGTCCATTTGGCGATATAGATGAATGGAGTCGAAAGGAAACACATGAACCTAATGACGTTGAAAAGTGGGAGAAGGAGGAAGGAATGAAAGAAATTTTCCGCAGAAATGGAAGTGATCATGATTATGATAATGTAGATGTTGATATAGGGAAAGTTAAGCAAGAACTCGAACGTTTGATCCGAAAAAAAAAGAAATAGAGATATCAAATCGAATAAGATGAATGAAGAAAAGGAAAAAGATGAGAAATCGAAGATAAAAATCTTCGATTTCGTATAGGTAATAATTCCATGCAGTCTTCTGTTCTGTTGAATACTGGAAGTGATCTAGCTGAACAAGAGTTTCAAGATGTTCAATTGAATTGAAAATAATTTGATCATTTTGTTTGCACAACACAAGATTACACAACGAGAACTGTACCTAGAAATAATATCCATGTTAGATTAAAATTTTACTAATTTGCGAAATAATTCTTTCGCGTTGAGTCTTCATACTAATGACGATAAGGGAAACATGCGTTCGCATAAAAATAACATTGTTGTTAAAAGTGAAAATACCGTCTGCGGTGAGCTATGGATTCATTATTTTTACTTTCGCGATACAATAAATGCAGCAATGGAGTGTTGGAAGACTTTAATGCAGGAAAGCTCAGTTTGAGCTGCAACATCAACAATCAAAAAGACCTACGGTTTCACCAGGTCGAAGTTGGTACTTCTTTTTTTTCCAAGACATATTAGAAAAAAAATATTAAATAGTATGCAATCAAAAATAATGAAAATATTTACTGGGGGAAATATTTATTATCTCCATTAAAAAGGCACTAAACATTTCAATATCTTAACGAATTAATTAAGAAACAATTGAGATTAGATTTTTAGACTCAGCCAGATTCATGCAGAGCAGCTTGGATGCACTAGTGAAAAATCTATCTCCAAAAGATTTGAAAACCGTAGGTTCAGTATATGCAGATGGAGAAAAATCTCAACTACTAACCAGAAAAGGTGTATTTCCATATGATTATATTAACTCATGAGACCGTTTAAATGGAGTTTGTCTACCACCTCGAATGAATTTTTTCAACAAAATGACAAATAGCGAATGCAATGAGATTGACTATAAATATGTGGAAAATGTTTGGAAGGTTTTTAATTGTACAACGATATGGGACTATTTGAAATTATATCTGAAGACAGATGTGTTGCTTCTGACAGACGTTTTCGAAAATTTCAGAAAAGTTTATAAAAATATCTATGGACTTGACCCTTGCCATTATTACACAACTCCTGGGTTATCATGGGATGCTATGCTCAAAATAACATCTGTTAAACTTGAGCTTTTAACAGTTAACATAAACATACATCACTTCATACAACGAGGAATCAGAGGCGGTATTACTCAATGCTCACATTGTCACTCACAAGCTAACAACAAATACTTGAAAAATTATAAAAAAGAGGATCCTTCCAAGTAACTGTTATATGTAGACGCAAACAATCTATATGGTTGGAGAATGTCACAACCACTTTCCCATGCTGAATTTCGGTGGGTTGAAAATATAGATGAGGTTGACATTCTCAATATTGCAATGGACGCGGACATTGGATACATATTGGAAGTTGATTTGGAATATTCGCCAATAAAGCACGATGAGCATAATGATTTACCTTTCTGTGCAAAAAATTAAAAAGCTTCTGATTCAAAAACTGCAAAGTTGATTACTGATTTAACTAGCAAACATAATTATGTAATTGATTATCGAAATCTACAACAATGCATTGATCAAGGATTGATACTCACCCGAATCCATAGAATTTTACAGTTTGAACAATCGTATTGGATGAAAGAATAAATAGACTTGAAGATGCAACATCGCAAAGCCAAATGAGGACTCTGATTTTAGTTGTGGAAAAGATAAAAATTAGTAGAAGTAAAGCCTAGTTCGGACTAGGCCAGTAATTTAGTCGAGTAGCGAGTAATTTTGTGGCTAAACTACTCGCTACTGGACATAAATTGTTCCCATTACGGTCCAGTACAGTATACAAGTGTTTTACAAGATGAACGGGCTGCAACGGAATAGAATGAATAAACTCGTGCAGCTAATCATAATGGCTATTGCAGAAGAGGTGGATGAAGAAATTTGTGTGATAAAGAAAAAAAAGCAATGGGTACGAAAATGGATTACTAGAAGAGATGAACTAGTAGCTACGAATTGTGTTCTGAAGGAATAAGCCGTAGAAGATCCCAAAGAATATTTCGATTGTTTGAGAATGTCCGAAAGTTGTGTCGATTTTCTGTTGACGAAAATACACTCCAAAATTCAGCGGAAAGATACCCTTTTGAGAAGTGCGATACCTGCAATAACAAAATTACAGGCAGTTCTGTACTTCTTTGCTACTGGGTGTACTTTAAGGACACTCGCACACATATTTAGACTAGGCAAATCAACCATTTCCGAATTTATCATCGAAGTTTGTGTAGCAATCTGTGAATCATTAATGAAATTTATCAAGGTAAGATAAAATAACTGTAATATATTTAATATGAAAAAACATATTTATTTTTATAACCATTTTGAACAAAATTAGGTGTAATTTTCAATATATGTTTGTATCCTGTTTGCTCCCATCACATTTCATCATCGACATTCGCGTTCTGCATTGCTGCGAAAACTAAGTCGTTTGACATTATTGTCACGTTACTCTGCGTAACGCATTCAGTTGCTTGCATTTCCAAATCATAGTTGCTGGTCTTATTATAATTTATAGAAGCATCACTGTACGTAGAATCAGCAGCATACGACGACTGTCGCGTTCTGGTGTTTCTGTCAAGTACAAACGCGTTTTGGATGTGCTGACGTCGAATTCTGTTGATGTACAGCTGTATGTGCTCTTGTGCTTCCAACGCCAATATTAAGGGCAAAGATTTAAGTTGAAGCCCGACGTGTTTTCCGAAGACTTCATTGCTTTCTTTATCACACAAATTTCTTCATCCACCTCTTCTGCAATAGCCATTATGATTAGCTGCACGAGTTTATTCATTCTATT